>CM067169.1:81131719-81170434 GCA_034093135.1 Erigeron breviscapus | reverse complement strand
ACTTCCACGAGATTCGGATGTCAATAAAGATGATGTTGGAAAAGGTAAACGGGAGAAAAAGCCATCTTTTGCGAAGAAATCACCGTGGAACAAAAGAGTTGTTGATATCAAAACAGAGTCAACAAAAGAAGAACTTAGGCTTTCAGATGCATATTTTCATGGATTTACACGACTATAGTAAGCATTTTAACATCTGTCTTGTGATTTACATACTTCTTCTGTGAGATTTGAATATGTGTTTTCATATTTGAATATTTATATCTGTGAGATCTGAATATAGGTATTTGAATATAGGTATTTTAGGGATTTGAATATTGCTATCTCTTAGATTTGAATATAGGTATTTAATGGTTTTGAATATAGGTTTTGAATATAGGTTTTGAATATATGAATATAGGTTTTGAATATATGTATTTGTGTATAGGTATTTATGGGATTTGTTATTTGAATATAGGTATTTATGATTTGAATATTGAGTAATATTTAAATTGAATATATATTCACTATGGTTATTAATTGATTTTTGTCTTTTCATTGAAGTGATATTATTTTTTCGAGGAAAGATCTTAATGTTGATAGATTTGTCTTCGAAAGTTTGATTCCGGGAGCAATGGTCCATTATGGAGTGATTGACACATGGGCATGTTATTTGAATTATATGGAAGAGTTTAAAAGCTCGGAGTCAATCACTAGGATATTTCTACCTACCAATATTATGGTAATTCAAGCAAAACATCAAAATTATTGAATTTAAAGTTTATCATAATAAAATCTTTGATGTAATCTTTAATTTTGCAGGGGAAAACAAACATTGACACTCAGGATCAATATAACATAGTTTTGGAAAGATTCAAGGAAAACATGGATTTACATATATCAACGATGAAGCAAAAGTTAAGGTATGGTGTAACAGTCACATTTGATGTGACATGACACCATACATTCCCAACCTTTTACTCAATCTAATACTTTCCCAGGTGTAATGTTATTAACCGGGTAAAGCATGATAAAGTAAATAAAGGTTTCCTCGTAATCAGTGTAAAGTGTTGTAAATACTTTACACTGAGCAAGCTTTAGATCTTCGCTCCGATAGAATCTCCTCAGAGCTCTGCTTCTGAGAGGATTCTCTTCTTCAGCCTTCAGTCTTCGACTTCAGAATGAATGTCTTCAGTTTGGGCTGATCTTGATCTGAGGTGAAGCTCAGAGAACTAATTCTGAGATGGTCCTCAGAATTTCTGTACAAGTATCTTCTCTGATCTTCAAATATTTCTGAACAAATTACACTTGGTCATTTTCGACCTAACAGACCCTAAAGAGATCTGTGTCCATCTCTTAAGGGAATTCTGGTGGACGTGTGACTACAATCTCTCCAGCAGTACCATCACTGGTACTGTTATGAAAGGGACACATTCCATATCCATCTCAGTGGATCTGCTGAGAAGAGTTCTTCGTTTACCTGTTCAGACTGAAGAACGCCCATTTGTTAGGTTGGTGGAAACCAGTGTATGGAAGGAATGGTTATTGACCATTGGATATGGGACTAATACGGTTCCACCAACACCCGTACACAGCAACCCTCAAAAGAAATTTTTGCCTGGGGTGTGGAGGTTGCTGTTTACACACGTTATACAATGTCTTGGTGGGAACAGTAGATCGTTTGATCAAGCCACTGCTGCCCAGATGCAGATTATATATGCACTGGCAAACGGTCGCTTCATAGGCTTTACCAGTGTCATATTTGAAGATTTGAAGGGGAAGGTCACTATTCGAAACAGATGAAGCTCAGTGCCCTTCGCCCGATTTCTCTCGCTGATCTTCGGGCACGAGCTTAAGGAAGAATACTTCCCTGAAGGAGCTCACTATTGAAAGGACCGAACTCGACTCGACCATTTTAAAGGATTTTTTTTTTACAGCAATATCCCACTGCGGCGCAGTGGGGCTGAATCCTCCCACTGCGGCGCAGTGGGAAAATTCTGACCAGATTTCTCAAAACCCATTTTTGACACTTTTCACTTCTTGCACCCTTTTCAATCTCAATTTCAAACTTTAGACCCCAACATTTATGAGTTCAATCAAATATCTTTATCCAAAACTCATTATAAAGAACAACGTACAAAAATTAGAAATTTCGACATGACCCATTCGTAAAATCGTCGTCAAAACCTGTTACGGATTATGAGTTTTCCAAAGATACATTTCAATCACAATCCAACAAATTTCTAATACAAAATGACTCAATAAAAGTAACTGAAACTTCTTATTTCTTACATTTGACAAAAATGAATAATTATACCAAAACAATCAATGTATCATGAGCCATAGTTCAAAGGGGTCTCTACGGGTCCTATCAACGTTACCATTATCCGCATTTATGATATGCTTCAAGCTTTACAAATTCAACTTCAATCTTTATATTACTTAGCTTTGTTTCCGCAACCGGGACAACCTATAAAAAGGGTAAACAACTAAAAAGTAAGCAAAGCTTAGTGAATAATCTTGTATACGTTTATACATACGAAGGAGGGCAATGCACAAAGGACTGTTGCATATGGACTATGACACCAATTAGGCCCGTAATCAAGCTCAACCTAACGCCAAATCAATTACCACACATGGACACCGCTCAACATCGTATGGTATTTGACTCAAGGCATATATAAAAGTATGCAAGAAAACTCACCTCCTCCGCGACAACCAAAATCATAAATCAATCAAGACCGCAAGTACACAATACGTATGCTTCAACCTAGCAATGAATCACAAGTACATAGAATATCATAAATCACATACAAGATCATTTAGCCACAATCAATAGCATCTTAGCACTAAACTCATCTTTTACAATCTCATATTGCCCTTGGTTTGATTTGCAAAACATGAATCTCTTATCATAATGTCAACTCATTTTCATAACAAAATTACCATTTTCATCTTTGACCAAACTGCCTTCAAACAAGCATAACTCAAGTTCTACTCACTCTTTTTACTTGATTCCAGTGACCAAATTTATAAGACACATATATCTACATTTTATATTTAGTGATCAACATGTGAATTGTCTTTCAAAAGTGACTTCTGGTCGTTTTAAAAACCAACACTATTGCTGAAAACAGCTTTGACCTTACTGACACAGAATCGTTTTTGCTGAAAATTCAAATGACCACACTTGCTTCAAAAATTCATATCTCGAGTTCTACTCCACCTTTTAGACTCATTCCAGTGGCCACTTCAACTTAACACAAATATCTACGTTTTCCTTTTAGGACTCAACAAGTGAAAATTCTGATACAAGGGTGTTTTACACGTCACAAAATCAGAGAAGAAATCTGTCAAAATTTTATTATCACTAACATTCTTCAAAACCTTCATGCAACCCCACTAAAAACCCTAAATTTGATTAAATTACAATAACCCTAACTTGTATTATAGCAATTAAGTCAATATAAAGAACCCCAATTTGAACCTCTCAAGAACCCTAATTCACAAAAAGAAAAATTAGATTAAAGAATCAATACCTCAAAGAATGGAAGAGATAAGTTTAGGGTTTCAATTCACCATTTTCTTCCCCTTTCCTTCTTCCTAATTTTCGTCCTTTACCACCACCTCATTCTCAATTCTCCAAATTCAATCTTTCACTATGATTCTTATTATTATGTTTGTTATTCCCTTGAATGAATTTGATTAATTAAAAGAGTGATTTTGATTAGAAAGTTATGGAATGGAGGTTGAAGAAGATAATAGAAAGATAGGTGGAATTGTGACTCCTTAGCAAGAAAGATGGCTGGCATCCTCCCTTTGATGCCACGCCCATGTATATTTTATGGGTATATTTACCCGCTATCCATTAAAGTTCCAACTAAATTAACGTCCTAGCCAAAAATAAAATAGTAGGAACTTATTTTAATGTCAAAACTATAATAAAGGTTAATTTTCATTGGCCTAAAAATTTGGGATGTTACAACTATATTCTTTCTCCAAGGGTCGCCAGCACTGTATATAAAACCCCAGCTTGCGACCCCGAGCAATTTGCCTCCAAGTATGTTGCACTCACTCCAGCAATGAAACAGGTACTTTTCTATGTATCCTGAGATATACAAACAACACCCTTCTGGAGCTGGTATGCTGATAACCCCCCCCAGCAGCCTCCAAAGCTCCCAAAAAGGCCAAGAAAACACAAGTTCCTACTTCCACTTCACCTCCTGCTGATGCCCCAAAACAACAGCAGCGAGTAACAAAGGGCAAAACTACTAAGGTTAGGAAGTCCTCACTGCCCAAGGACACTAGATACCCAGCCAGCCCATCAGCAGTCTCCCAAAAGACTACTGACGAGAATATGGGAAACATTCAGCAGCCACCTCAAATTTCTGTAGGCGAGGTTGGTGTAGAACAAGGGTCACCCTAGCCCATTGGAGTTGAGTCTACCCCCCAAGATATTCCTTCTTCTCCTCAACCCTCTGAGTCGTTGTCAGCAGCCAGATCACAGGTGATGCTAGAGACAACAAATTCTTCGGCCGATGATGCTTTGGTGACACAACATACCAAAGCTGAGGCACCCGGTTCCCCTAACCCTTTAAACTTTTCCTGTGAAAGAAGGCAGGTGGATGATGTTGTTGAAGGTGCTAGTATGTCTGCTGAGGAGAATATTGCTGAGGATGTTGATATGGGGTTGGGTGCTGATGATGTCACACAAACTGTGAATGTGGGAAGTGGTGAAACTGTTCTTGATGATGAGTTCATGGAGGATGAGAGTGATTTGGAGATAGGAGATTTTATGGTTGATGAGTTCCAGCTGGATTCCTCCAACCAAACTGATGAAATTGATGCTAGTGATATGGAGGTTGATGATGAAGAGGCTGCTGCTGTTGATGAAAATGCAGCAGACATTATTGAAAATGTCAAGGCTGCTGTCGATAGTGAAAATGCAGCAGCCACTAATGCTGATGCTGCTGGTAACTCTACAGCAGTCACAATCGAATGTGTTGAAACTGAGGCAGTTCCTCTTTCTTCAAGACCTCAGACTCCACCCAAGCTCCCAGTGAACACCATGCTATCCCTCAGCATGTCTTCCTCATTCTCCAGTGTTCCTGGCTGCATATCGTTTGCCAAGCCAGATATTGAGCCTCAAACAGCTAAGAGTTTGGGTATCTCTTACTCTACCTACTCTGCTGACAGGCTGGCAAGGGTGGAACAACAAGTAAATGATCTCACCAAGACTGCAAATCTTGTTGTCGAGCTCAATGAACAAGGAGCTGACAGATTGGTGGAGACATTGGAAAGTTGGTATAACAAGCAGAGCAAGAACTCGTCTAGTATTGAGACAATCAAAGATAAATCTGTCTCAGTGGCTTCTGATCAAGAAAAGATTCGAGTGTCTCTCAGCTCACTGAGAAAAGATCAGCAGGCCATCAAGGGCAACTCGTGCTCCTTGCTCAAAGTTTCAAATGCTGCCAGTTACTCTGCCAAGAAAGCATTCTCCGCCAGCACAGCTGCTTCTGCTGAATTAAAGCAGCTAGCTGACCTTGTCCCTTCAATGGTCACTCAAATTGAAAGAAACACCAAGGCTATCAATGCCTTGGAAACAAAAGTGACAAATCTTCTTACTCCTCAGGCTTCCTTTACTGAGGAGGATCGTCAACAACAAGAGAAGCTTGAGAAGAAGGTTGGGGAGATCAAGGAGCTGCTATCTAAGCTTCTTAAGCAGCAGGCAGCACCAACAGCCACTGTGGAGGTTGTCATAAATGATACAACCTCCAAGGGGGAGAAAGTGGATGATGCCATGATGGATCTTGTCAGCGAAGCTATGAACAAAGCTATAAATGATATCTATGATGCTTCTGCTGACAAAGTGTTAAATGAGGATGATGTCGCTGAAGCCACTGAAACTCAAACCAATAATGAAATGCAAATTGTAGCTGTCAGCGAGGAAAATGTGGATGTTCCCCTTGCTGGTGTTGAGGGGGAGAAAATTGAAGGTGATAGTGCTGAGAAAGAAGCTGATGTTGAGGGGGAGCAACAGTTAATAGTTGAAAATGCTCCCCAGGTTGAAGAAGATAATGATGAGGATGAGCAGATGGGTGATAAGGCAATTGAAGAGGCATGGAAAGCTGCTCATAAAAGAGAAATGGCCACAGACAGGTCAAAGGAAATGCTACTGTCTTTCATAAACGATTCCTTGCAAATGCTCAAATCTCTCCTATGTATGCTGCTCGTCGAAAGCAGCTTACCAAATCTGGGTTTTTCAAGCAGCTATCTGTTTCTTCCTCTCTTTCTGCTGAGAACCTTTCCATTACTTCCCCATCAGGCTATCAGCATCAGATGATAGACATTCTAGCCTTGATTGCTGAGGGAAAGACTCAAGAAGAGGCTATTCAAGAGCTTGATAGAGTCAAAGAAAATCAAGAAAATGAAAGAAAAAGTCTTGAATACCTCAAGCATCTGCCTCTTCTTCAAAAGGATCAGCTAGATGGTGAGCAAAGGCTGTTGGTCACAACCGGTGGAGCTGAGGCACTCTACAGGCAGAAACATGCTGATGTAGAGTTGCAACTCAAGGAGAAGAGAACTAAGTTTGAAGGTGAGAAGGAGAAATGGCTGAAAGCCATGGCAGACAGAAAGAAGCCACAAAGGATAACTGTTGTGGAGGTATTTAAAGCAGCGATGGGAACTCAAACTAATCTGAAGTTCTTAAGGGAAGGGTCAAGTGTTCCATCAAGATTGGGAAACGTCAAGCTGACCAACTTGGGTGCTTCAGAATGTTTTGAAGTATTCATGCTCATCAAAGACAAGACTGCTCCCAGCTATGCCCAACTTCAACAGATGCTGAAGAGTTATTTTGAAAGGGCAAGGGAGTACGAGACCAAATTTAAAGCTGATATGCCGATGCTGAGGCAAATCTTTGGTACTCTATCAGCTATCTCTTCATCAGCAGGCAAGAGAGCTCAAAGGAAAAGAAAGCAAATTTATCAAACCTTGTCTGCTGATCTTACTCCTATCTCTGGAGATGCTGCCCTTAACCTCAAGCTACCTGCCAGAAGTGCCTTTGAAGAAGGGAGAGTACTTGAGTCCCTGCTGGCATATTCTTCCTAAACTATCAGAATGATCAACTCTTTTTCAGGCTGGCAGAAATTGAAAAAGCTTCCACTGGCTTTCTTATTAGCATAAGGAAAAGGTTTGCCAAGATGACGAGTGCCAGAGGATTGATCAGCATGATTGATGAGGAGCTGATGAAGCCAAACAGAAGAGATGATCCAGTGCTGAGAATAGCCAAGCAAGAGGATGCTTGGGAAATAGAAGCAGCATACTCTGATGTCTTTCATGTATAAATTTATCTTTGTAATATACTTAAATGATATAAAAGACATCTTTCCATCTATCTTGTATTTTAGTTTAAGTATAAATTACTCAGCAAGTCTTCTCAGCGAATAGGGGGAGATTGTTGAGTCAAGGATTCGCTGATAAGCCTTGGTCGCTGACGTGTGTCGCCAGCGAGCATCAGCGAGTCCAGTGACTCTTCATCAGCGGATGGTTTCTTTCCAAACTGTTAGTCATGGCGGGAAGAAGAATTCAAACCAGATAAAGACACCAAAGTCACCTATCCAGTGGTTTCTACCCAACTCGGTATACTACCCTCTACCCTGGCAAAAGGCTACTTTGACAGCCTTGGGACAATTTACACATCATGGCCCGTGCCGATTCTCCTCCTACTCTTGTCTCCCCCACCCCCCCCACTCACCCCCCCTCCCCCTCACCCCCCCCCCCCCCTCCCCCCCCCTCCTCCCACCCCCCCCCCTCCCCATCCCCCCCCCCCTCCCCCCCCTCCCCCCCCCCCCCTCCCCCCTTCCCCCCCTCTCCTCCCCCCCCCCCCCCCCCCCCCCCCACCCCCCCCCCCCCCCCCCCCCCCCCCCCCCCCCCCCTCCCTCCCCCCCCCTCTCCTCCCTCCCCACTCCCCCTCCTCCCCCCCCCACCCCCCCATCTCCCCCCCCCACCCCCCCCCCCCCCGCTCCCTCCCCTTGCCCAACCTCCCCCAACCACCCTCCCCCCTCATCCCCTCCCCCCTTCCTCCCCCCTTCCCCCTCCCTACCCCATCCTTCCCCTCCCCACATCCCGTTCCCCCTCCGCCTCCCTTCCTCCACCCCCTCAACCTATCTCTACCCCCCCCCCCCACTTTCCCCCACCTCCGCTCCACCTCCCCCCCCCACCCTTCCCCCCCCTCCCCCCTTTTCCCTTCCGTCCTTCCATCGACCCCCCCTCCACCCCTCCCCCCTCCCCCCCCCCCCACCTTTCCGACCCCCCCCTCCCATCCCCCTCCCCCCTCTCCCCCCCCCACCACCCCCCCCCTCCCCCCCTTCCCCCCCCCATCCCCCCCCCAACCCCCCCCCCCCTCCCCCCCCCCCCCCCCCCACCCCCCCCCCCCCCCCCCCCCCCCCCCCCCCCCCCCCCCCCCCGCCCCCCCTCCTCCCCCCGTTCCCCCCCCCCCCCCCTCCCCCCTCCCCCCCCCTCCCCCCTCCCCCCCCTCCCCCCCACCCCCTCCCATCCCGCCCCCACCCCCCCCCCCCTCTCCTCCTTGCCCTGCCCCTCCGCGAACTCGCCCTACGCCACCTCCTTCCTGATACACCAGCCGCCCCTTGCAGCAGACAGCCGCTGCCTCTCCGTGCTCCCCCTTTCTCTCTTACCTTTCCCGTTCTCCTAGGTCCTTTCCTTCTCTCCCCTCCTCCCTTCTATGTCCCCCTTATTACATCTGTTTGGTTAAACAATGTCTCTTTTCTGGCACGAAGTTTATTTACTTTAAAAGGCCCAAGGGACTAATATCTCCCGTCCATGTTTTGTTGCTCTCACCAGAACATGGAGCCAATGGGACGTTGACAACCACCATTCTTTCACTATCATTGTAAGGCTGTGTTGCCCTAATTCTCCCCTATAAAAGGCAACACAGCCGCAACACATTCTTTGTGTTTGTCACCTTAAGTGTGTGTCACTTTAAATTGTAAAATTGTTTAAGTTTTCTAGTGTGTCTAAAACTTTAAACAATTGTAAGTTCTTTTATTTCTTGTAAGTCAAGTTGACAATATCGATCATGTATTCACTGTTTAATCAATGATACATATGATTAGACTTGCCTAGATATTGTGTAATCGAACTTTACCTTTGTTCTTGTTTATTCACTTGCTATTTACATTCTTGTCTAGTTAATTATAACACAAGTAGTGCATTCGTGGACTGTTAAAGAGGCTCTGATACCACTTGTAAGTCCCATTGAATTGGATCGTTAATAGTTTGCTCCAGTTATCCATAGGTCGAGCGTGATACCCTCCCCTAGCTCTATACCACCGTGGTGATAACATATGTAGCTCTTTACCTGTCCTATTCTTTTCAGTCCTTCTCTATTAGATTTATCTGCTGCTTTGCAGATCTTCTTCGGGCTAGCGGAACAACCTTTGACGACTATAACCTGCAATACCTGCTTGTATATTTCGACAAATGTTCAACCCTAAACTCTGTTAGGGTTCGGTTTATATAGGTAACACCCGACATGGGCTTCAGCGAGTCGGCCTCGCATTTCCATGCCCAACCCGTCACAATTACGAGGTCGTAATTGGTGATTGGCTTCTATTTGGCCCTGCAAATACGGGGCCGTATTTCCCATGTGAAATGCGAGGTCGCATTTCACACTTAGCAGAATATTACACATTCAATACTTAAACTTAATCTAGTATTCTATGCATAATACAAAGTTCATTAATGACAATCACATTACAAAGACATATTACAATATAAGCCCAAACAATCTATACTGCTATTGACATAGATGTTCACATACAGTTAGATATAAAGATAAAAAAGAATAACCTTATTTTTTAATCCTAATTCTCGTATACACCTAATCTATAGTTTTCTACTATTTAATAAATAAAACAAACATCCCTTTAGAAGTTATGGAGAAATTATCAAAAATGCCATTAATGATTAAATTACAATATCAGTCATTAATTCAAAATATCTCATTAACCTTTTATATCAATTATATTTATATCACTTCACGCGCCTCAACCACCAACAGTCGCCCCCACCACAACACCGTTGCTGGCACAACCACCGCCGCATTGTGCGGGTACGGTGCTAGTAGATATAGATAGATCATATATAACTAAGAGCATCTCAAATGGGTTTGAGGAAAAACCATTTTTTGGGGAAAAAAAAGTTATTAGAATAGCTTGATGCCATCGGGAGAAAATGATTTTTTTGGAGAAAAGCTTGAATATTTTTAAGCGTTTGACGGCAAATTAAAGGACGGAAGTTTCATTTTATCCCTTTGCAACTTTCATTTACACCCCTTGTTTTTTATATTTTTATTTTTATTTACACCCCTTTTACATCAATGATATATTTTTATTGTTTTTTTTTATCACCTTTTTATTTTTTCAATTAAGAAAATACATCTTAATAACTATTTTCACTAGATTAAAGAAAAAAAATCAAAATATGAGGTGGAAAATAAAAATAAAATTATTAAAAGACTTGATAAGTGTGGATGATTTAAGTGTCGGGTTTTGTAAAAGGGTTGAATCAAAAGGATTCTCGCAAGTCGGTCAATTCAAGGGTGGGTATAAAAAACCTATTTTCTTCACTCCAATTTCACTTATTTCTCCTACCGCAGCGCCTCTTTTCTTCGTCTTCTTCATATTATCTTCTTCTTAAAGATCTAAGGTAAGAAATCAATGGGTTTTCGACCCTAAGTCGTTTTCTATACAAATTTGTCCATGTAGTTTATCTTATCGGATTATATGTTTATCACGAAAATCTTTAAACACCGAATCTATAATATAACTAAAAGAGGGGGTGGGGGGTACACTTGGCACCCTAATCCACCTCCTTCAGTCTAATCCTCCATGCTTATTCATCCTCTAATTTTTTAATATTAATCTAAATTAATTTACACTTTTTGATTTTCCATCACCAATTTACACTTTAAACCCAATCTAAAACAATTAATTTACACTCTTTGGTTTCCCATCATCAATTTACACTTTAACCCAATTTAAAAATAATTAACTTACACTTTTTGATTTTCCATCACCAATTTACACTTTAACCCAATTTAAACTTTTTGGTTTTCCATCACCAATTTACACTTTTTGATTTTCCATCACCAATTTACACTTTAACCCAATTTAAAAATTAATTTACACCTTTTGTTTTTCCATCACCAATTTACACTTAAAAATAATTAATTTACACTTTTTGGTTTCCATCACCAATTTACACTTTCACCCAATTTAAAAAATTAATTTACACTTTTCGGTTTTATTGGTAATCTATAATATAACTCACGTACGAAAAAAAAAAAGTTACGGGTTTTTCTTTTTATATACTTTGCACATAATTAATCATTATTATTATTTTTTAACATTGAATTCTTATGTTATTGTTATTATTATTTCTTTTAATTTAGTTTGTTGTCCATTATAGGTTCGTTATGGCTTTTTCTTCAACAACAAAAAATATGACCACATTAGTTCATCTTGAAGATCTTAAGCCAACACATGTTAACCATCATTTACGACTCCGTGTTGTGCATGTATGGACTGTTTCGGAGTAGAACAACCCGAAGAAAATCAAAACGTTCGAGATGGTCATTGTTAATGAATTGGTATGTATTTTTCAATTATATTGTTTACACTTTTAGAATATAAGAAACTGTAAATTTTTTATTTAACTAAAGTTGAAAAAAAAAGGGTAAAATGGAATCAATATTTATATGGAGTTAATTTTCGTATATTTCTTCTTTAGCTTTCATATTGATTAAGTTGTGATATATGACTTAACTAATTTAAATATTACTCGTATTTGTAACCTATATTAACTCTTAGGATTTACGATTATATCTTTCTATAACTTTTTAGATATAAAGTCTAAATTTGCTATGAGTAGGTTTCTGATTACTTTAATATATTGACTTTGATTATTTTGATATCGTTTTGAAAGTAGCTCATTAATGGTGTATACTTAAAATTTACGATTATATCTTTCTATAAGCTTTTAGATAAAAGTCGAATTTTGCTATGAGTAAGATTATGATTATTTTGAATCTGTTTTGAAACTAGCTCATTAATGGTGTAATTTTTTAGCCGCTGTTATTCTATCAGGGGAAAATGCTACATATTGAGATGGTGTTGAATGTTTTAGTATGATTATTTAGCATGGTGGAACAATTCATCATTTTAGTTTGTGTATGACAGATATACTTCGGATCTTATGAAAAGCATGATATCAATTTTAGATAATACCTTTAGATAAAACCCTTTGATCCACGTTATGTTTAAGATTTAACAAAGGTTTTTTGCTCGACTTTTTTTTTTATCAAGAATTTGTTTCCCTATCTTTCTTGCATTAGCCGATAAAATCATTTGATCAACGTTTGGAATGTCCTTAGTTGGGTTCCTTTTTTATCCAGAATAATTTTCCTGAATCTGTATGCAAAGATGTTTATTCGATTCTTATGGTTAATTTGTTTGGGGTTTATTTTTTAAAATTGGATTAAATACATAGAAACACACTAAGAGAACTTATCAGTTTTTTCCATGTTTTTTTTGCTATTTGCAAGGCACTACCATACATGGCTCGGTCAATGGTGAATGGTCGGAAAATTTTATGAGTATTTTGACCGATGGAGTGGCTATTCAGCTAGCAAATTTCCAAGTTGATTTCGGTATATCTATTTAATATATTTGAATTCCAATTTTTTAGCTTTGATTAATATATTTTGAGACTACCCGTCCATTGGACGGGCCTGAACACTAGTATATATATATATATATACACACACACACATTCTAAGCATAATATCGGAAAGATCTAAGATGGATTGGGGTCGAAAAGCATGTATTTCTACTTCCTCTTCGTTTTTCATCCGGTTCTTAGAGTTTGCAAAATTAGGGTTTAGTTAATTGCACATTTTTCTATATTTATTATTATTATTATTATTATTATTATTATTATTATTATTATTATTATCATATATTATATAATATATATATATATAAAATATATATAGTAATCATGATGTATATATATATATAGTGAAGGCATCAAGTGAAAACCAACATATATGGTAAGAACCGTGAGAACCACTGCTTTGCCTGTACCGTATACAACCGCTGCCATCTCTTGGATCGCCCCCATCAAATCCATACGATTCTCATATGCTTCCGGTGACAACCCCTTTAGAACGGATGAGGGCAACACCCATTCCGTATCCATACGTTTTCTTAACACGTGACCCATATGATTTTTCTAAAATATATTTTTCTTTTTTTTTTTCTTTTTTGGAATGGGTTTTTGTTAAAAGAAAATAAAAAACAAACAAAAATGAAAAAAATGAAAAATTAAAATTAAAAAAATAAAAAACAAGGAGAAAGAGGGAGGGAAACTAGTGGTTCTCACGGTTCTCTTCATATTTGTTGTTCTCCCCATATATATATATTATATATATATCTGTACATATTTGTGTAATATGTATACTTTGTGTGCGATTTTCTAGTCTCGCTTATTTGATAATCTTCTTACACCAGTTTTTTTATTTTTATATATGTGTGTATTAATTGTATAATATATGCTCAAACTGTTTTGTCGATAGCAGGAAGGAACCCCTCTCATCGGTGATCGATAATTATGGTAATTCGGCCTCCTCATTATCACTAGGTAGTGTTTATTATTATTATTATTGACTACTAACAATACTTTGTTTGATTTTATTATTGAATATGGCTGTACCATCAGTCTAAAACAGGAGGCTACAGTTTGCTTCGTGATGAGGTGCGTATGACATTTTTCATTCTTATATCCCAGCTGTTTCCCCTAAACTATTATTCATTCATATTTATTATATATATATATATACATATATATATCTTTTTTTAATTTATATATATATATATATATACATATCTGTTGGCAGGATGTTGTAACACCTCTTCTCAGGATGGAGCTTAGAAAAGAGGCCCAAAGCTTGATTCTAAATGGTGTTCCACCTCAATTAATCTCTAAAGTTTTCGAAAATGTTAGTGATAAGGTACATGCAAATTTGTATTTATTAATTATTATTATTTATTACTTAACATCCACTATCATCATCATCATTAATGCATTATGTTATAGGTCGTTAAGAAGATCAACAAATACACTGTAAGCATGGAGGATTTTGACATGAAAGACGTACTATCCAAATATTATGCTACACAACTTCCGACACAACTGTTTGAATCTTCTCGAAGTCATATAGCAAAGATTATTGTTGATGCTGTCTATGCTTCAGGATATGATTATGAGGGTGCTGGTCCTTATGAGAATGATATGGATGATTTTGAAGATGGGTTCAACCCGATTGGAATAAAAAAGGTACATGCCTATTTAACCAAGTCTTGGTTTTCCACTCTTTTCCTGTTGGTTTTATTTACTTTTAATCTTTCTAAGTATATATAAGAATTTGCGTGATTCGTTTGGTTGCATGATTTGTTGAAAAATTCTTTGATTTTTCTAACTATTAGAACTATTATGAGAATGTAATGTTTTTTGATTATTTAATTCATATGCATCATTTAAGTGTTCTTTTCTCTAGGTTTTGGGTGGTTGTGTGGATAACTCCTTTTCTGTAGAAGGTATCGGCATCGTGTTTAAACCATATGTTGATGGTTTTGAGAATCTGGATGTGGTTGAGAATTCAGAGATCCTGATCATAAACGTCAAGCCTGGTCTAAATTCCCAACTAAAGGATATGAGGTAGATATATTTTTTTATCACTTTGTCAGATATATTTTTTTATCACTTTGTCTTGCTTATTAGGTTTCTTCATGGGATTTTGACACTATATTCCTTTGTATTCACAGCCTTGAGTTCATCCTAATTGATATACTGAAGAATCTTGTGAAGAAGCGTCCCAACGTCGTTTTGACAAGTCAAGCTATTGACAAGGACACAAAAAAGGTGGTTAACATTGATTCTTTCATGCCAATGAAACCCATTTCTTATTTTTTAACTTCTGTTACTTTTTTTTATCATCAGGTTTGGGAAAAGCGATGTATATATTTTGCAGATCTAGTTTCTGAAGATGATCTAGATCGTATTGCAGAAGCAACTTTGGCTAAAATGATATTCTACAACCATAAATATCAACTAAGAATAGTAATCCTCTTCTACTTTAAACCCCTCCCTTCAAATAAAACTATATGCTTATTGATATCCTGTTATTTAAATTCTTGGAAAAGCGTTTTGGGACTTGCAAGAGTTTTCAGCAAAAGATATATGGAAATGAAGTGTTTGGCATATTTAGTGGATGTCCTAGAGGCAAGGCAGCCACTATTGTTCTTTATGGAAATGACCAGGTTCTTCCCCATAAACTATTTGATCTAGAGTATACATTGGAGTACAAAAGGTTTTAGCTTTTAAACCAAAATAATGTTGAATTAATATTGATTATGTAATCTTGATTTTATAATAGTACATTGAAGAAGCAGAGATGTATGTACGTGATCTGATCCCTGAAGTGAGGAGTGTCATGAAGGAACACACATTAGTTGATGGTCGTAAATTCTATGTATGTTTTCTGTACTTATTAGAAAGTGATCACAAACTCGTTATGTTTATGGTTTAATGATTCTTTTTGTAACATCTGTGAAATTTGACTAGATTTGACTCGCAAATTTAATGTAAATAATTTTCGTGAATAGTACCGTATACGTGAATAGTAACCGTATACGTGAATAGTACATATAGTGAATAGTACCATATTTGTGAATAGTACCGTATATATGAATAGTAACCGTATTCATGAATAGTGATTAAGAATAATAATCACGAAAAAGTAACGGTAAATAGTAAAGGTAAAAAGCATATTCTAAAACATATTGTAACATCCGTAATTTTTACCCGTTTGATCGTGTATGTATTTTGACTAACTAATTCAATAAATGAAAACGTATATACGAAACCTTAAGAATAATGTACGGTTTCAATAGTGTCGGTGGCACAGTGTCGGTGGTTAGTTAATAATTTCATTAATGGTACAAATATCGACATAACTTTATGTAAAGAAGGGATACGCGTAATGTTTCTTGTTGTTTATTGATCATGAACCTAATCCCTTAGCTGGATAAATATCTCATCTATCTGTTTAACCTATTATAATCAATCATTTATTTATTTTATTATTCATGAAATAAAAACCCTTTATACCATTATGTTTTAGTATGAATAAAATGAGTTCATTAGAAATCTAGTGCATTAGCGATTTGGAATTAGTACAAGAGTTCAAGGATCGAAAGAAATATTAATTGCCTTATAGAAATGACAAATGAAGTTAAAATGACAATTTAATACTTAAGTAATATCATTTACTTTAATTTATAATTCGTTGTTTCAACGAAAAATATTATAAGTAATTAATTAAACAAGTAGAGTGCAGAAAAACACTGCTAACTTGTTTTGGCCATAACTTTTGAACCGTAACTCCGTTTTTGACGATTCAAATCGCCACGTCTTCGTAAAAGAGTCTATTTTCCAATAGTGAGATATGTTCTAGAAGGTCGAGTTCGACCAGCTAGGTCGAGTTCGACCAAGGTCGAGTTCGACCTTATTGTTGCCTATATATACTAAATTGATCTTTTATTCATTTCTTTGGTTTTGGGATCAAAAGAAAAACACACACACATAATATTCTTCAAGTATTCAGTATTTATAAACAAGAAAAAGATAAGTATTTGTGTTCAACCACTTAATCATGTTAGTTTTGTAATAATCAAACACTTGTGTATTCTTGTGTTTAACATTTGTGAAATTTATATTTTTTTGCAATAATCAAACACTTGTGTATTCTTGTGTTTAACATTTGTGAAATTTATATTTTTTTGCAATAATCAAACACTTGTGTATTCTTGTGTTTAACATTTGTGAAATTTATATTTTTTTGCAATAATCAAACACTTGTGTATTCTTGTGTTTAACATTTGTGAAATTTATTTTTTTGCAATAATCAAACACTTGTGTATTCTTGTGTTTAACGTTTGTGAAATTGTAATTATGATTATGGGTAACATTTCATGCCATTGATCTTATCGTTGTACAAGTTCTTAAGCACTTAGTTATGAAATAGGTCAACTTCGACCATTTTTGTAATCTGGTGTTGAATTTTTTGTATAACTATGATTTTTGGGTAACATGGAACGTTGGTATTGAATTCAACAAATAATAACTATACTTATACGTGGCTTGGGTAACATAGAACGTTGGTGTTGAGTTCAGCAGATATTAACTATACTTACACGTGGCTTGGTGCAAATTCATTTGAGCTTATACTACTTTTCAGGTGAGTTTCGTTGTTCCCTACTCAATTGAGATTCGGGCTGAAAAGTGTACTTATACGTGGCTTGGGTAACATAGAACGTTGGTGTTGAGTTCAGCAGATATTAACTATACTTACACGTGGCTTGGTGCAAATTCATTTGAGCTTATACTACTTTTCAGGTGAGTTTCGTTGTTCCCTACTCAATTGAGATTCGGGCTGAAAAGTGTACTTATACGTGTTTGTTTGATTATTTGGTTGATTTGATTTATGGTTTATTGATTGTTTAATGAAATACAATTGAATTATGGAGCTGATTGACTGATGATTGATGGATAGTTTTGAGTTGTCATTTGATGGTTTATGCATGTGATTGTGATATTATAATTTATTAGGATAGATGTACATACATGGAAGTCGGTTATGCCTTCAAAGGGTTTAAGATGTGGTGGGAAGGCTGCGGGTGACCCTATATATAAGCATCAAGGGCTCGTTGAAAGTAGAATCCTCCTAAGTGTATGTATGTATAGTTTCTGTTGTTGGTTGATTGTAGACTTATGGTTGGAATTGGGGAAACCGATTATGGGATTCGGTTGGTGCATTGTTAAAGCAGGTTGTTTAACCATAAGGCTACCAAAGCAGGTTGTTTAACCGTAAGGCTACCAAAGCAGGTTGTTTAACCATAAGGCTACCAAAGCAGGTTGTTTAGCCGTAAGGCTACCAAGGCAAGTTGTTGAACTTTAAGTACTACGGGTACAATATGTACTTGATGACATTGATGCCAAGTATTGGCCATACTTGATGACTTTGATACATTGCATGACATTGATACATATATGATGCATTTCTTGGTAATGCTGATTATTGTACTTGATTGTATCCGAACTATTTTGTATCATTTGTTGTTTGGTTATTTATGTGACTAGGTTGAACGATATGTTAACCTCAATTGTTTAACAGGTGAAGTACATGGGTTTGTTGTAAGTACATGGTTTGATGTTGTTATTACATATGATATTGTTATTGATGATGGTTCCTTATGAACCATTACTACGAACTCACCAACCTTGTGTTGACACTTGCTAGTACACTTTTCAGGTAATCAGATGAATCAAGATAGAGATACATGATTGTTGATTGCTTGAACCCGGACTTGGACTAATATGGATCAAGGATTCATTTACCATCTTTTGCATTATACTTAGGATCGTTTGCCATCGTTTGGATTGACTTGTAAACTTTTGGTGACTACTTGCTCATTATGTATTTTGTGTTTGTATTTGAGATTACTCGTCGGATTCACTGAATTCATGTATTTTCATATAGTTCATGTTCTACGATAATTTCACTGTGTATATAATTTCCTTAATACTTCGGGCCCAGCTCGGGGTGTTACAGAATGGTGGCCCATGCGTGGTCGTAGAGAATTAGGCGGTTTGACCTAGACTACGGCTTAAGTTAAAACTTTTCATATAGCATGAATGGTTAGGAATTTTGTGTGCAATATGGATTATGTGAAACCCTGAAAGTGTACATTGTGAGTTCGTAGACAAGACCATTTATGTGATGAACGTGTACAATGTGGTTAATGCGTACATTGATTGAACTTGATTATGATTGAGATGGATTGTTGTTATTGATTGATAATAGTTTGATGATTTAGGGCAAAATGAAGTTATGGTGTTAACTTGATATAACATTGTGGCAACCATAAAAGAGCCCGATCAACTATTTTATGGTTACCCGATATTATAACAAGTTAATGACATCACGGATTGCACATGTTGGCTTAGGGTATAATAAGGATCCGATATATTTAATGGGAGTTGATTGGGTGGAGGGTTAGCCGATGGTACACCCTGTATACAAACCCAAATCAATAACTAGAGAGCATATCGGATTCGAGTTATACTTTAAACTGCTTGTTTTAGACATTTGATTATATGATGTGTTGAAATTGAGTATTGGTTTTGAATAATGATAAGTTATTATGAATTTAACATGATGGCATGATAGATAATAATTCCCATAAGATATTGGTACATTTTCCTTAGTATTATGATATGAATAATGTATTAAGAACTTGAAGATTGAATGATATGTTATGAAAATACGTGTTTATATGTTTATGTGAAATGTGAGATTTAATTATCTTTAATGAGTGACAATAAAAGTGTTTATATGTTATGTGGAAATACGTGTTTATATGTTTATGTGGAAATACGTGTTTATATGTTTATGTGGAAATACGTGTTTATATGTTTATGTGGAAATACGTGTTTATATGTTTATGTGGATACGTGTTTATATGTTTATGTGGAAATACGTGTTTATATGTTTATGTGGAATACGTGTTTATATGTTTATGTGGAAATACGTGTTTATATGTTTATGTGGAAATACGTGTTTATATGTTTATGTGGAAAATACGTGTTTATATGTTTATGTGGAAATACGTGTTTATATGTTTATGTGGAAAATACGTGTTTATATGTTTATGTGGAAATACGTGTTTATATGTTTATGTGGAAATACGTGTTTATATGTTTATGTGGAAATACGTGTTTATATGTTTATGTGGAAATACGTGTTTATATGTTTATGTGGAAATACGTGTTTATATGTTTATGTGGAAATACGTGTTTATATGTTTATGTGGAAATACGTGTTTATATGTTTATGTGGAAATACGTGTTTATATGTTTATGTGGAAATACGTGTTTATATGTTTATGTGGAAATACGTGTTTATATGTTTATGTGGAAATACGTGTTTATATGTTTATGTGGAAATACGTGTTTATATGTTTATGTGGAAATACGTGTTTATATGTTTATGTGGAAATACGTGTTTATATGTTTATGTGGAAATACGTGTTTATATGTTTATGTGGAAATACGTGTTTATATGTTTATGTGGAAATACGTGTTTATATGTTTATGTGGAAATACGTGTTTATATGTTTATGTGGAAATACGTGTTTATATGTTTATGTGGAAATACGTGTTTATATGTTTATGTGGAATACGTGTTTATATGTTTATGTGGAAATACGTGTTTATATGTTTATGTGGAAATAGTGTTTATATGTTTATGTGGAAAAAATCGTGTTTTATGACTAACGTCGTTAGGTCAAATTCTAAGTCTGTGATATGTTTATGTGGAAAAAATACGTGTTTATATGTTTATGTGCCCTATATGTGAGATTTAATTATCTTTAATGAGTGACAATAAAGTAGACTTAATGATGTGTAAAAGGCCTATGTAGTGTGCGAAAGTGCTTTGGTGTGTTATATGTATCCCCAATAGGTGTTTTAAAGCGAAATAAAGTCAATAGGAAGTCCAGGGACTAGTTTTGCCAAAGGTGAAAAGTTAAAAACGGGATTAGGTTAGGATTAGCCTAATCTTGGGTCATTTTCCAGCCACTAATCTTATTGAAAACACATACATCAGCCTCTCCAATTCCTTAATTGATTTCTTTAGCAAATCTTCAAGTTTTTGGTCAATAAATTGAGTGTTTTATATTGGAAATCAATCGGCCATCATTTGCTACAGGTAATCAATGATTCGTTGGCTATATTTCAGATCTAAAGATGTTTTTATTTGAATCAAATCTGATTTTAAAAGAAGTTTTGAAAGAATTAGGGTTATTATGTGTTTTGGTCAATTGATGTTCATAATGGTGTTAAACGAGTTTATAATCGATCTTTATGATCAAGAGATGTTCAATTATGTCAAAAACATGTTTTGGGAACAGCCTAAGTCGATCGATTTCTGGAAAAAATGAAGAACATAGTCGTTTTTGAAGTCTGGACGAAGATAGGTTTAAATTCGTTTCCTGAAGCTTAAATTCGTTTTCTGATGACTAAATTCGTTTTCTGGAAATCTAAGTTCGTTTGACAAAACGAAGTTTAACTTCGTTTGAAGTATAAATTCGTTTGAGTGAGGTCTAAGTTCGTTTGAAGCTAAATTCGTTTGAGTGAAGTCTAAGTTCGTTTGAAGCTAAATTCGTTCGATTCAAAACTAAATTCGTTTGCAAGTCCATTTAAGGTCCCAAATGACTTATACTTCATATGTATATGTACGATAGGTGTCGGGGATTACTATTAAGCACTGTTAGCTATTTATTTGCTCGCGTACACTACTACCAGGTAAGATACACTACTTTTGTCACGCTGAGGGTGCAACGAAAATAGTTTCATAAACTATAACCTCCATAACGGTAATGTACAACCGATAATGTGGTTGGGTTGATATGGGGGGTACTCGGGGATTAATGATGATGATGCTTATGCCTAAAATGCTTCCCCGTAGATATTTGTATGATATGATATGCGATGTTTGATGATATACTTTACGATATGATATGATATGCGATGTTTATGATATATTTGTATGATATGATATGCGATGTTTGATGATATACTTTACGATATGATATGATATGACGAACGGTGGTTAATGATATGATGTAACAATGTAATGATGTTATGTGCATGTATATGTGGCTTGTTCATCTAGAACACTAGACCTTTTTAGGTTGCCATGACACGTGCACGTTTTAAGGGCCTTAACGTGAAATGATGATAGATGATGACTAGTTTAGGATAACATAAGAAACCTAAACTAAATACGACGTATGCTCGAGCTAAATAGATGACGATAAGTGTTATGCATAACCCGTGCCCGTCCATGGAAAGGGTACGTAGAGGTGGTTGCTCGGGTGGCTCCTTGCAACAGTCATACGTGGCGAGTAGTTTCGGGTGGCCTGATGACCCACCTAATGTCTTGAACATAACGGGCTACTCAGGGATCGACATTGTCTTTCCTTAACGACGCAGATGGACCGTTGAAAGACTTTTCCATCAAGTCAGGTGTGAGGTTCCCCATGAGGTCGAATGACCGCCTACACACAAACTCATACCCTATATGTAGATGGTAACTTCGGTTACAACTTAACGGTGACCTAGTCACAACTTAACGAGATGAAGCGAGATGATGAAATTGATTAGGCACATTTAGGGTCATGAATTCTATGCTTATACGTGATGTGGATATGTTTATGTGATGATATATATGCCTAATCAAAATGACTAAAAGTTTGAAATGACGATTTAAAATGGATGAAATGTTGCTTAAACCTGTGTTATCTTACTTAGCTATTTATAGCTAACACTTGTTCTTTAAATGTGTTGTTCCCCTCAGGTTAGGCAGTGAGATGACGCGTGAAGCTTTGGCGAGAGATGGGTAGACTTACAAGATGGCTTTAGTTTACCCAATGACTATATTTAGACATTTTGACAATGTTTATTCCTTTTATGGATTCTTATGTAATGACTTTTGTTGCGATTGCTTTATGTTGGGCAATCTTATGGATTTCTTTTATTACTGATTTGATGCTATTAGTAACACCACCAATGTTTCTCAACTGTTCTTTCTTTAGTTGAGGTTTTTAATAAATCGTTTCCGCATGATTAACGCCGTTAGGCAAAAGTTTTTGGAAATCCATATTTTTACGAAATGGGTGTTACAAGTTGGTATCAGAGAAGTAGTTTAAGTGAACCAAGGCCTATTGACCATAGGATTTGGACTTAAACTTAAGATGTGCATGCTAGGTACTCGTAGGATGCCTTAGCTAGTGATGACATGTGATGTAGGATGGGTTGGGATGAGTGCGAGTGTGATAGGGCTTACGAGATGTTTACGTTACGATGATATGTTTTAGCCTTATCTCAACGAGCTTTTTGTTTTATTTTGCGCTTATCGACTCCACCATTTTATTGAAGGAAAATGGTTAGCACTCGCAACCGCAACATCCAACGCGACGGAGCTACTGCTAGCGTTACTCCACCTGTCCATCCGGGTGCAGGTGCTTCTAATGCTGCTGCTAATGCTAATGTAAATCGTGTGAACCCCCGCCGTGTTAATCAACCAGGCTCATTGGGTCCGATGCCTCCACCACCTGGCAATCCTCCGAGAGTTAACGATGTAGTGGTGGATCAGATTCCCAATCAGGCGGAGATGTATAATCTTGTGCTAACTCTTCAGGCCCAGTTGGCCCAAACGCAAGAACAGTTGAATCAGGCGTTGGCAGCTAACGCAGAAGGAACTGGTAACAGTCACTCTGTGCCTTCTCACCACACTGAGCCACCGGTCGATGATGTGGTTATTCCCCATGCTAATGTTAATGTGGTTCCTCCTAATGATGTTCACGCCCCTCGATTCAAGTTTGAAAGTTTCCAGAAGTGTGGAGCTCAGAAATTCTATGGAACACTTAATGCAGTAGGTTGCATGGAATGGCTTGATGATACTGAGATGGTTTTTGAAGCTTGTGATTGTCCCGAGGATAAGAAAGTGTTGTGTGCTAGTAGGATGTTGAAAGAAGGTGCTCGGGACTGGTGGAAGAGCATTACCATTTCGATGACTCCAGCTATGGTATCTGCTATTACGTGGGCTAACTTCAGACAGAAATTTATTGAAGAGTATATTGGAGTTCATGAGCAGCGCAAAATGGAAAAAGAGTTTCGTGCCTTGACGGCTGAAGTGGGTAAAATCAATGATTATGCTCGTTCCTTTATGGAGAAGATGAAGTTCGTGGGCCATCTGTTCCGTACTGATGCAGATCAGGTTGCTTGCTATGTTGATGGTTTGCCTCCGAGTTATCGAGGTATTTGTAGGCAGCACAAGACTCTAACTGAAGCTATCAAAGAGTCTAAAAAGCTTGATGATGATTTTGCTACGGATAAGAAAGTGTTGTGTGCTAGTAGGATGTTGAAAGAAGGTGCTCGGGACTGGTGGAAGAGCATTACCATTTCGATGACTCCAGCTATGGTATCTGCTATTACGTGGGCTAACTTCAGACAGAAATTTATTGAAGAGTATATTGGAGTTCATGAGCAGCGCAAAATGGAAAAAGAGTTTCGTGCCTTGACGGCTGAAGTGGGTAAAATCAATGATTATGCTCGTTCCTTTATGGAGAAGATGAAGTTCGTGGGCCATCTGTTCCGTACTGATGCAGATCAGGTTGCTTGCTATGTTGATGGTTTGCCTCCGAGTTATCGAGGTATTTGTAGGCAGCACAAGACTCTAACTGAAGCTATCAAAGAGTCTAAAAAGCTTGATGATGATTTTGCTACGGATAAGAAAGTGGAAAAGAAAGATGATGAGAAGAAGTCTGGTAATAAGAGGAGATTCGGTGGATCTAACCGTTTTGGTAAGAAATTCAAGGGATCTTCGTCCTCCGACAAGGGAAAGACAGACAAGGACGGAAAATGGTGCTCTAGCTGCAAAGCTATTCATTCTGGTCAGTGTTCTGCTAAGACCCGCAGGTGCAATAGGTGTGGAGCACAGGGTCATACCGTTGATGAATGCACTGACAAAGCAAGATGTTATAAATGTGGAGACACAAAGCACCGTATTGCCGACTGTCCGCAAATGAAGAAGGACGAGGGAAAGAAGACGGAAGCTCCCAAAGCCAAAGCCCGTGCTTATCAGATGACGGCTGAAGTGGGTAAAATCAATGATTATGCTCGTTCCTTTATGGAGAAGATGAAGTTCGTGGGCCATCTGTTCCGTACTGATGCAGATCAGGTTGCTTGCTATGTTGATGGTTTGCC
Organism: Erigeron breviscapus; assembly: GCA_034093135.1. NCBI lineage: Eukaryota > Viridiplantae > Streptophyta > Magnoliopsida > Asterales > Asteraceae > Erigeron > Erigeron breviscapus. Next base: position 81,145,489 of record CM067169.1, on the reverse strand, counting down.
TCCGAGTTATCGAGGTATTTGTAGGCAGCACAAGACTCTAACTGAAGCTATCAAAGAGTCTAAAAAGCTTGATGATGATTTTGCTACGGATAAGAAAGTGGAAAAGAAAGATGATGAGAAGAAGTCTGGTAATAAGAGGAGATTCGGTGGATCTAACCGTTTTGGTAAGAAATTCAAGGGATCTTCGTCCTCCGACAAGGGAAAGACAGACAAGGACGGAAAATGGTGCTCTAGCTGCAAAGCTATTCATTCTGGTCAGTGTTCTGCTAAGACCCGCAGGTGCAATAGGTGTGGAGCACAGGGTCATACCGTTGATGAATGCACTGACAAAGCAAGATGTTATAAATGTGGAGACACAAAGCACCGTATTGCCGACTGTCCGCAAATGAAGAAGGACGAGGGAAAGAAGACGGAAGCTCCCAAAGCCAAAGCCCGTGCTTATCAGATGACGGCTGAAGTGGGTAAAATCAATGATTATGCTCGTTCCTTTATGGAGAAGATGAAGTTCGTGGGCCATCTGTTCCGTACTGATGCAGATCAGGTTGCTTGCTATGTTGATGGTTTGCCTCCGAGTTATCGAGGTATTTGTAGGCAGCACAAGACTCTAACTGAAGCTATCAAAGAGTCTAAAAAGCTTGATGATGATTTTGCTACGGATAAGAAAGTGGAAAAGAAAGATGATGAGAAGAAGTCTGGTAATAAGAGGAGATTCGGTGGATCTAACCGTTTTGGTAAGAAATTCAAGGGATCTTCGTCCTCCGACAAGGGAAAGACAGACAAGGACGGAAAATGGTGCTCTAGCTGCAAAGCTATTCATTCTGGTCAGTGTTCTGCTAAGACCCGCAGGTGCAATAGGTGTGGAGCACAGGGTCATACCGTTGATGAATGCACTGACAAAGCAAGATGTTATAAATGTGGAGACACAAAGCACCGTATTGCCGACTGTCCGCAAATGAAGAAGGACGAGGGAAAGAAGACGGAAGCTCCCAAAGCCAAAGCCCGTGCTTATCAGATGACGGCTGAAGAGGCCAAAGATGACGACCAGGTAGTTACTGCTACCCTTATTGTTAACTCCAAACTTGCTAATGTGTTATTTGATTCTGGTGCGAACAAATCTTTTGTGTCTACTCTGTTTGCTCCTAAATTAGACATGATTACGAGTCCCTTAAGGTGTCCTATTGAAGTAGAGGTGGCTAACGGCACAACGTCTATCGTACGTGAGGGTTATTCTGATTGTCCTTTAGAGATAGAGGGTCGGTGTTTTACTGCTAACTTGCTACCTGCTACTATCCATAGTTTTGATGTTATACTCGGTATGGACTGGATGTCTAAAAACGATGCTGTCGTCTTATGTGCAAAGAAAATAGTTCGTATCGCTACCCCTGATGGTAAAGGTGTCTGTGTTTATGGTGACAAGAAGCCGGGAAATGTTAAGGTGATCTCGATGATGAAAGCCCTTCGTTGTATACGGCAAACTAAGTCACATTTTCTAGCTTATGTCATCGATTCTCGTATCGCGAAGCCTACAGTCTCTGATGTCGAGGTTGTTTCCGAGTTTCCTGATGTTTTCCCTGAAGATCTTCCAGGTCTTCCTCCTGATCGTGAGGTTGAATTTTCTATTGACCTCATTCCTGGTGCTACTCCTGTAGCCAAAGCTCCCTATCGATTAGCTCCGACGGAGATGAAGGAGCTGATGACCCAAATTCAGGAACTTTTAGATAAAGGTTTCATTCGTCCGAGTTCCTCTCCATGGGGTGCTCCTATCCTTTTCGTAAAGAAGAAAGACGGATCCATGCGCATGTGTATCGATTATCGCGAGCTGAATAAAAGAACGGTGAAGAATAAATATCCACTCCCTCGCATTGATGATTTGTTCGATCAACTTCAAGGTGCTTCCTATTTTTCGAAGATCGACTTACGATCTGGCTATCATCAACTGAAGGTTGAAGAGGAAAGTGTAGCCAAAACAGCGTTCCGAACTCGTTATGGTCATTACGAGTTCCTTGTCATGCCATTCGGTTTGACAAATGCTCCAGCGAAGTTTATGGATTTGATGAACCGTGTCTGTCGACCATTCTTGGATCATTTCGTTATCGTTTTCATCGACGACATCCTTGTGTATTCAAAGTCGGAAGAGGAACATAGAGAGCATTTGAGGGCTGTCCTTCAAGTCCTCAGAGAGAACAAGCTATATTCTAAGTTCTCCAAGTGCGAGTTCTGGCTAAAGGAAGTTCATTTCCTCGGCCATGTCATCTCCTCTGATGGTATTAAAGTAGATCCTTCAAAGATTGAAGCTGTTTCGAAGTGGGAGCAGCCAAAGACTCCTACTGAGATCAAAAGTTTTCTTGGTTTAGCTGGATATTATAGGAGATTTATTCAGGATTTCTCCCGAATAGCCAAGCCTATGACCGAGTTGACAAAGAAGGGTGTGAATTATGAGTGGACGGAAAAGCAGGAGAATGCATTTCAAACGTTGAAGAAGAAGTTGTGTGAAGCTCCTATCCTTGCTTTGCCTGAAGGTACTGATGATTTAGTAGTATATAGCGATGCTTCTATTACGGGTTTGGGTTGTGTCCTAATGCAGAGGGACAAAGTGATTGCCTATGCTTCACGTCAGTTGAAGCCTCATGAGAAGAATTACCCTACCCATGATCTTGAGTTAGCGGCGGTGGTGTTTGCTTTGAAGTTATGGAGACACTACTTATATGGTACTAAATGCACACTTTTCACGGACCATAAGAGTTTACAATATATGTTTACTCAAAAGGAGATGAATGTGACACAAAGAAGGTGGATGGAATTACTTAAAGACTATGATTGTGAAATCAAATACCATTCGGGTAAAGCCAATGTAGTGGCGGATGCACTAAGTAGGAAAGTGCAAAGCTCTCCTTGTAAGTTGATGAGCATACAAGTTCAAGCCAAGTCGGGTCTATTAGATCGAATTAAAGAAGCACAAGAGATGGCATTGATGAAGGATAATATTGATAAAGAGAGTATTGGAAAGAAGAAACGACTTGTGATGGAGACTAATAGCCGTGGGTTTAAAACATACAAGGGTCGAATTTGGGTGCCATTGCTTGGTGGTAACCGAGAGTTGATCCTAGAAGAAGTCCATAGAAGTAGATATTCGATGCATCCCGGTGTCACCAAAATGTATGCAGATTTGAAGCCGATCTATTGGTGGCCGGATATTAAAGGTGAAGTAGCTCATTTTGTAGCTAAGTGTTTGACGTGTGCACGTGTGAAAACCGACCATAAAAAGCCGTATGGTTTGTTACATCAATTAGACGTTCCCGAGTGGAAATGGGACCATATCACGATGGACTTTGTAACGAAACTACCTAGAACGCCGAAAGGGAACGATATGATATGGGTGATTGTAGATAGATTGACGAAGAGTGCTCATTTTCTAGCTACCCGACAGACTGTGCCTTTAAAGAAGATGGCAAAGATGTATATAGATGAAGTTGTCTCGAAACATGGAGTTCCATTGTCTATTGTCTCGGATAGGGACACTAGATTTGTGTCTAAATTTTGGAAGGGTCTTCAACGAGAGCTGGGTACTAGAGTGAACTTGAGTACCGCCTATCATCCTCAAACCGATGGGCAAAGTGAGAGAACCATTCAAACCTTAGAGGATATGTTGAGAACGTGTGTACTAGACTATGGTGGAGCATGGGATGAACACTTAAAGTTGATTGAATTTGCTTATAATAATAGTCACCATGCAAGTATCGGAATGCCACCATTTGAGATGTTATATGGAAGAAGATGTAGGACTCCAAGTTGTTGGATGGAGCCCGGTGAAAAGCAGCTAACCGGTCCCGAAATTATTGAAATCTCCGCTGAGAAAGTTAATGTAGCTAAAGAAGCTTTACGTGTGGCCAGAGAAAGGCAGAAAACTTATGCAGATAAGAAAAGGAGACCAATGGAGTTTAATGTAGGTGACTTAGTGATGCTGAAAGTGTCACCATGGAAAGGAGTGATCCGATTTGGAAAGAAGGGCAAGTTGAGTCCAAGATTCATTGGACCTTTTAAAGTCTTGAAACGCATTAAGGATGTAGCATATCAGTTGGAATTACCTCCAGAACTGGATTTTAAAAGAATTTTTGAAAGAATTAGGGTTTATTATGTGTTTTGGTCAATTGATGTTCATAATGGTGTTAAACGAGTTTATAATCGATCTTTATGATCAAGAGATGTTCAATTATGTCAAAAACATGTTTTGGGAACAGCCTAAGTCGATCGATTTCTGGAAAAAAATGAAGAACATAGTCGTTTTTGAATTCTGGACGAAGATAGGTTTAAATTCGTTTCCTGAAGCTTAAATTCGTTTTCTGATGACTAAATTCGTTTTCTGGAAATCTAAGTTCGTTTGACAAAACGAAGTTTAACTTCGTTTGAAGTATAAGTTCGTTTGAGTGAGGTCTAAGTTCGTTTGAAGCTAAATTCGTTCGATTCAAAACTAAATTCGTTTGCAAGTCCATTTAAGGTCCCAAATGACTTATACTTCATATGTATATGTACGATAGGTGTCGGGGATTACTATTAAGCACTGTTAGCTATTTGTTTGCTCGCGTACACTACTACCAGGTAAGATACACTACTTTTGTCACGCTGAGGGTGCAACGAAAATAGTTTCATAAACTATAACCTCCATAACGGTAATGTACAACCGATAATGTGGTTGGGTTGATATGGGGGGTACTCGGGGATTAATGATGATGATGCTTATGCCTAAAATGCTTCCCCGTAGATATTTGTATGATATGATATGCGATGTTTGATGATATACTTTACGATATGATATGATATGACGAACGGTGGTTAATGATATGATGTAACAATGTAATGATGTTATGTGCATGTATATGTGGCTTGTTCATCTAGAACACTAGACCTTTTTAGGTTGCCATGACACGTGCACGTTTTAAGGGCCCTAACGTGAAATGATGATAGATGATGACTAGTTTAGGATAACATAAGAAACCTAAACTAAATACGACGTATGCTCGAGCTAAATAGATGACGATAAGTGTTATGCATAACCCGTGCCCGTCCATGGAAAGGGTACGTAGAGGTGGTTGCTCGGGTGGCTCCTTGCAACAGTCATACGTGGCGAGTAGTTTCGGGTGGCCTGATGACCCACCTAATGTCTTGAACATAACGGGCTACTCAGGGATCGACATTGTCTTTCCTTAACGACGCAGATGGACCGTTGAAAGACTTTTCCATCAAGTCGGGTGTGAGGTTCCCCATGAGGTCGAATGACCGCCTACACACAAACTCATACCCTATATGTAGATGGTAACTTCGGTTACAACTTAATGGTGACCTAGTCACAACTTAACGAGATGAAGCGAGATGATGAAATTGATTAGGCACATTTAGGGTCATGAATTCTATGCTTATACGTGATGTGGATATGTTTATGTGATGATATATATGCCTAATCAAAATGACTAAAAGTTTGAAATGACGATTTAAAATGGATGAAATGTTGCTTAAACCTGTGTTATCTTACTTAGCTATTTATAGCTAATACTTGTTCTTTAAATGTGTTGTTCCCCTCAGGTTAGGCAGTGAGATGACGCGTGAAGCTTTGGCGAGAGATGGGTAGACTTACAAGATGGCTTTAGTTTACCCAATGACTATATTTAGACATTTTGACAATGTTTATTCCTTTTATGGATTCTTATGTAATGACTTTTGTTGCGATTGCTTTATGTTGGGCAATCTTATGGATTTCTTTTATTACTGATTTGATGCTATTAGTAACACCACCAATGTTTCTCAACTGTTCTTTCTTTAGTTGAGGTTTTTAATAAATCGTTTCCGCATGATTGACGCCGTTAGGCAAAAGTTTTTGGAAATCCATATTTTTACGAAATGGGTGTTACATACCTAGAGTAAGAATACATGATTTTACGGTGAGATACTATTCGCTTATATAAACGTAAACAATGATGTCAGATGGCAATAATTTTCGAAATGGCCGACAAAGAATAACTTTGCAATAATAAAGCCAATAATTTAGCGTTATTATATCTATATCTAGAATTGAATGAGATAAAGTTGAATAACTTTATCAGAATAATTTAATGAAACCAATAATAGGGTACTGACTATGAACATGAGTAGAGCGGGTAATTGGAATGCGAGAACTTTGGTATGAATATATATTGCACAATCTATATATGACAACATAATTATTGGAAATATACAAAACACACATAATTACAAGTATAAATACTTGCAAAAATATATATATATATAACTCACAATAGTAATTGTTTGCAATAAAAATAAAAATGGTGAAATCGGCCGTCCCCGGGGATCGAACCTGGGTCTAGGCCACACCCTTTCGCGCATTTAGCCAACCGTGCTAAATGCCTAGTGTTGTGAAAGTTCTCTTATGATTAAATATAAGCATATGTACAATAAATTCCTAATTCACACATATATTGTAAGTTCATATGAATTTTCTTTCCTAAACAAAATTTCTCGAGGAAGGGAAAACAAATGAGAAGATTTAACTACAAACTGTTTAAGTAATTAAACTTTGGAGAAGTTGAACGGAAGAGCTGTAGGAGTGTTCTCTAAGATAGAGAATATTGAAGCAGTCATTTCCATTAATGAGCATGAAGTCGATCGTCAAGTTAAAAAAAAATGTTGCTAGAGCTTTTAACTGGGGAATAGTTTGAGAAGAGTCGTGAGAGAATCGTCGTGCATATGGAAAAATTGTTATAATTTATAAAATTGAATAGATTATAAACTTGAACAAAAGTAGGAATTTTATTTGATCGAACATAGCAAGCCACTATTACAAACATTAATAATACATACGCTCTCGACTGGAACATATACTGGGCTAAGTGGCTCGGTGTGGCTTGGTTAACTCTTGTTCAATTTGCCTTAAGAAGTTAGAATTACTGGGATCCTTGGAACAAATCTTCCAAATGTGTGTCAACAAATGAGTAGAAGCCTTATTGATCTCGCTTAAACGAAAGTACTTCTCATCCCCATCCTCAGAAGTATAGAAGATCCCAGCAGGTCTACTTAAAACCCTTCCTTCCACAAACACTATGCCTTTTGGAAGCTGAAGATTTAGAGATGCATCGTCGTCAACTGGTGGAAGTACATTAGAAGCAGATGATGAGGCGCCAACAGTTCTTAGTCTTTTCACGGGTCTTTGAGAAAGTAGAGGAGTGCTACTTTCGTCGCCTCTATGTGTAGTGTCTTCTTCTCCTATAGTTTTCTGAAGATACTCCCTTAGACTTGCTTCACCTTTAGCCATTTTGGCATACCACTCAGCTTCTCTTTTACTAGCAAGTTCTAATATGTTGACATGTTGACTTGCTGGTATTTGCACCTCAGAACCTGTTTCTCCTATGATTAAATATAAGCATATGTACAATAAATTCCTAATTCACACATATATTGTAAGTTCATATGAATTTTCTTTCCTAAACAAAATTTCTCGAGGAAGGGAAAACAAATGAGAAGATTTAACTACAAGCTGTTTAAGTAATTAAACTTGGAGAAGTTGAACGGAAAAGCTGTAGGAGTGTTCTCTAAGATAGAGAATATTGAAGCAGTCATTTCCATTAATGAGCATGAAGTCGATCGTCAAGTTAAAAAAAAATGTTGCTAGAGCTTTTAACTGGGGAATAGTTTGAGAAAGAGTCGTGAGAGAATCGTCGTGCATATGGAAAAATTGTTATAATTTATAAAATTGAATAGATTATAAACTTGAACAAAAGTAGGAATTTTATTTGATCGAACATAGCAAGCCACTATTACAAACATTAATAATACATACGCTCTCGACTGGAACATATATTGGCTAAGTGGCTCGGTGTGGCTTGGTTAACTCTTGTTCAATTTGCCTTAAGAAGTTAGAATTACTGGGATCCTTGGAACAAATCTTCCAAATGTGTGTCAACAAATGAGTAGAAGCCTTATTGATCTCGCTTAAACGAAAGTACTTCTCATCCCCATCCTCAGAAGTATAGAAGATCCCAGCAGGTCTACTTAAAACCCTTCCTTCCACAAACACTATGCCTTTTGGAAGCTGAAGATTTAGAGATGCATCGTCGTCAACTGGTGGAAGTACATTAGAAGCAGATGATGAGGCGCCAACAGTTCTTAGTCTTTTCACGGGTCTTTGAGAAAGTAGAGGAGTGCTACTTTCGTCGCCTCTATGTGTAGTGTCTTCTTCTCCTATAGTTTTCTGAAGATACTCCCTTAGACTTGCTTCACCTTTAGCCATTTTGGCATACCACTCAGCTTCTCTTTTACTAGCAAGTTCTAATATGTTGACATGTTGACTTGCTGGTATTTGCACCTCAGAACCTATTTCTCCTACTTCTGCAAGCAGTAGTTCCTTAGCAAACTTCAAAGAAGCCTCTTCCTCCATCGCTTGTATTTTATGACGTTCTATAATCTCTTTGAGAATCACGTCTTGAGAACTACTTCGGAGTGTTTCAAAATTTTCATGAAGTATAACAGGAGAAGGTGATGACATAGGTCTCTTTCCCTTGAAAACAGTTGGGTCAACTGTTGCTTCAACTTCTTCAGATTGTGAGAAATCAGCAAGTTGATACAACAACCATTTAATTTCTCTAAATTCTGCTTCATGTTTTGTTTGTTTACCGATAGATTTTCTTAATAGTGCTCTATCAGCTGCTAGGAGAAAAGGTGCACTATTGTGAATTTGGTCGATTCGAGAAGTAAGAAACTTAAATGAGTTGGTTTGTTCAGTAGCAAGTGATACTATAGTACTGTTAAGTTGTTCAATTTGCTTTGACAAAAGCTCGATTAAATGTTCAAGTGTAGTAAATGTGTGAGTGGCCATGGTTTAGTTGAGAAATAGCGATGGTTGATTTGAATGTGTGGAAATATAGTTTCACACAAAGGAAAATGTAAAGGAGGAAAGGAAATTTCAGTATGCCTATTATCTTTATAAATGCCTTTCTTATATAGAGAACAAAAGACGAAGTGCGACCTTGATGAACGGACAAGTGTCCATAAATTATTACAACAGTAATATGATTTTTGAAATTCTCCTCTTCTGCAAGCAGTAGTTCCTTAGCAAACTTCAAAGAAGCCTCTTCCTCCATCGCTTGTATTTTATGACGTTCTATAATCTCTTTGAGAATCACGTCTTGAGAACTACTTCGGAGTGTTTCAAAATTTTCATGAAGTATAACAGGAGAAGGTGATGACATAGGTCTCTTTCCCTTGAAAACAGTTGGGTCAACTGTTGCTTCAACTTCTTCAGATTGTGAGAAATCAGCAAGTTGATACAACAACCATTTAATTTCTCTAAATTCTGCTTCATGTTTTGTTTGTTTACCGATAGATTTTCTTAATAGTGCTCTATCAGCTGCTAGGAGAAAAGGTGCACTATTGTGAATTTGGTCGATTCGAGAAGTAAGAAACTTAAATGAGTTGGTTTGTTCAGTAGCAAGTGATACTACAACCCTTTAATTTCTCTAAATTCTGCTTCATGTTTTGTTTGTTTACCGATAGATTTTCTTAATAGTGCTCTATCAGCTGCTAGGAGAAAAGGTGCACTATTGTGAATTTGGTCGATTCGAGAAGTAAGAAACTTAAATGAGTTGGTTTGTTCAGTAGCAAGTGATACTATAGTACTGTTAAGTTGTTCAATTTGCTTTGACAAAAGCTCGATTAAATGTTCAAGTGTAGTAAATGTGTGAGTGGCCATGGTTTAGTTGAGAAATAGCGATGGTTGATTTGAATGTGTGGAAATATAGTTTCACACAAAGGAAAATGTAAAGGAGGAAAGGAAATTTCAGTATGCCTATTATCTTTATAAATGCCTTTCTTATATAGAGAACAAAAGACGAAGTGCGACCTTGATGAAAGGACAAGTGTCCATAAATTATTACAACAGTAATGTGATTTTTGAATTCTCCTCTCTACCTTTGGGTCCTTAAACATCGATTTGAATTATTAAGGGAAATCCTTTTAACTGGGGAATAATGTAACATTTGTGAAATTTGACTAGATTTGACTCGCAAATTTAATGTAAATAATTTTCGTGAATAGTACCGTATATATGAATAGTAACCGTATATATGAATAGTAACCGTATTCATGAATAGTGATTAAGAATAATAATCACGAAAAGTAACGGTAAATAGTAAAGGTAAAAAACATATTCTAAAACATATTGTAACATCCGTAATTTTTACCCGTTTGATCGTGTATGTATTTTGACTAACTAATTCAATAAATGAAAACGTATATACGAAACCTTAAGAATAATGTACGGTTTCAATAGTGTCGGTGGCACAGTGTCGGTGGTTAGCTAATAATTTCATTAATGGGACAAATATCGACATAACTTTATGTAAAGAAGGGATACGCGTAATGTTTCTTGTTGTTTATTGATCATGAACCTAATCCCTTAGCTGGATAAATATCTCATCTATCTGTTTAACCTATTATAATCAATCATTTATTTATTTTATTATTCATGAAATAAAAACCCTTTATACCATTATGTTTTAGTATGAATAAAATGAGTTCATTAGAAATCTAGTGCATTAGCGATTTGGAATTAGTACAAGAGTTCAAGGATCGAAAGAAATATTAATTGCTTTATATAAATGACAAATGAAGTTAAAATGACAATTTAATACTTAAGTAATATCATTTACTTTAATTTATAATTCGTTGTTTCAACGAAAAATATTATAAGTAATTAATTAAACAAGTAGAGTGCAGAAAAACACTGCTAACTTGTTTTGGCCATAACTTTTGAACCGTAACTCCGTTTTTGACGATTCAAATCGCCACGTCTTCGTAAAAGAGTCTATTTTCCAATAGTGAGATATGTTCTAGAAAGTCGAGTTCGACCTTATTGTTGCCTATATATACTAAATTGATCTTTTATTCATTTCTTTGGTTTTGGGATCAAAAGAAAAACACACACACATAATATTCTTCAAGTATTCAGTATTTATAAACAAGAAAAAGATAAGTATTTGTGTTCAACCACTTAATCATGTTAGTTTTGCAATAATCTAACACTTGTGTATTCTTGTGTTTAACATTTGTGAAATTTATATTTTTTTGCAATAATCAAACACTGGTGTATTCTTGTGTTTAACATTTGTGAAATTTATATTTTTTTGCAATAATCAAACACTTGTGTACTCTTGTGTTTAACGTTTGTGAAATTGTAATTATGATTATGGGTAACATTTCATGCCATTGATCTTATCGTTGTACAAGTTCTTAAGCACTTAGTTATGAAATAGGTCAACTTCGACCATTTTTGTAATCTGGTGTTGAATTTTTTGTATAACTATGATTTTTGGGTAACATGAAACGTTGGTATTGAATTCAACAAATAATAACTATACTTATACGTGGCTTGGGTAACACAGAACGTTGGTGTTGAGTTCAGCAGATATTAACTATACTTACACGTGGCTTGGTGCAAATTCATTTGAGCTTATACTACTTTTCAGGTGAGTTTCGTTGTTCCCTACTCAATTGAGATTCGGGCTGAAAAGTGTACTTATACGTGTTTGTTTGATTATTTGGTTGATTTGATTTATGGTTTATTGATTGTTTAATGAAATACAATTGAATTATGGAACTGATTGACTGATGATTGATGGATAGTTTTGAGTTGTCATTTGATGGTTTATGCATGTGATTGTGATATTATAATTTATTAGGATAGATGTACATACATGGAAGTCGGTTATGCCTTCAAAGGGTTTAAGATGTGGTGGGAAGGCTGCGGGTGACCCTATATATAAGCATCAAGGGCTCGTTGAAAGTAGAATCCTCCTAAGTGTATGTATGTATAGTTTCTGTTGTTGGTTGATTGTTTGACTTATGGTTGGAATTGGGGAAACCGATTATGGGATTCGGTTGGTGCATTGTTAAAGCAGGTTGTTTAACCGTAAGGCTACCAAAGCAGGTTGTTTAACCGTAAGGCTACCAAGGCAAGTTGTTGAACTGTAAGGCCACAATTTGAGTACTTTAAGTACTACGGGTACAATATGTACTTGATGACATTGATGCCAAGTATTGGCCATACTTGATGACTTGATATGATGATGTGGACCAAGTATTGTGATACTTGATGATTTTGAGGTACATTGCATAACATTGGTACATATATGATGCACGTATTGGCATTTATACATATTTGATACATTGCATGACATTGATACATATATGATGCATTTCTTGGTAATGCTGATTATTGTACTTGATTGTATCCGAACTATTTTGTATCATTTGTTGTTTGGTTATTTATGTGACAAGGTTGAACGATATGTTAACCTCAATTGTTTAACAGGTGAAGTACATGGGTTTGTTGTAAGTACATGGTTTGATGTTGTTATTACATATGATATTGTTATTGATGATGGTTCCTTGTGAACCATTACTACGAACTCACCAACCTTGTGTTGACACTTGCTAGTACACTTTTCAGGTAATCAGATGAATCAAGATAGAGATACATGATTGTTGATTGCTTGAACCCGGACTTGGACTAATATAGATCAAGGATTCATTTACCATCTTTTGCATTATACTTAGGATCGTTTGCCATCGTTTGGATTGACTTGTAAACTTTTGGTGACTACTTGCTCATTATGTATTTTGTGTTTGTATTTGAGATTACTCGTCGGATTCACTGAATTCATGTATTTTCATATAGTTCATGTTCTACGATAATTCCACTGTGTGCTATATAATTTCCGTAATACTTCGGGCCCAGCTCGGGGTGTTACACTTTTATTATTATTTATTATTATCATTATTATTGCAGTACAATCTAATCCAATATGTACACGAAGAGGCAGACAATGCAGACGAAGACTCAAAACCAATTATAAATGCATTTGCTAAAGCAATTAAGGTAGGTTTTTGTCAGAATTTTTAAGATGTGTTTATTTTTCCGTGACTTGTGAATGAAACCAATTGAATATCATGTTGGTATGTTGAACAGGCTGTATCAGAATCAAGTCAGATTCATGCAATCGCTCCTGGTGTGTCTCATGCACTACTTGTCTAATTTTTCAGTTCAGTTGTATTTAATCAGAAACCCACAACTTACATAGAACTTGCTAGTGCAAAGTATTCATTAATGTTATACACCAAAAATCATTATTAATAAATATTCAACATATGTTGTATAGAATTAGCATTTAATATTTCGTAACTCATCAAAAGTCAATTTAATATTAAATGTGGGTCTTAACCGACCGAATGTTGTAAAAAGTGTAAATTAAATGCATTATAATCATTGTTATAATACAATGTTTTTCACCTTATTTTCTTGCTTGCTTGTGACGGAACACAACTAAAATTGGTCCAATCTATAGGATAAGTGGCTGGCTACATTTTATCTTCTAGTGAGGTTTTGTAAGTGTTTTCATTGTGTCACTTATGTTGTAATATGCTATAAACAGGTGTGGATACCGTTGTGTGGGAGCCACCATCTGTAAAGGTAATACTTATTTGTTTATGTGTTTTTTCTTTGCTAATATTGGGGAGTTTCCTTACTTGATAATCATCAATACAGTTTCATGCCATTCTTCGTGCTGCTGATGTAGTCTGCAGTCAGTTACTCGACGACAATTACTTAAAAAAGGTAGTGCAACTCTTGGTATTTCAACTTGTCAGTTTATTTCCAAACTTGATAATATGCATATCTGGATGCTAAAGCAGATCCATAAGGAAAGAAGTCAAATTCAATGTGTAAGGGAA
>CM067169.1:81058158-81130719 GCA_034093135.1 Erigeron breviscapus | reverse complement strand
AGATCCATCATGGCATCATCCACTTTCTCCCCCTTGGAGGTTGTATCATTTATGACAACCTCCACAGTGGCTGTTGGTGCTGCCTGCTGCTTAAGAAGCTTAGATAGCAGCTCCTTGATCTCCCCAACCTCCTTCTCAAGCTTCTCTTGTTGTTGACGATCCTCCTCAGTAAAGGAAGCCTGAGGAGTAAGAAGATTTGTCACTTTTGTTTCCAAGGCATTGATAGCCTTGGTGTTTCTTTCAATTTGAGTGACCATTGAAGGGACAAGGTCAGCTAGCTGCTTTAATTCAGCAGAAGCAGCTGTGCTGGCGGAGAATGCTTTCTTGGCAGAGTAACTGGCAGCATTTGAAACTTTGAGCAAGGAGCACGAGTTGCCCTTGATGGCCTGCTGATCTTTTCTCAGTGAGCTGAGAGACACTCGAATCTTTTCTTGATCAGAAGCCACTGAGACAGATTTATCTTTGATTGTCTCAATACTAGACGAGTTCTTGCTCTGCTTGTTATACCAACTTTCCAATGTCTCCACCAATCTGTCAGCTCCTTGTTCATTGAGCTCGACAACAAGATTTGCAGTCTTGGTGAGATCATTTACTTGTTGTTCCACCCTTGCCAGCCTGTCAGCAGAGTAGGTAGAGTAAGAGATACCCAAACTCTTAGCTGTTTGAGGCTCAATATCTGGCTTGGCAAACGATATGCAGCCAGGAACACTGGAGAATGAGGAAGACATGCTGAGGGATAGCATGGTGTTCACTGGGAGCTTGGGTGGAGTCTGAGGTCTTGAAGAAAGAGGAACTGCCTCAGTTTCAACACATTCGATTGTGACTGCTGTAGAGTTACCAGCAGCATCAGCATTAGTGGCTGCTGCATTTTCACTATCGACAGCAGCCTTGACATTTTCAATAATGTCTGCTGCATTTTCATCAACAGCAGCAGCCTCTTCATCATCAACCTCCATATCACTAGCATCAATTTCATCAGTTTGGTTGGAGGAATCCAGCTGGAACTCATCAACCATAAAATCTCCTATCTCCAAATCACTCTCATCCTCCATGAACTCATCATCAAGAACAGTTTCACCACTTCCCACATTCACAGTTTGTGTGACATCATCAGCACCCAACCCCATATCAACATCCTCAGCAATATTCTCCTCAGCAGACATACTAGCACCTTCAACAACATCATCCACCTGCCTTCTTTCACAGGAAAAGTTTAAAGGGTTAGGGGAACCGGGTGCCTCAGCTTTGGTATGTTGTGTCACCAAAGCATCATCGGCCGAAGAATTTGTTGTCTCTAGCATCACCTGTGATCTGGCTGCTGACAACGACTCAGAGGGTTGAGGAGAAGAAGGAATATCTTGGGGGGTAGACTCAACTCCAATGGGCTAGGGTGACCCTTGTTCTACACCAACCTCGCCTACAGAAATTTGAGGTGGCTGCTGAATGTTTCCCATATTCTCGTCAGTAGTCTTTTGGGAGACTGCTGATGGGCTGGCTGGGTATCTAGTGTCCTTGGGCAGTGAGGACTTCCTAACCTTAGTAGTTTTGCCCTTTGTTACTCGCTGCTGTTGTTTTGGGACATCAGCAGGAGGTGAAGTGGAAGAGAAAGAAATTTGTGTTTTCTTGGTCTTTTTGGGAGCTTTGGAGGCTGCTGGGGGGGGTTATCAGCATACCAGCTCCAGAGGGTGTTGTTTGTATATACATCAGGATACATAGAAAAGTACCTGTTTCATTGCTGGAGTGAGTGCAACATACTTGGAGGCAAATTGCTCGGGGTCGCAAGCTGGGGTTTTATATACAGTGCTGGCGACCCTTGGAGAAAGAATATAGTTGTAACATCCCAAATTTTTAGGCCAATGAAAATTAACCTTTATTATAGTTTTGACATTAAAATAAGTTCCTACTATTTTATTTTTGGCTAGGACGTTAATTTAGTTGGAACTTTAGTGGATAGCGGGTAAATATACCCATAAAATATACATGGGGCGTGGCATCAAAGGGAGGATGCCAGCTATCTTTCTATTATCTTCTTCAACCTCCATTCCATAACTTTCTAATCAAAATCACTCTTTTAATTAATCAAATTCATTCAAGGGAATAACAAACATAATAATAAGAATCATAGTGAAAGATTGAATTTGGAGAATTGAGAATGAGGTGGTGGTAAAGGACGAAAATTAGGAAGAAGGAAAGGGGAAGAAAATGGTGAATTGAAACCCTAAACTTATCTCTTCCATTCTTTGAGGTATTGATTCTTTAATCTAATTTTTCTTTTTGTGAATTAGGGTTCTTGAGAGGTTCAAATTGGGGGGTTCTTTATATTGACTTAATTGCTATAATACAAGTTAGGGTTATTGTAATTTAATCAAATTTAGGGTTTTTAGTGGGGTTGCATGAAGGTTTTGAAGAATGTTAGTGATAATAAAATTTTGACAGATTTCTTCTCTGATTTTGTGACGTGTAAAACACCCTTGTATCAGAATTTTCACTTGTTGAGTCCTAAAAGGAAAACGTAGATATTTGTGTTAAGTTGAAGTGGCCACTGGAATGAGTCTAAAAGGTGGAGTAGAACTCGAGATATGAATTTTTGAAGCAAGTGTGGTCATTTTGAATTTTCAGCAAAAACGATTCTGTGTCAGTAAGGTCAAAGCTGTTTTCAGCAATAGTGTTGGTTTTTAAAACGACCAGAAGTCACTTTTGAAAGACAATTCACATGTTGATCACTAAATATAAAATGTAGATATATGTGTCTTATAAATTTGGTCACTGGAATCAAGTAAAAAGAGTGAGTAGAACTTGAGTTATGCTTGTTTGAAGGCAGTTTGGTCAAAGATGAAAATGGTAATTTTGTTATGAAAATGAGTTGACATTATGATAAGAGATTCATGTTTTGCAAATCAAACCAAGGGCAATATGAGATTGTAAAAGATGAGTTTAGTGCTAAGATGCTATTGATTGTGGCTAAATGATCTTGTATGTGATTTATGATATTCTATGTACTTGTGATTCATTGCTAGGTTGAAGCATACGTATTGTGTACTTGCGGTCTTGATTGATTTATGATTTTGGTTGTCGCGGAGGAGGTGAGTTTTCTTGCATACTTTTATATATGCCTTGAGTCAAATACCATACGATGTTGAGCGGTGTCCATGTGTGGTAATTGATTTGGCGTTAGGTTGAGCTTGATTACGGGCCTAATTGGTGTCATAGTCCATATGCAACAGTCCTTTGTGCATTGCCCTCCTTCGTATGTATAAACGTATGCAAGATTATTCACTAAGCTTTGCTTACTTTTTAGTTGTTTACCCTTTTTATAGGTTGTCCCGGTTGCGGAAACAAAGCTAAGTAATATAAAGATTGAAGTTGAATTTGTAAAGCTTGAAGCATATCATAAATGCGGATAATGGTAACGTTGATAGGACCCGTAGAGACCCCTTTGAACTATGGCTCATGATACATTGATTGTTTTGGTATAATTATTCATTTTTGCAAATGTAAGAAATAAGAAGTTTCAGTTACTTTTATTGAGTCATTTTGTATTAGAAATTTGTTGGATTGTGATTGAAATGTATCTTTGGAAAACTCATAATCCGTAACAGGTTTTGACGACGATTTTACGAATGGGTCATGTCGAAATTTCTAATTTTTGTACGTTGTTCTTTATAATGAGTTTTGGATAAAGATATTTGATTGAACTCATAAATGTTGGGGTCTAAAGTTTGAAATTGAGATTGAAAAGGGTGCAAGAAGTGAAAAGTGTCAAAAATGGGTTTTGAGAAATCTGGTCAGAATTTTCCCACTGCGCCGCAGTGGGAGGATTCAGCCCCACTGCGCCGCAGTGGGATATTGCTGTAAAAAAAAAATCCTTTAAAATGGTCGAGTCGAGTTCGGTCCTTTCAATAGTGAGCTCCTTCAGGGAAGTATTCTTCCTTAAGCTCGTGCCCGAAGATCAGCGAGAGAAATCGGGCGAAGGGCACTGAGCTTCATCTGTTTCGAATAGTGACCTTCCCCTTCAAATCTTCAAATATGACACTGGTAAAGTCTATGAAGCGACCGTTTGCCAGTGCATATATAATCTGCATCTGGGCAGCAGTGGCTTGATCAAACGATCAACTGTTCCCACCAAGACATTGTATAACGTGTGTAAACAGCAACCTCCACACCCCAGGCAAAAATTTCTTTTGAGGGTTGCTGTGTACGGGTGTTGGTGGAACCGTATTAGTCCCATATCCAATGGTCAATAACCATTCCTTCCATACACTGGTTTCCACCAACCTAACAAATGGGCGTTCTTCAGTCTGAACAGGTAAACGAAGAACTCTTCTCAGCAGATCCACTGAGATGGATATGGAATGTGTCCCTTTCATAACAGTACCAGTGATGGTACTGCTGGAGAGATTGTAGTCACACGTCCACCAGAATTCCCTTAAGAGATGGACACAGATCTCTTTAGGGTCTGTTAGGTCGAAAATGACCAAGTGTAATTTGTTCAGAAATATTTGAAGATCAGAGAAGATACTTGTACAGAAATTCTGAGGACCATCTCAGAATTAGTTCTCTGAGCTTCACCTCAGATCAAGATCAGCCCAAACTGAAGACATTCATTCTGAAGTCGAAGACTGAAGGCTGAAGAAGAGAATCCTCTCAGAAGCAGAGCTCTGAGGAGATTCTATCGGAGCGAAGATCTAAAGTTGCCCAGTATAAAGTATTTACAACACTTTACACTGATTACGAGGAAACCTTTATTTACTTTATCATGCTTTACCCGGTTAATAACATTACACCTGGGAAAGTATTAGATTGAGTAAAAGGTTGGGAATGTATGGTGTCATGTCACATCAAACGTGACTGTTACACCATACCTTAAACAAGCATGTTAAAGATTAGCTTTTCAAATCCTTAAATGCTCCCAACCGTATTTGTACGGCCTTGTCCACCTCATCATGGACTCTGCCTATAAATACAAGATTTCTCACAACTTGCAAAATGCTTGGAACTTTGGCATTCCAACTTGTGAGATATACTCTAAGTAAACTTACGAGTATTTCCTTGTTGATTGGATCGTTGTATTTCAAGGTTGTTTAGATATTTTCACAAGTGTGATTATCTTTGTTCCACAACAACCTTTGTATTTTGTTTATATGAATAAATAAAATACATTGAAAAATACATCTCGACTCTTTGCCTTAATACTTGATTATACATATTATTTATATAGTTTCAAGCACTTGTTCTCGTATTTACTCTGTGTTCATATCCATATCTGGATCGTAATTCTGAACTAGTCTTCATCTAGATCAGAATTACTTGCCAGTCGGGTTTCTTAATATACTCGTCTTATACTTGTTATATCTTGTTATTTTGCCTTACATCTTGCAGGGACTCACAAGGTCTTTATATATTGCTCTTCTTGCTGGACACCATTTGATGAAGTCCAACATTGAGTAATACCCTTTAACCTTGGGAGGGATTCCCTCAGATCCCATGTAATTGTTGGCCTTAATGACCAACTTAGATGCTTGAAAGGATACTTTTGGTGAAGAAGCTATCCCTTCTGGATCATAGACTTGAGCTGTGAGATATGGAGGGACGATTTCTGGGTTTTGTTGAATGTTAGGGTTTTCTATTTGTTGAGGTGGTGATCTTTGTTGTTGTTCAGATTCAGAAGCCATTTTCGTAAGAATGAGAGGAGGAAGATGAACAAAGATGATTTAGAGAAAAGATCTGAGAATATTGAGAGATTTTGGAAGATTTGAGAGATTTGAGAGAAAAATGAACGTAAAGTGCGGATAGGTGGAGAATTTTGCAATATATATGGCATGGATATGGGTCCCATAACTGCAAAAGTGAACCGTCACAATTTTCTCTCTCCTACGCAATATATATATTTACTTATTTTGGAAGAAAGAAATAAGTTGAAAATAATTTTTGAACCAATGAAAGGACGGAGAAATTATTTTAAAATTAAGAAGAATACGTTTGAATATACGAATGTAACGTATAAAACATTTTTTGATACGGCGGATACACAGTACAAGTTGCCCATTAGGGAGGAAATCGAGGTAACCGTTTGAAATTCTTAATAAAATATAAATAAAATATGCTGAGTGGATGTACACTCATGAGATAATATTTACAAGAAATACCCGCTGATGGGTTTAGTTTTACCTTTAAATTTTGAAAGATTGGGTTAGTGACTTAACAATGTAAGTCGATGACCATCCTTAAACAATTTTGGCAAATTGTCAGCCATCAACGGATTTTAGATGTCTTAACAGCAGCCGTTTGCTGTTGGACTAGATAGAGACTTTCAGCATCCTATTACTTTTATATGCTTTTTCCCAAAGCAGCATGGATAAACGGATTTTATTTGTCTTTACCAGCAGCCGTTTGCTGCTGGACTAGATAGGGACTTTCAGCATCCTATTACTTTTATTTGCTTTTTCCCAAAGCAGCATGGATAAACGGATTTTATTTGTCTTTACCAGCAGCCGTTTGCTGCTGGACTAGATAGGGACTTTCAGCACCCTATTACTTTTATTTGCTTTTTCCCAAAGCAACAGGGATCAACGGATTTCATTACTCTTTACCAGCAACCATTTGATGTTGGACTAGATGAAGATTTATGGCTCTTCATTGCCTTATTGGTCAGCAAGTAAGACACACTTAAACTTGCTGAAGTAATATTGACATTTGTCAAGTGTTAACTTACAAGAGAGATGTAAGTTAAGTAGTAGAGTCACCATTCAACATACCCAACCTGCTGACAAGATCCTTGAATCTCTTTTCATCTAATGGTTTAGTGAAAATGTCAGCAAGTTGATCATCAGTGGGAATGAAGTAAATTTCGACATCCCCTTTCATGACATGGTCACGAATGAAATGATACCTAATGTCTATGTGTTTGGTCTTGGAATGCTGAACTGGATTATGTGTGATGGCAATAGCACTTGTATTGTCACACATGATGGGAATCTTAGAGAAGTCTAGGTCATAGTCAGCGAGTTGATTTTTCATCCAGAGGACTTGTGCACAACAACTCGCTGCAGATACATACTCTGCTTCAGCAGTGGAGATGGTAACTGTATGCTGTTTCTTACTAGACCAACTAGTTAACCACCCCCCCAACAGTTGACATCCACCACTGGTACTTTTCCTATCTAACATGCAACCAGCATAGTGAGAGTCAGAGTATGCAACTAGGTCAAAATTAGAGTCTTTGGGATACCAAAGACCCAAAGAGGAAGTCCCTTTAAGATATTTAAAGATGCGCTTAACAGCGTGAAGATGAGACTCCCTGGGGGATGCATGATACCTTGCACAAAGGCAAGTAGCAAACATGATGTCATGACGACTCGCTGTGAGGTACATCAGCGAGCCAATCATCCCACGATAGTGAGTGGGGTTCACATGCTTACCATCTGGGTCAGCATGGAGATTATTTGGAGGAGACATAGGAGTGGGCTTAGGAGTGATATTTGTCATATCAAACTTAGTAAGCATGTCTCGTATATACTTTTCTTGATTTATAAAAATGACATCAGGGAGTTGACGAATTTGCAAACCAAGAAAGAAAGTCAATTCACCCATCATACTCATCTCAAAGTGAGATGACATCAATGAGCTAAACTTTTTGCAAAGTTTTGTGCTGGAGGATCCAAAGATAATGTCGTCTACATATATTTGTACATGTAGGACATGAGCACCTTTTCTAAAGATGAAAAGAGTGCTGTCAATGGAGCCTCGCTGAAAGTTGTTAGAGAGAAGAAACTCGTAGAGTGTGCCATACCAAGCTCTGGGAGCTTGTTTAAGGCCATATAAAGCCTTATATAGTCGATAGACATGGTGTAGTTTGGCTGGATCCTCAAACCCAGGTGGCTGTTCAACATAAACTTCTTCTTTGAGTTTTCCATTAAGGAAAGCACTTTTTACATCCATTTGATATACAGTGAAGTTTCTGTAAGCGGCATGTGCCAAGAATAGGCGAATGGCTTCCAAACGAGCCACTGGAGCAAAGGTTTCATCATAATCGACACCTTCTTCCTGAAGGTAACCTTGTGCTACCAACCTAGATTTGTTTCTAATAACAACACCATCTTCATCCATTTTATTCCTATAAACCCATTTTGTTCCAATGGGTTCCTTGCCAGGAGGTAGAGGAACTAAAAACCAGACATGCTGTCTTTTAAACTGAGTAAGTTCCTCTTGGATGGCAGCAACCCAAGATGGATCAACCATTGCTTCACCAATGTTTTTGGGAGTAATCATTGACAAGAAATTGACATAAAGACATGTATTTCGAGTCGCTGATCTAGTTACAATTCCCTGCTGAGGGTCACCAATTACTTGGGGAGCAGGATGATTAGAAGTCCACTTTAGAGAGGGGACACTAGATGATCCTAATTGAGTGTCAGCGGAAGATGAAGTGAATGGTGATTGAGGGTTCAGTAGGTGGAAGATTCTCAGTTGAGCTATTCTACTGAGCTGAGTTATCAATGATATTGAGTATGGCAAGCAGTGTTGAAAGCTTCTGCCCAAAACCTGCTGGGCAGAGAGGATTCACTGAGCATAGTGCGTGCTGCCTCGATAAGAGTTCTATTTCGTCTTTCAGCAATACCGTTTTGCTCAAGAGTTCTGGTAGAGGAGAAGTTTTGTGAGATCCCTTGATCAGCACAGAAGGATTCAAGAGTGTGGTTTCTAAACTCAGTGCCATGGTCGCTTCTGAGTTCTTTAACTCTTATGCTGAGATTTTCCATTTTCTTGCTGAATTTAATGATTTCATCAGCAACATTACTCTTGGAATGGAGAAAAATAGTCCAAGTATATCGTGAATATTCATCCACAATAACTAAAGTGTATTTACTACCCTTTAGACTTTGGACATTCACTGGACCAAAAAGGTCCATGTGTAGAAGATGAAAGCATCCTTTGACAGAATTTGCTTGCTTGGTTTTGAAAGTGGCTTTGTGGCTTTTACCTTTTTCACAAGCACCACAGAGTCTATCTTTTTCAAACGAGAGATGAGGAAGACCACGAACCAAGTTTTTCTTGGCTAGTGAGTTGATGGTTTTGAAGTTCACATGCAACATACGCTTGTGCCACAACCAATTGAGTTCAGCAGCTGAATTAGCAAAGAAACAAGTTTCACTATCAGATTTGATAGGAGTGAAGTCTACCAGATATACATCTCTTTTTCTTTGTGCAACCCAGACGACCTCCTTGTTTATATTTACCACAGTGCCTTGATGTTTATCAAGAATCACTTTGTAGTCAGCATCACAAAGTTGACTAATGCTGATGAGATTATGCTTTAATCCATTTACATAGGCAACTTTGGTGAACTTTATTAGACCATTTGAGAGAAGTCCATAACCTTCAGTTTGACCAGTTGAGTTGTCACCAAAGACTACAGTAGGGCCAGGAGCCTCTACGTAGTTATCCAGCAGGGTCTTTGATCCAGTCATGTGTTTTGAACATCCACTGTCCAAATACCACACTCCTTTTCCCAGTGATCCCTGCATGGATATAACAGAAGGTTTAGACGGGTTCACTTTCAAACTCACTGACGACCATATCAGCGGGATTGAATATTTGTGTGTTAGTTTCAGAGGTGGAAGATTCTGAATTTGGTTCAATAAGAAGATCAGCTGGATGTGGAGGATATCCCCTCATATCAACATATCCATACGATGGATCGTCACTGTTAAAAGAGACAACTCCATCATGAATATTGCTGAGTACAACATTGCTAACTGTGTCAGTGTCGCTGTATTCTACTAGCATGGATGGCCTACCAAATCCATTTGTTATGATTCTTTGGGAGTGGGGAAAGGAAATTCATTGAGAGGAGATGTACTCAGCCACATTTTCTCATTTATTGAGGTAAAGTCATTTAACCTCATTTCAGGTTCAGCGGGAATAATATTTTCGCTGATAGAGCTCGATGATTGAGCATCAGCAGAGGAGGAAGGATTTGGTTGGATAACAACTTAAGGAGCTTCTCTAGAGTTATTATCACAATCAGATGCAACATGTCCTATGCTGCCACATGTATAACATTTTTTATCAGAGGGGCTGCCTTTCTGATTTTGAAGAAAGAATTCTTTTAGCTGAGAGGAAAGGTCATTTACTCGCTGAGTGAGCTCATTAATTTGAGGGTCAGCAGAGGTAGATGCCTTATTCTTTTGTTTAGACTTGGACTTGGATCTCTGTTTGTGAGAGATCCTTGGCATTTGAGGGATTGGACCCAAGATGGACTTTCCTCTTGGGTCATCTAAAGGCGGATTGCCAAGATTTTGTGATCCTCTGATCATAGTCCATCCTTGTCTTCCAGTAGACTGAGAAGAAGAGGGATCCTGCTGAGGAGATTGATGCACCATGCTTGGAGTTATAGTCTGGGATGACGATGGGGAGTCACTGACCTCACTTGCCTGTGAGGTAGATATTCTCCAAGTGAATTAGAGGATGAAGCTTGCTGAGGTGGTAAGTGTCCTCTTAGAGGAGTCACATGTCTTGTGTGTGAAGGATGCATGCGATCTCGCTGCGGAGTGGTGTTAGATTGAGACTTCTTCCTCTTTGTGGAGTGGAATGCCTCAAAATAGGTCGAGCAGTCATATTTACCGGTGTCTGCTGAGGGGATAAATGGTCAGCAGGTTTGGTGCCTACTTGATGATACCTAGCATCTCCAAATCTGACGCGTCTGTTCATGAGACGCTCATGTTGAGCGTCCTTGACTTCGACACGAGAGAGATCAGTTTTGAAGGAAGATGAGGGTTCAAAAGATATGGGTCGAGGTTGAACGGTAGGTGCAGGACGCTGAGGTGTGCTGTAATCATATGGGACAGGAACAATGCTTCTTTTAAATGGCTCAGCAGCACCTATAGTCAGTCGCTGAGGAGCAATAGAGACATGACCATTGTTTGATTTATCTTCTCCAAAAGACCTTGGAGGAGAATATTGAACTCTCCCTTCATGTGGCATCATGCCAACAATGGGGAGATGAGAAAAAGGGTTATTGGTGCTGGTTGAACTAGCACCACTTTCCTCAGCAGAGGTAAGAGGGTCGCTGATGGAAGAAGAAGGAGCACCAGCTTCCATTTCATTATGGTAATCATTTTGTCCTTTGACAAAATACCATTTTCTCATCTCTTCGGGAGAGGCAACAGCAGAAGGAGGAATAGAAAAGTCAGGCTTTACATCATCATTGAACATGTCAGCAAGACAGGCAGCAAAGTCGTAGTCGCCACCTATTACTGCCTGAACTAGGGCAGGGACTTGTTCACTTAGGCATTGATGATGAAACCTAGAAGCTTTTGACCAGGAAGTCACAATCTTATTGAGGTTAGAAACTTCAAGTTTGAGTTTTTCATTCTCAAGTTGAAGCTTTTGAGTCAGCAACTCATGTGATTGAAGTTCAACGTGAACATTCTTCAACTTATTGAGTTTTTCACATTTTTTACTCAACTCTGAACTTACAGAGTTAAGTTTAGAATGGATTTCAGCACGTAGAGATTCTACAAACTGAAGATCACAGGACAAGGATTCAAGAATTTTGGTTTTGTCCTCATCGGCAGTAGAGAGAAGAGTATGTACCTTTTTAACAGTGACATTCACCCACTAACTAGACGAAACTTGGTCTTTTGTCAGCGCATCACCATCAGCAAGTGCCATCAAGCACATGGAGTCTACATACTCTTCATCATTAGACTCATCTGAGTCAGCCCAGTCGTGCTCTTCAGCAACCAGTCCTTTGGCTGGTGTTTTGGCTTCCTCAGTTTCAGCAATTTTGGCTTTTAGCTGATAATATTTGTTCCTGTATTCATCAACAGACTTAGAAGTGTTAGTCTTAGGAGCAGCAAGGTGGGAATAGAAACCCCGCACTCCTTTTGGTAATGGCCTTTTCTGCCACACCTCCAGCATTCCTCCTGTGATTTATCAACAGGAGGTTTAAAGGGAGCAACGGTTTTACGATTGTTCCATTCCTGGAATATTTCTTTCCAGCGATTAGGGCAAAGCCCATAAAGTCGCTGAACATTTCCTGTTTTTCATCAGCATCAAGCTCATCAACAAGAGCTTGAATGGAGGCAGGAAGATTAGAAGAACTGTGTAGGATCCCTTTTGTTGGATCGTTAATAGCTTGTTCTGGTTATTCAGAGGTGCGGAATCCCTCTCTATAACCTGGTGATTCACAACAAAGCCCCTAGATCATCTGCTGCCTCGCAGATCTTCTTCGGGCTAGCAGAACGACTTTGACCTATTAACCTGCACTATAATGCTTGATAATTCGACAAATGTTCAACCCTAATCTTTGTTAGGGTTCGATATATATAGGAAACACCTGACATGGGCTTCAGCGAGTTGACCTCGCATTTTGGCCCAGCTGATGTGACCAATTTATACCCATCGCCCACATCATTATTGGCCATGTTATTAAGTGTTTTTAGTCGATTTTGTTGGCATTTGGCGCGTTTATGTGTTTGTTAGTGTTCTCAGGCTCTAAACAGGTTACGTGTCCATTTGGTGCAAGTTCGGATGATTTCAGAGGCCAAGATGTTGATTTGTGAGATCGAACGTTGTTTAAAGTGGAAGAGATAAAATTTTGGGGCAAGCTTACAAATTGAAAGAGGTATGTCGAGACCAGCATGATTACACTGCGCCGCAGTGGGGAGTGCATTTGCCCACTGCGCCGCAGTCATCTAATGGAAAAGAGCATCGAGACCAGTGATATTACACTGCGCCGCAGTGGGAAGATTGTTGCCCCACTGCGCCGCAGTCATCAAGTGCCAAAATGAAGATAATTTCCAGTGATATTGCACTGCAACGCAGTGAAGGAATCAAAGGCCACTGCGCCGCAGTCATGCGAGGTCAAAGTCAAAATGTTTGCACTGCGACGCAGTGAGGAAGGCAACAAGGTCACTGCGCCGCAGTGAGGCGACGGATCTGAAGGGTTTTGGGCCGACTTAAGCATCAGATTTGAGGGGTATAAATAGTTTACAAAACCTAATTTCCAATCTAATCAAATTTTCTTTCTAAGAGCTGCACTCCAAGGAATACCTTCAAGGGTCAAATCAAGATTTCATCTTCCGATTCATTGAAGATTCACGTGCACCCACTTAGATCGTATTTATTTTATTGTCTTGCAATTTCCATTCATCAAACAATTGGTACAATCATGTTTCTCTTTTATTTATCTTATTATTTTGAATTGATCATGAGTGGCTAAATTGTTTATCATCCACCTTGATGAAACGAGACAGATGATGTGATTGCAATATTTTTAATTCAAAGGATTGATTTTATTTATCGTTGTTCTGAGATCTTGATGATTTAATTCTTTTAAATAATTATTATAACATTGGTTGTGTATTAATTCTTCGTTAGTGGTACTAGTTGGATTGATATATGATTTGAAAAGAATTGCTTGTCTATGAGCAATTGTCACTAGTTCATGGTATGATAGTGAATGTTATTTTAATGAAAGAATTATTTTTGTCAACGTAATTTGAATTGGTTGGTGGTACCACGTTATTTTTACATAGGTTCAATTGGTAAATTGATAGTCAGATAAACTAGTTGTTGGAAAAGTTGTCTTAAGTACTGGTGGTACCGGTTTGGGTAGCTTATCTAGTAATCTAGGTGATTTGGTGAAGTGTTCATGGTTGGTGGTACCACATGAGCATTTAACTAGTCACGATTATCTTATCAGTCTTGTGAATTTGATCTTAATGAAACGCAATCACATTTGAAGTCGAGGGAAGTCAAGGAGGATGACTTTTAATATTATTGTTGAAGTTTCCATTTCATTTTATGTTCTTGTTTCAACACAAGTTTAGTTTTCTGTTACAAGGAGATTTAAAGCAACACCCGTTTTTACAAACCATTTTACTTAACAATTGATTCACACCAATCCCTGCGAACGAACACGGTCTTACCTGTTGACTATATTACAAACGATCGGGTCCACTGCCCGTGAGTGCGTAGTAGTGAGTTTTTAGGTGATTCTAGTTTTAAAAATATAAGACTCGATTTTGCACATCAAGTTTTTGGCGCCGCTGCCGGGGATTGTGTGCCGATTTAGTTGTTAATTTAGTGGTTTGATCCTTCCTCACGCGTGAGGAAGTTATTTGCTTACTTAGTTTAGTTTTTCTTTGTTTTTCACAGGTGCAGTTGACGTGTTTGTTTAGTTGTGTTTTGCAGGTCTACTTTTTAGTTGATGAACTTGCGTTCTTCGGGTCTTCCTCTCAATAGTCCTTTGAGAACTCCGACAAGACGTAGGTTTAACTCCACAACACCTATACCCGCACCATTCTCACCTATAGCTAATACCACTCCGGATTCAGACGAGGAAGATTTTTATTTAGAAGAATTATTTTTAGAAGTTGAGAAAGAGAAGATGGGAGACGAAGCACCAAGGGATCCTAATGACATTCGATATGGCGATAGGGTCCGAACTATTCCCACGGCTCGTGGTTCCGCCATTAGACCTCCAGTTATTGATCATACTTTCAACTTGAAGGCGAACCATCTCAAAAGCATAGAAGAGCAGAAATTTGATGGAAAAAGAAAATGGGATCCTTTCCAACATTTGGAAAGGTTTGAAAAGTTGGCTCGACTTTACCAATATGGACAGAACCAAATGAATGCCGTGAAGCTTGAGACATTTCCCATTTCGATCACCGGAGATGCCGAAGATTGGTTCAATGATCTTCCCGAGAATTCTATCACTACTTGGGACCAACTGAAGCAAGCTTTTATTGATGAGTTTTATTCTCTTAGAACTCAAAGGAGGTTAGAGAACTTGATTAGGTCATTCGAGCAAGATGAGAAAGAGGATGTTGTAGATGCATGGATCCGTTTTAAGGAAATGTTGAAGAATTGTCCGGGCCATGATTTGACCAAGGAAAAGTATGTTGAATTGTTCTTTGATGGTTTGAATAAGCAATCTAAAAGAGAGTTGGGTTATGCCTTCGGGGGAAGTTTCACCAAGATTACACCAAATGAAGGATATGAAATTTTGGAACAAATGGTGAAGGATAATGCAACTATGGATGATGAGAGGTTTTTGAAGAATGGGAAGAGGATGAATAGAGGAACTAAAGAAGGTAAAGTTGCAAGAGTTGCGACTAGAGATGATTCTGGGATTGTTGGAGAGATTCAGGCACTAGCTTCGTGCATGGATAAGGGATTTGCATCTCAAGAAGCTAGGTTTGGAGCTCTTGAAAGGGATGTTAAGGTTGTAGCTGATGGTTGTGATCATTGTGGTGACATGCATTATTCTGAGGATTGTCCCAACCGGGGACCTGAAGATGTCAGCTACATTCAGAATCAACAAGGGAACTTTCAGAGAAACACTGGTTTTCAAAACCGGTCATCAGGTAGTAACTCTTATAACTCTTCTTTTCCTGCTAATACTACTCGTTTTTCAGGTAACAGGTGGCAAAGAAACAACTATCAAAATCAGCCACAGCAGGAGACTCAACAAAGCCAAGGATCAGGTTCTTCTTCTTCTACTACAGATCCTAATGCTGAGTTGAGGGATATGATGAAGCAAATGATGAGCAATCAGATTGAAACAAATACCAGTATTCAGAATATCAGGGAGGATACCAAGGAGTTGAATGAGAGGATGGATAGACTAAGTGGTAAAGTTGAGATGAATGCCAAGAATGCAGGTTTAAACTTCAAAGATCTCGAGAGTAGGATGGCTGCTATTTCTAGACCTCCGGGTACTTTACCTAGCGATACTCAGCAGAATCCTAGACCTCAGTTTAGTCAAGGAAAGAATCAGTCAAGTAATAAAGGAGCAGACGGTCAAGGATCATGGAGAAAGGATAACCAGCCTAATGTCAGAAACGAGGAAGCAAAAGCTATCACTACTCGTACAGGTAAATCTTATGACCCTCCTCCTATACCTGATGTTGTTGTTTCAGATGTGCAGGATTCAGGGAATGATGAAGCTGATGTTGATGAGGAAATTGAGATGGAGGATAGTCCAACCGTGAAGACTCCGGTTACTCCACCAAAACCGGTTGTGATACCTGAGGCTAAGCCATACAAGCCTAAGGTTCCATTTCCACAGCGGTTCAAGAAGGCTAAGTTGAAGGAACAGTATGATAAGTTTGTCAATATGATTAAAAATGTTCACATTAATGTTCCTTTATGTGATTTGATTCAGGGAATGCCCAATTATGCCAAGTTTATCAAAGAACTTGTGACAGATAAAGGAAATATGGATGAGGTAAAGGCGACATTTTTAAATGCCGAGTGTTCTGCTATCCTGCAGAATCACATTCCACCTAAGCTAGAGGATCCAGGGAGTTTCCTTATAACTTGTTCTATTCGTGCTATTACTTGTAAGGCTCTAGCTGATTTAGGTGCTAGCATAAATTTGATGCCTTACTCGGTTTGGAAAAAGTTGGCTTTGGGAACTTTAAGACCTACCCGTATGAGTATAAGATTAGCTGACCATTCTTTTCAGTATCCCATTGGGATTGCTGAAAATATGACTGTCAGGGTAGGCCACATTGTGTTTTTGGTTGACTTTGTGATTTTAGAAATGGAAGCAGATGCTAAGGTACCCCTAATTCTAGGTAGACCATTCCTTAACACCGCGGATGCTATCATCCGTGTGAAAGATAAGGAAATTTCTTTGGGTGTGGGTACAGATAGGATTGTCTTTAATGTTGAAAGATCTATTAAGCATGCATATTCTACTGATGAATCTTGTTTCAGGATAGATGTCATTGATGATGCTTTAGATCAAGAATTTTAGGATTTCATGGAGACAGAAGTTGATGAAGAGCTCACTTGTTTAGGAGCTGGAGACTTTGATGATGATGAGTTGTTTGCAGAGGTGATGGCACTTAGCTTGGATGAGACACCTCAAGAAGATGAGAGTTTTGAGGAGGTTATTGCGGATGAAAGCTCAAGGGTACCAAATTTAGTTGATGTACCACCTACAGACTTGGAGCTCAAGCCATTGCCTGCCCATTTGGAGTATGCTTACTTGGCAGGTAAATCTTCTCTACCCGTGGTTATCTCTTCCTTACTCTCAAGTGACGAGAAAGGACTTCTTTTGGCTGTGCTTCGAGCCCATAAGAGGGCGTTTGCTTGGAAAACCACCGACATTCCAGGTATTAGTCCTAACTTTTGCCAACATAAGATAGATTTTGTCGATGATGTTAAGCCCGTTGTCCAGCGACAAAGGAGGCTTAATCCCAATATGAAAGAAGTAGTTAAGAAGGAAGTGATTAAATTGTTAGATGCAGGGATTATTTTTCCTATTGCAGATAGTTCTTGGGTAAGTCCGGTCCATTGTGTGCCCAAAAAGGGGGGCATGACCGTTGTTGAAAATGAGAATAAGGAACTTTTGGCCACTAGAACTGTCACGGGTTGACGTGTTTGTATTGACTACCGTAAGCTTAATGATGTCACCCGTAAGGACCATTTTCCCCTTCCTTTCATTGATCAGATGTTGGAAAGACTAGCAGGTAATGAGTACTTTTGTTTCTTAGATGGGTTTTCGGGATACTTTCAAATCCCCATTGATCCAAAGGATCAAGAAAAGACCACTTTCACATGCCCATTTGGTACTTTTGCTTACCGGCGAATGCCTTTTGGCTTGTGCAATGCCCCGGGCACCTTTCAAAGGTGCATGATTGCTATTTTCCAGGACATGCTTGAGACCTCCATGGAGGTTTTCATGGATGATTTCTCGGTTTTTGGGGATTCTTTTCGTACTTGCTTGCATAACTTGGATAGGATGTTAGAAAGGTGTGAAAGGGCACACCTTGTTTTGAATTGGGAAAAATGCCATTTTATGGTCACCGAGGGAATTGTGTTAGGGCTTAAAGTGTCAAAGGCCGGGATTGAGGTTGATAGGGCTAAGATAGATGTTATAGCCAAACTACCCCCGCCTTCCAATGTGAAAGGGGTAAGAAGTTTTCTTGGACATGCCGGATTTTATCGTAGGTTCATTAAGGATTTTTCCAAGATTACCCGTCCGATGACCCACTTGTTGGAGAAGGACGTACCTTTTGTATTTGATGATGCTTGTTTAAGTGCTTTTCAGGTTTTAAAGGAGAAGTTGACGAACTCTCCCATCATGGTTGGCCCGGATTGGAACTTACCGTTTGAATTGATGTGTGATGCAAGTGACTATGCCGTAGGAGCTGTGCTTGGGCAAAGGGTTGATAAGCATTTCAAGCCGATTTACTTTGCTAGTAAAACCTTGAACCCGGCTCAACAGAACTACACCACAACTGAGAAAGAGTTACTTGCAGTTGTTTATGCTTTTGATAAGTTTAGATCATATTTGGTGTTAAGTAAGACTGTTATATTTACTGATCATTCGGCCCTAAAGTACTTGTTCTCGAAACAAGATGCTAAACCTAGACTTATCCGGTGGATTCTATTATTGCAAGAATTTGATATAGAAATTAAGGATAAGAAAGGGGCCGAAAATTTGGCAGCCGACCACTTGAGTCGTTTGGATGATCCTCACCGGGAGGAACTTCAAGAGGGGGAGATCAATGATCGTTTCCCCGATGAATCTGTAAATGTGATCTACAATTCTAATGATGGCCCTTGGTTTGCAGATATAGCTAATTTTTTGGCTACAGGTGAAATACCGGATGATCTCACGAAACAGCAGAAGAAGAAGCTTAGATCGGATGCTAGGCACTACTTTTGGGAATCACCATACTTGTTTCGAATTTGTGCAGATGGCATGGTGAGGAGATGTGTAGCTGAAACTGAAACTCGGGAGATATTGGATGCTTGTCACTATGGACCGACTGGAGGTCACTACGGTCCCTCAGTTACAGGTAAAAAGGTTTTTGATGCAGGTTTCTATTGGCCTACAATCTTTAAGGAGGCTCAAACGTTGGTAGAAACTTGTGATGTTGCCAACGACAAGGAAGCATAACAAGACGGGATGAAATGCCACAGCAAGGTATTCAGGTATGTGAAGTATTTGATATTTGGGGCATAGACTTCATGGGACCATTCCCACCGTCTAATAAGTTTCAGTACATTTTAGTTGCCGTTGACTACGTGTCAAAGTGGGCTGAAGCCAAGGCTTTGCCTACAAATGATGCTCGTGTAGTCATTGACTTTTTGAAACAGTTGTTTTGTCGTTTTGGTTGCCCTAGAGCCTTGATTAGTGACCGTGGTACACATTTTGCTAATCATCAACTAGCTAAGGTTCTTAAAAGATATGGTGTGTGTCATTACTTTTCTACTTCATATCACCCACAGACCAGTGGTCAAGTGGAGAACACCAATAGGTCTTTAAAAAGAATTTTGGAGAAAACAGTCGGGGATAACCCCAAGGTTTGGTCTAAAAAGCTAGATGACGCTTTGTGGGCTTTTAGGACGGCTTTTAAGACGCCGATTGGCACCATGCCATACCGGTTGCTCTATGGCAAGACATGTCATTTGCCGGTTGAATTAGAGCATAAGGCGTATTGGGCTTTAAGGAATTTGAACCTTGACATGATGGAAGCCGGTGAACTTAGGATGTTACAACTCCATGAGCTTGATGAGCTTAGGTTAGGAGCTTATGAGAATTCTAGGATTTATAAAGAGAAAACCAAAGTTTACCATGACAAAAGGATCCGTAGAAAGGAATTTAAAGTTGGAGCTAAGGTTTTGTTATTTTTGTCAAAGTTTAAAATCAAACAACCTAAGCTTACTTCTAGGTGGATAGGACCTTTTGTAATCAAGCATGTTTACCCGTCCGGGTATGTTGAGTTGTTCAAGAGAGATGGAAATGGTTCTTTCATTGTTAATGGCCATAGATTGAAGTTGTATTTGGAAGAAGATCAAGAGGAGGGGATGATTGAGGAGATCCCCATTTTTGAAACCGAAACTTGAAAGTTGGTCGAGTCTAGCTAACGACTCGTAAATAAATTAAGCGCTTCTCGGGAGGCAACCCGTGTTATTTTCTTGCATTTTATTTTCATTTTTGTTAGTTAGATTTGATGTTTTATTGTCAAGAAAGTGCAGGTGAAATTTTGGTGTGAAGCGGATTGAGGTAAGTGTTCAAAATTTCATTGTCAAAATTTTTCTAAGGAAAAATGGGGAAGCTGTGAACAGTGAATCCCCACTGCGCCGCAGTGGGGGTGGTATTGGGTGACTGCGCCGCAGTCCCATTCATCTGTTCTGTGGTGCCACTGCGCCGCAGGTGTTTTGTCCCACTGCGCCGCAGTGGGAAAGGTCGATACCCACTGCGCCGCAGTGGGATCTTTGACCAGTCAACCAGGGGGTCGGTTAATAATTGAGTTAATGTATCAGATTTACTTTCCACCACAAAAAGCTTATTTTCTTTCTTTCTCTCTATCTCAACCGGAAAAAAAAAGCTTTCAAAAAAAAAAAAAAAAAAAAAAAAAAAAAAAAAAAAAAAAAAAAAAAAAAAAAAAAAAAGAAAAAAAAAAAAAAAAAAAAAAAAAAAAAAAAAAAAAAAAAAAAAAAAAAAAAAAAAAAAAAAAAAATCAACATCAAAAGAGGTATGATTTTCTTTATTTTTCTTTCTTATTTTCTTTAATTCTAGATTTTAATTATTTTAGGTTGTAATTGTTAAATTAATTAGTGGGTTATGTTGGTTATGGGCTATTGATAACAATGTGGTGTTCAATTTTTCAATTCTAACACTTGTTCATCCGGATTTGATTTTGATTTTGAAACTAGGG
This sequence comes from Erigeron breviscapus, assembly GCA_034093135.1. Classification (NCBI taxonomy): domain Eukaryota; kingdom Viridiplantae; phylum Streptophyta; class Magnoliopsida; order Asterales; family Asteraceae; genus Erigeron; species Erigeron breviscapus. The sequence goes on along the minus strand of CM067169.1, from coordinate 81,110,029 downwards.
TTTTGAAAATTGGGGTTTTTGATGAACAAGTGTGGGGGGAGGTTAATGATAACCTTGGTGTTATTACATTGTTGAAATTAAGTTGATTGATGGTATGAATCTACCCTTTGTGCTGGAAATTATGATGAACACAATAATTCTGCCCAGTTATTCTTGCCACTGCGCCGCAGTGGTGTTGTGTGGTGACCACTGCGCCGCAGTGGGCATTTCCTGTCCAGTAATTTAGTTGAGTATAATTGAGTTTCCAGAATTGCATTCCACAATTAACATGTATGTTTGCTTGTGTGTGGTTGTGATTGCAGATGGAGGTTGGACAAGGGAGTGGAACCGCAGGTACCTCATCTAAACGAGCTCGGCAAGAGGTTGAAATTCCCGCCTTAATTTTTCAAGAGGATGCTATGGATGAGGGGCATACATGGTTAGAGTTCAATGGGGTCAGACAACCCCATAAGAATTTATTCTTGAACGCACTCTATTTGCTTCATCGTCAGGTGGTATGTCCTCCAAAGTATCTTGATCCCGTTTATGCTAGAATTTATGGGGTTCAGGCTGATATTCTTAGGTGGTTTAAAATTGAGGTTCCGATTGATGGTAGGATTGTTAGCAGTGATATGTGGATGAATATTTTTAATAATCGGGAACCGGTATACCGTGAGCTTTGCTTAGAGTTTTATTCTACTGTGAGGGTGACTAAGGAGTTGCATAAGGTTAAGGATATTTTTGAGGAGAGAGTCGTCACATTTTTCTGTGGGGGGCAGTCTAGGAAATTATCCATTGCTGAGTTTGGGTATTATTGTGGCATGTATTCGAGGGAACAGTTGGATAATCCTGATTTTAGGGCACTTTTGAGAAAAGGGAAGTATGTGAAACAGGATTTGGGGGATGGAGAATCAATAACCCAATACTGGAGTAGGATTTCTGGGGGGCACGCTTGGCCGACTGGGGGCTCTGTTAGTGTGTCCAAGGTTCAAAGTGTTAAGCTGAGATTGCTACATCGTATGATTGTTACATTACTGGTACAACGGTCCACACATTGGGATACGGCGTATCAGTTAGATCTTTGGTTGATGAAGTTGTTCACTGAGGGAGCTCCGAGGAAATTTGCTTTGGCTCCTATTGTTGTTTTAGATAGGATGGTTAATCACTCCGATTCCAAGTTGGTTTTGGGACAGTTCATCACACGTATTTATAAGCGGATGGGAGTGTTTGGTCTTGACGAATGTCAAGAAGATTTGTCTTTGCCGGTTGAACAGGAACCCTTGACTGAGAAGGAGTTGGTTATCGGTAAGATATTGAAGAAGCCGAAAAAGAATGAGCAAGCAAGGTTGCTGGAAGATACAGGGGTTATTGCTGCACCACCTGAGGATGATGATGATGATGATATGGAGGATGCTCCTCAGGAGCCACAGAGGAGGCGGGGCCGTCCTAGTTTTGATTTGACTGATATAGGGTCCCAGCTGCAGCAGGTCTTGGATGGGCAGCGGGCTAGTGGTAGGGCTTTTGATGATTATCAGCGACGGATGGATCAGGATATGACCTGGTTGGGTTCGCAGCAAGCCCGCACCAACTATACCCTCGACTATTATCAGCCTATGTGGGATGCTCAGTACCATGGGCAGCTTTTCATTCCAGATACGCCGATTCCTGAGTTTTCACCACCGCCCATTCATGTCCCGACATATCGTCAGGGAGGAGGTTCTTTCTTCCCACATGATTTAGGAGGATCTCCTCGTGGTCCTGTGCAGTTTGGTTCTTTTGGTGGCAGATCTTCTTTTGATGCAGGTACTAGTGCAAAGTGGAGACCATGGCCAGGTGCTGCAGGAGGAGTTGTTGGTGGGGATGCTGGAGCTTCGGGCTCAGGAGCAGGAGATGCGCCACAGGAGGGTACAGATTTGTTTTCTAGTATTTTTGGTTCCACTTACCCTCCTGGTTACCATGGACAGCAGCAGTGAGCGATGATTATGATTCCCATCCGGTACCGTGGGATGGAATCATGTGGTGATTTTATGATTTATTCTCATTTGGTATTTGGATGACTGTACTATATACATTATTTCTTATTTCTGTTTGGTATCTACCCTACGGGGTGATGTGACATTGTATTTTTTCTTTTCTTTTCTTTTCTTTAGATTTTATTTTTCTGCATAATAATTAGTGGATGCTTTGATGTGCTGGAAATTGGTTTTGTTTGTAGTCGGATTTGAAGCAGGTTAATTGATGACCATTGTGAAACTCAAGTGTGGGGAGGAACCCATGGATTCTCTTCTCATCTCTATTCTGTGGCGTCAATTGTTGATTGTGTGATGGTGTGCGTATGCTGGCAGTAAGTTCAGCGCTATATTTGTCATTGCTATGTTTATTGCACACACAACTCTCACACTTTCCGTTTTGGTACAAGTTGTTTCTCCCGCCAAGCAAAGTGTTCTTCCTTTTTACGAAGCGCAATTTGTAACACGGGGTCGACTAACTTGTTTCAAAACGGAATGTGTCCTTATTCCGGTATGTGATCTTTATTTTTATATGTTGCTTACCCCTATTTACCTTTGTTTGACCGATATGGACATTGAGGGCATTGTCCATCTTAAGTGTGGGGAGGTGGCAAATAGGTTTAAGCTACCGGGTACATCACTTTTGTTGTTTTGCCATTGAGATTTCTACCGGTTTTGTTGATGTGTCCCTCTCATAGGCCTTTGGATTTTATCCAAGGGTAGGAGTTCCATTTCGAGCTCTTCACTGTGATGTGCATGTTTAAAATTGGTGTTTTCAATTTGGTGGGATAATAGAGGTTGATGTGATTTTTAAAACTTGAGTTGAGTTTGTCCTTGTGGTAAATTGCTTTTGTCACTTAATTCATGATAACTTAATAAGCAATTTTACTACAAAATTTTCCTTTGGCAAAAATTTTAATCGGCGAAATGTGTTCTGAACGGTTATTTGGCTAATCCTTGTGGATTGATAACATTACTTGCATACTCAAATTATCCAAAACACCCATATTGTGAGATTTCATCATTTCATTTATAGTGTGTTAGGTGTTTGCGGTTTTGGTTTGATTGCCTTGTAATTTGTCCCTCTCTTAGGCTCTTGGATTTATTCGGGAGTAAGGGTTCCATTTTGGACTCTGCACTAAGATGTGCGAATTTGAGGTTAATTTATTCCATTTCCGGGTTCTTTTCTTGATAAGAGCGTGCCGGTGATGTGTTCAGCTAGAACTTGGCCTTGTGATCGTTACGAGACCGCAGTGAGATCACTTTTGTGATATAAGTGCATTGGATGACGAATTGGCATATAGGTTTGACCCATACTTTTTCTTTCTTCTCACTTTTCTTTTGTATATTCATACATCACTACACATACCTTTATACAACCTTATACTCATATACATACACTTTTCATCTTTCTTTGTACACTTTTATACACTTATATATCCCTGTAACTTAACCTTTTCCATTGTAAATTTCCACTCATACATGTAAATTTTCCCTAACTATACCTTACTATACCGATAGTCTAATCTGGGGGACCGTTGATTGTCATTAGTTTGTTTGGGCGGTTTGGGAGAGCTTCAGTGGATGGTTTAGAGGATTATTCTTGTCTATGGGAATATATCATTTGGTACAGTTATTGAGGATATCTTGGATTGTTCAAACAAAGAAAGTTAAGTGTATTAGACATTATTCATTATTGTAAGAGGGTATTTGCTAGTAGAGTAAAAGTGGTTCAAAAGAATAAAAAAGAGAAAATTTGAAAAACAAAAAAAAAAAAAAGAGAAAAAAGAACTTGGGCTACTAGTAGATACTTCTCAAATTTTTAAATGTCTAGAAGATTTGTTGAATCATTTATTTGGAAGATTTAGTGGATTCGAGTTGTTTGAAGTTGATACACCACAATAGTGTCGGGTTTGCTTGGCTAATTTGGAGGTGTGTTCGCGGGATGACATCTTATGGGCTGGTTTGTTGGCAATCAATGGTATGGGTTTGGATTAGACTATTCGGTACATTTCTCACATATACCATATACTTTTCATTTTTCCATTTCATCATTAACCTACATCCATATACTCCATTATACATAGCCTTAGTTTAACACTATACAACCGACCTTTATGCCTATTTTGATGATGTACGTGGTGCTTACGCCACGTCGGTGGAGCTATGATCCTTGTTCAAGCCTATGGTAAGATATGCATCACGACCGAGCTATGAGTGATTCTTGATATATTCAACCCCAAAAGTAAGTTCGTTGGAGTAGAAAGATATTGATAGGTTCATTTGTTTCACTTATGCTTAGTCGTGTTATTAAGGCTTGTGGATTGTTCAGGTATTGTCAAACATTTCGAGTTTTCATTTAAGATTAAAACTGCTTCACCCAATTTCTTTGTCTTTGACATACTAGGTGTTGCTTCTTTTTGATACTTGTCACTTGTTTATATAGCTTCATTGCCAAGGAATACTTTTTCTTTAATTTCGGATTTGCTTGAGGACAAGCAATGCTCAAGTGTGGGGAGATTTGATGTGACCAATTTATACCCATCGCCCACATCATTATTGGCCATGTTATTAAGTGTTTTTAGTCGATTTTGTTGGCATTTGGCGCGTTTATGTGTTTGTTAGTGTTCTCAGGCTCTAAACAGGTTACGTGTCCATTTGGTGCAAGTTCGGATGATTTCAGAGGCCAAGATGTTGATTTGTGAGATCGAGCGTTGTTTAAAGTGGAAGAGATAGAATTTTGGGGCAAGCTTACAAATTGAAAGAGGTATGTCGAGACCAGCATGATTACACTGCGCCGCAGTGGGGAGTGCATTTGCCCACTGCGCCGCAGTCATCTAATGGAAAAGAGCATCGAGACCAGTGATATTACACTGCGCCGCAGTGGGAAGATTGTTGCCCCACTGCGCCGCAGTCATCAAGTGCCAAAATGAAGATAATTTCCAGTGATATTGCACTGCGACGCAGTGAAGGAATCAAAGGCCACTGCGCCGCAGTCATGCGAGGTCAAAGTCAAAATGTTTGCACTGCGACGCAGTGAGGAAGGCAACAAGGTCACTGCGCCGCAGTGAGGCGACGGATCTGAAGGGTTTTGGGCCGACTTAAGCATCAGATTTGAGGGGTATAAATAGTTTACAAAACCTAATTTCCAATCTAATCAAATTTTCTTTCTAAGAGCTGCACTCCAAGGAATACCTTCAAGGGTCAAATCAAGATTTCATCTTCCGATTCATTGAAGATTCACGTGCACCCACTTAGATCGTATCTATTTTATTGTCTTGCAATTTCCATTCATCAAACAATTGGTACAATCATGTTTCTCTTTTATTTATCTTATTATTTTGAATTGATCATGAGTGGCTAAATTGTTTATCATCCACCTTGATGAAACGAGACAGATGATGTGATTGCAATATTTTTAATTCAAAGGATTGATTTTATTTATCGTTGTTCTGAGATCTTGATGATTTAATTCTTTTAAATAATTATTATAACATTGGTTGTGTATTAATTCTTCGTTAGTGGTACTAGTTGGATTGATATATGATTTGAAAAGAAGTGCTTGTCTATGAGCAATTGTCACTAGTTCATGGTATGATAGTGAATGTTATTTTAATGAAAGAATTATTTTTGTCAACGTAATTTGTAACGGTTGGTGGTACCACGTTATTTTTACATAGGTTCAATTGGTAAATTGATAGTCAGATAAACTAGTTGTTGGAAAAGTTGTCTTAAGTACTGGTGGTACCGGTTTGGGTAGCTTATCTAGTAATCTAGGTGATTTGGTGAAGTGTTCATGGTTGGTGGTACCACATGAGCATTTAACTAGTCACGATTATCTTATCAGTCTTGTGAATTTGATCTTAATGAAACGCAATCACATTTGAAGTCGAGGGAAGTCAAGGAGGATGACTTTTAATATTATTGTTGAAGTTTCCATTTCATTTTATGTTCTTGTTTCAACACAAGTTTAGTTTTCTGTTACAAGGAGATTTAAAGCAACACCCGTTTTTACAAACCATTTTACTTAACAATTGATTCACACCAATCCCTGCGAACGAACACGGTCTTACCTGTTGACTATATTACAAACGATCGGGTCCACTGCCCGTGAGTGCGTAGTAGTGAGTTTTTAGGTGATTCTAGTTTTAAAAATATAAGACTCGATTTTGCACATCACCAGCCCGTCACAATTACGACCTCGTAATTGTGTTTGGCCTCGTATTTGACCCTGCAAATACGGGGTCGTATTTCCTATAGCTTGCCTCGCAATTGACCCTGCAATTGCGAGGTCGCATTTCATACTTAAGCAGATTTATCATACATTCAATACTTAAACTTAATCTAGTATTCTATGCATAATACTAAGTTCATTAATGACAATCACAATACAAAGACATATTACAATATAAGCCCAAAGAATCTAGACTGCTATTGACATATATGTGCACTTACAGACTCCCCCTTGGCAATAGCTTCTAGACGTTAAAATATATGTCTTCGTCTTTTGTCTTTGTCATTAATCTACTTCTTCTGCTTTCGAGTATCAACCTTCTTCTTTTTCTGAATCTCCTCGGAATCATCTGCAGCCTTATAGAAATCACAGTCTGAGTGTAACCCAATCTTCAAGCACAAACTCACTGCATTCCTATATCGCAACGCTGGACCTTGGAAATCTTTTGGAAACCAAATATTTACCCTGTTCAGCTTCAGCAGATCTTTCTGACAAAAGTTCACTAGATGCAAAGGCTCATAAATCCTCAAAATCTCATGGTAACTACGGTCGTACATCACAGCTTCATATGTCTTACTATCGAAATACCAACCCTCCATATTATCCAACAAATCCTTTCCAAACTTCTTCAAGGGAACTTCATTGGAAAACTTGGCAGGTTCATACTTCAAATAAATCATGGGCTCTTTTGTCTTTGGATCTATCCTCGATCTATCCTTGACCCTTTTGCCCTCCTGTGGATGATATTTCCTCTTTGTAGTATCCCTAATCTTGATATCATTTGCAATAGACCTGGCAATATAATCTGCCCTTTCATAACCACTAGGATTAATAAGTTCTAGCCTAGCCAACTTTCTGAAATCAACATCAGCAAGAGAGTTGATTGCTTCAGTGGTCATCTCCAAATACTGCACACCGTCTGTTCTCCTGATAATCAGATACTTTATCTCGTTATCCCAATGAAAACTCATGATTCTCGATACAGCATTAGTAGCATAGGCTTCAACTTTTTCACCCTGGATCTTGTCTTTATACTTAACAGTTCTATGAATTTTCTCAAGCTCAGCCTTACTATGCAACCACCATCCTGATTTAGCACTTGGCTCTGCTTGTTGTTCATCAAGATTCACGCCAACTGTTTCTTGAGCAGCTTGAGCTTCTGGATCTAGATTAGAAGTGTCCATACAATCTAGCTTGGCTCGAAAGTCCTCAATACTGAACCCTTTGCGTTCTATATCCTCATCCACAAGCCTTGAAGCTGTAACTGGCACATCGATCTCTGCGAAGTCCATCCAACCTTCATCACCATAGATTACTTCACCTTCTTCCCTCACAGTTTCGGTTGTTGTGGAAGACCCTACCATATTAGCTGCAATCACAGTCAATGACTCTATTGCCTTGATCATATCTTCTGATGCTTATTGCCCCTATCCTTTGCTGTATTCGGGTCTTGATTTGAATCATCATCTTTCTTCTTCAAAAGCTCATCACCCTTACAGCCTAGATCCGGCAATAACTGCTTCTCAACCAGAAACTTCTCAACTAAACCATTCAAATCTGATTGCATCACACTCTCGAGCATGACATCTGCAACTTTTGTCATTTGTTCAGCCTATTTAACTACTCCTGTTTTAGATTGAGTAGCCAGCTTCTCTGCCTTTGTAGCCTCACGACGAACCATGTCAAAGTTGGACATGAGAGTGTTAATAAAATCTTGATGACTCTTTCTCTCATCATCAAGAGCTTTCTTTAATATCTCAACTTCCCTTTGCTTTTTCTGCATTTCTTTCTCATGGTTCTTCTTCTATTTCTTAAACTCACCAAACAAACCGTAAACTCTAGCCTCTAACACCGTCATCTTCCCTTTCATGTCAACCATACCAAACACTGGTGGTAAGATAGGAACTTGATGTGTAGTCGCTTCAGTTCTTGGTTCGGGATTAGGCACTGAATCCCTCATTCTATGAGTTGTAGATGGCCTTTCAAGATTAACAGTCGTCTTTTGAGATCTTCTTGGTATCACTGTCTCTGCATGTGATTCAACTGATCTCCTAGACCTCTGTTCAGGAACTTTCTTTGATGCTTCTGGAGCTTTCACAAGTTCATCAACTCCACTAGCAACAACTTTCACTTTCATTTTCAACTTAATAACAGTTTTCATCTTTGGAGCAGGCACCTCTTCAACTTCTGGTACCTCAGATTCCCTAGAAGACTCTGTTCTCTTCCTTTTCAGACCTAAATCAGATGGATTAGTTCTCGAAGCAACATCAGTAGCACTAGCAACATGATCAATAGAATCTTCATGTGCTTCTGCTTCTTTTTCAAGAACCACATCTCTCTCAACCATCACCCTTTTTGTGCTTTGAACCTGTGGTTGCTCAATGTCGCGCATTGCCTCATCAGGCATCACCATCTGTAGAGGAACAGGATTAGCAACCTGCTGATGTAGAACAATCTCAGTCCTGAATCTGGAAAATTCTTCAGCAGTGGGTGGATTAAAATTAATATCTACTAGAGCTCCAAATAAGGGTACATTTTGAGCACCTGGATCACCACTAAATCGCTGCTTGAGCTCATCATACGCCCTTCCCACTAAAGATGTCCTTTTCAGGACCTTCTCTGTAGCCGGTAGATTAGGAATATGATGATTGATAATCATCATAACGAATCTAGGAAATATCATAAACCTATGCCCCTGTCTGGCAGTTGTTTGTTTCCTCAATTCGTTGAAGAAATACTTAGAAAAGCTATACGGTTTGTTGTACACCAGACCAACCATCTGAGCTTGAGATTCTTGATTAAGTGTATCCCATCCAGTTCTTCTGCTACACAAACTAACCAACAATACATGTGCTAAGTATCTCCACCTTCCAAAGAATCCCCGTTTCTTCAATGTTCCCACACTTAAATCATCAGCATAACCCATCCTTCTAAATCCTCCAACAATGACCTCTCTACTAAAAGTAGTAGGTCCATTCTCTCCTCTTTCTTGATCTAGAGTACCTAAACTTAAGATATCAATAAGATCACGAGCTGAGAATGTGATAGTCTTGCCAGCAACCACTGTTTCAATCATCTCCTGTGTAGCAGTCCTTTTCTGTTTTGCATTATCCCAAAACTCTACCAGGTATGATTCATACAGAACCGGTGAATGAGTAAGAATGTGATTAATTCTTGATTGCTTCAGAAATCTAAAAATTTCATGATAATATACAAACCCATCTTGATTCTCGTCCAGATTAATCAAAAAGTTATGACCTGATACAAATTCTCTTGCCATTTATGTAATCAATAACAAATGATTAATTACTCAAATAGGCATAAAAATTCATAAGCATAACAACTAATAAGATTATCTCTGTAATCTAGTTATAAAAATTAACATAAATTATCCCTGTAATTTAGTTAATCAACAATAAATTATCCCTGTAATTTATAACTAACAACATAGATTATCTCAGTAATCTACTTAAACAATAATTAACCTTAATTATCTCTGTAATTAAGTTAAATATACAATTAACTCATTTTCAAAAATTTATTACAATAAACTTTTGAAAATCTTTTAAATTAACTTTAATTAACCCTGTAATTAAGTTAAACATAAAAATTAACTCATTTTCAAATTTTTATAAAAATAAACTTTTGAAAATCTGTTAAGTTAAATACGAGGTCGTAACCCTGTACGAGGTCGTATTTCAAGGTCAAAATACGGTCAACCAAACTCTAAAATACGAGGTCGTATTTTCCAATTTGGCATCGTATTTGGTCCAGGTCGTAAATCGGCATCGTATTCCGAAAGTCAACAAAGTCAAAATCAATTGACAAATGAGAGGTCGCAAATCTGGGCCAGCAAACCCACTTTTGCGAGGTCTTCTCACTGTTCATCTTCTTCATTGCGATTTTACGATTTACCCGACCAAAACTTGTAAAAATCGTTTCTATACATTCGTATTCAAGCGATAAACATACCCCAACCCTTAGTTTTACCCAGAAAACATCAAAATCGAAGAAACTAAGGAAACCTAATTCGAAAATTTTGAATCCTATTTTCTTGATTTTCTTGTTGCATGGTTAACTACATTACGATTAGATAGTATACCTAGATTTAGAATTTCGAGATGGACACAAAAATATCAATCAAAAACTCTCGATGTAATTGTAACTATCGAATCACAATCGGGGTAGCAAAGTAGTTTTTCGGGGTCGTAAAGCTCTAAAATATGATTTTAATTTGTGAGGTCGTATTAAGGGTTATTTGGGTTATATATACCCACTCGACCCGAATGGACTTGGATTGACCCGGCCCATCCAATTACGAGGTCGTAATCAACTTGGCTCAATAGACCAATGAGGTCGTATTCTGCCATCTCAATTACGAGGTCGCAATATACCTTCACACTTTAAACTTCAAATTTTCGTTAAGGTTTCTGAATAATTGATCAACGAACTTCCTGTAAATATGAAAATTTAAAATGACCAAACCTGTAGACACCAAATTTTCATCTTTTCCCTGATCTTCGTCTTAAACCTGAAAAGTTAATAATCTTACCGAAATTCTTTAACTTTTCAACAATCAATCTTTCCAAAACCTGCATGAAACGAGCTTTCCCGAAATTTCGTAATGATTTGTACTTATAACCCTGTATAACTTACAAACCACTTGTAAAGATATCTACAAATCTGTACAACTTTCTAAACTGTACCAACTTGTAAACTTATATGTACCTCATGTGAAAAATATACATAAAAAGTTATAAAATTGATTCTTCATTCTTATACCTCCCCTCAATTTTATGACTAGGATGTATAACTATGATCAATCAATATAACTACAATCATTCATATGTACTCCCCCTCAATTCTTGACTGGGGTACATAACTATGATTAAATATCCAGAGCAATGATCATTCTCATGTACTCCCCCTCAATTCTTGACTGGGGTACATAACTATGATTAAATATCCAGAGCAATGATCATTCTCATGTACTCCCCCTCAATTCTTGACTGGGGTACATAACTATGATTAAATATCCAGAGCAATGATCATTCTCATGTACTCCCCCTCAATTCTTGACTGGGGTACATAACTATGATTAAATATCCAGAGCAATGATCATTCTCATGTACTCCCCCTCAATTCTTGACTGGGGTACATAACTATGATTAAATATCCAGAGCAATGATCATTCTCATGTACTCCCCCTCAATTCTTGACTGGGGTACATAACTATGATTAAATATCCAGAGCAATGATCATTCTCATGTACTCCCCCTCAATTCTTGACTGGGGTACATAACTATGATTAAATATCCAGAGCAATGATCATTCTCATGTACTCCCCCTCAATTCTTGACTGGGGTACATAACTATGATTAAATATCCAGAGCAATGATCATTCTCATGTACTCCCCCTCAATTCTTGACTGGGGTACATAACTATGATTAAATATCCAGAGCAATGATCATTCTCATGTACTCCCCCTCAATTCTTGACTGGGGTACATAACTATGATTAAATATCCAGAGCAATGATCATTCTCATGTACTCCCCCTCAATTCTTGACTGGGGTACATAACTATGATTAAATATCCAGAGCAATGATCATTCTCATGTACTCCCCCTCAATTCTTGACTGGGGTACATAACTATGATTAAATATCCAGAGCAATGATCATTCTCATGTACTCCCCCTCAATTCTTGACTGGGGTACATAACTATGATTAAATATCCAGAGCAATGATCATTCTCATGTACTCCCCCTCAATTCTTGACTGGGGTACATAACTATGATTAAATATCCAGAGCAATGATCATTCTCATGTACTCCCCCTCAATTCTTGACTGGGGTACATAACTATGATTAAATATCCAGAGCAATGATCATTCTTATGTACTCCCCCTCAATTCTTGACTGGAGTACATAACTATGATTAAATATCCAGAGCAATGATCATTCTCATGTACTCCCCCTCAAATTATGACTGGGATACATAACTATGATTACATATCAAGACAATGCATATGTCTTGAATACTAAGACTGAAGTATTCAATCTTTTGCTCAGAAATCCTTCCTATAGATTGATTTCTCTGCAAATACATTGAAAACAACATTAATTTCGAGACAACACAAATTAATTACCATACCCGAAACTTGATCCTCTGAAACTTCAAATTTGATCAGCAAACTTCAAGCTCTCTGTATCGTCATAAAAATCAACTAATGCACCAAAGCTTGTTGTAGTTCTCCCCCTCAACGATAAATCCCTCCGTATTAAGCATATCTCGAGTCCCTGCTCGCCTTGCCTAACCGGCATGTGATAGAGGAGTTGAGTTTCCAACAATCAATCCTGAACTAGTTGACTTCCATGAAAACCAGAAACTTTGAAACTTGAAGCTCAAACTTCAGGAACATGGAACCCTGTTTCAAAGCAATATTTGTCTCTAATAGATCAACATGTTTCTTTACCTAAGAAACATGGATTCTATTCAAATAGACTTATATCATGTTTCTTTGTGCTAACACCTGCACAATCAAACTCAAAAATACAAACAAAGATATACAACGAGATCAAAATAAAAATGTTATTCTTCATTATTTCATCACTATTCATAGCAATGACTTAATCTAGAACTACATTTCTCATTTTCTTCTCCAAATATTTGTTATTCTTTTACTATCATAAGTCATGAAAATACATATGACATTATCTTAGTCTAAGAACTACAAGACATAAAAAATTGATAAACAATCCTTATAATCGAAATCTTAAGGTTTATCAAACTAAAGACCTATAAACTCATTGTTTATCCGTCAACCTTATCAAAATCTAGAATCTTAAGATCTCTGTCTTATCATTCTACTTATACTTATCAAGAATCTTAAGATCTCAGTCTTATTATTCTAATTAAGCTTATCAACAGTATAGAATCTTAAGAACTCGGTATTATCATTCTACGGATATCTATGGATAACCTATTCTAAGGTCTTCCATTCATATCTATGGATAACCTATTCTAAGGTCTTCCAATAATCTAACATGCAAACATATATATAATTTCGTTTCATAAGTTACTTGATTTTAACTCAGCAAAATCATATAACTAAACCTATAAGTGGTTAGGTTTTACATTTATTTATACTTTTGCATGACGAAATCATAATTTTTGCCTTTTAAATTTCTGTAAACTTTGGATAACATGATCATAAGAAAAATTTGATAATTCCTAAAAATTTTCGCCAAATCTGCATTGACCTAAAATTTTTCGAATGCTATCAACTTTCAAATCTTCATGATTCATCCCATTTTAAGATCCTTGGCAAAACTTATGGATACCATATGTAATACTCTTATGATTACCTAATCATACTAGTATACATCTTGGTAAAACAATAAATGACCTATACAACTCTGTGTATTCGGAAGGGTGGGGTAACTATGTGTTTTTTCTCTCAATATGGGTGATCCAACCCTAGCCTCCTTTTGATCTTAATCTTCCAATTTTCTTCCTAAAACACAATTGAATCATTAATCTGTTAATCCCATTATATTCCTTGTTGAATTTCGATCACTATCATGCCAAGAAAATCATCAAATAATCGTTCTAAATCTTCAAAAAATTCGAAAAAGGTTGATTTTTTTCCCGATGGTATTGATTCTTCAAAAGTCGGCCTTCATTCGAACACGTCTAGTGTTAATAGATCTAATTATAATCTTCGATCATCATCATATTATTCTGTTGTTGCTGATTCGTTTCAATCAGATCCTATTGAACTGATTTCCCCTTTGAAATCGGTCGTTTTTGATACTAATAACAACCAGCAGCCGCCTGACACCACTCAGCCACCGTCGTCCGCCGCTTCTGGTGGGGCTGTTGGCCACCAGGAGGTGGTCATGGCAGCGGTTAATGATGATGTGGGGTGTGCTTCATGTGATTCTGATCAGATCTTGAATATGGGGAACAAAGATGTGGCTGTTTCGAATGACTACCCTAATCGCCCAACCTTTTCATCCTCACCGCTTTCGACCGCTGCTGCTACAGTTCAGACTCCGGTCAACCACCAGGAGTCTCTTTTTGGGTCTCATGTGGCTGCTGGGTCGGGTCTTGGTGGATCCATCAATTCCGAACAGATTCATCATGTGGGGGAACAAAACATGGCCACTTCTCATGAAAACCCTATTCGTCATGTCTTTTCTTTCCCACCGCCGATCACCACCACTGGCCCACCGACTGGCCACCATGTGATCCCTGATGGGTCGACCCAACCTGTTCATGTGGCTGCTGGGTCGGGTCTTGGTGGATCCATCAATTCCGAACAGATTCATCATGTGGGGGAACAAAACATGGCCACTTCTCATGAAAACCCTATTCGTCATGTCTTTTCTTTCCCACCGCCGATCACCACCACTGGCCCACCGACTGGCCACCATGTGATCCCTGATGGGTCGACCCAACCTGTTCATGTGGCTGCTGGGTCGGGTCTTGGTGGATCCATCAATTCCGAACAGATTCATCATGTGGGGGAACAAAACATGGCCACTTCTCATGAAAACCCTATTCGTCATGTCTTTTCTTTCCCACCGCCGATCACCACCACTGGCCCACCGACTGGCCACCATGTGATCCCTGATGGGTCGACCCAACCTGTTCATGTGGCTGCTGGTTCTCCACCGTCGATCTCCGTCACTGTAGCACCGACCGGCCATAATGGGGTGGCTGATGTGTCTTCTTCACCATTCCAAACTGCTGCTGGGTCGGGTCGTGTGGATCTCAATTCCGAACAGATTCATCATGGGTGGAAAAAAAGTTTCATTCAATCCGGTGACGGAGACCATTCATATTGATAGGTCTGATTCTGAAAGTGAGACGGAGGAACAAGATAATGACAATGAGCAGCCGAGCAGCCCTACTAAAAAATCTGACTATAATTCGGCTAATGTTGAATCCTTTTTGGATTCTTTGACAAATGCAGCCGGTATTCATAGTGCTTCCCATAATATTCATGGGATTAACAATACTTCTGCGGGACCCACTGAGCTTTTAGATGATGATGGAAATGTGAGCCAAAGTTTTTGGCAAGGTCATGATATTAATGACACTACGGTTGGTGTAATTGAAAAGCCGGCTTGGACGATAATGGGGTTCCACCTATCACCGATCAACATTTTGCTAATACTAGTCCTAAAGGAAATCAAACACCTACTACATTTGCCAATCTTTTCAAAGAAGCGGCAAACATTCGTAGGACTGGTAAGCTTCGTTTTATTCCTCCTGTTTTCACTGAGATAGGTACTAAGCATGCTGTTATTCCTGACGATCTCATTATTAAACAAAGTGAGCAGTGGTTATTGACTTTAGTTGGTTGTTTTGTTGGTAAGAGACCTGCTTTTCCATTTGTCCGTTTTCATGCATTTCGATTGTGGAAAAAGTATGGTTTAGTTGATGTTGTTTTGAATAATCAGGGTCGATTTTACTTTAAGTTTGATAGTGCTGAGGGCTTGGATTTTGTCATTAATAACCGTCCTTGGTTGTTTTGTTGGTAAGAGACCTGCTTTTCCATTTGTCCGTTTTCATGCATTTCGATTGTGGAAAAAGTATGGTTTAGTTGATGTTGTTTTGAATAATCAGGGTCGATTTTACTTTAAGTTTGATAGTGCTGAGGGCTTGGATTTTGTCATTAATAACCGTCCTTGGTTGTTTAATGATGTTCCTGTTTTGTTAAAGAAATGGGAGGTTGGTATTGAGAAGGATATGATTAGACCCACTTCAGTTCATATGTGGGTTAATGTTTATGATTTGGAATCTACTATGTGGTTATGATATTTTGAGCCACATCACTAGTGTTATTGGTATACCCGTTGCTTTGGACAGATTTACTGAGGAAATGATTGAGAAAAAGTCGGGTAGGGCTATGTTTGCTAGGGTGTTGATTAAAGTGAACGCTGATCATGATATTCCAGCTTTTGTTGAGGCACTTGTGTTGGGTAAAATGCAGAAATTTAGATTACAGTATCTCTGGAAGCCGGATAGATGTTCTCATTGTGCTGTTTTTGGGCACAAGTTTCTTGATTGTGTTGACAGGCCTAAGTCTGCTGAGGAGATGGAAGGTGGGGCACCCAAATTTGCTCCAGCTAATGAGGCAGGTCCTTCGGGTACTAAGACACAAGATATACAGGTCACACAGGATGAGCAGGGCTTTCAGCAGCCCAAGAAGAGAAGAAGAAGGGCTAAGAAGGCCCAAGTTGCATCGGGCGTTCAGATTCCTAAGCCCAAGTTTCAGTATGTCCCTAAGAGACCAGAGAGGCCTACCAACTCAAAAGGCAAGGCACTGATGACAGACCCAGACAATTCAGCATCTACAGATTCATCCCAGCCAGTCAGGGGAACACCAGATATACATTCAGATGATGTCCGCATACCATCTGCCCCCACTATATCTCAGCAGGACCCAGATCCAGACATAGCATTATCTACAGATCCAGCAGATATAGAGGAGGTTGAGTCAGATACAGGAGAGAATGCCCAGTTCATGAAGGGTGCTATTTAGACTAGCTTTGTTTACATTCTTGTTAATTAGATTGCTAGTCATAGTTTCATTTGATAGATTCATGTGTTCTTGATATAGTTGGGTGATCTGAGCCTGTCCAGTCACCTAGCTGGTTCATTTCCTGCATCATGGGTCTCCTTTATTTACTATGAGGGGGCCCGTGAGGGCATTTCTTTTGAATTGGTTGACACTCTGTCAATCCACTTGTACCTAAACTTTTCATTGGTTGAAATATAATTCATCGGGGTATCCCATTACCCAAAAAAAAAAAACTCTGTGTATTCGTCCTTCTTGCTTCCATGCTGAGAACTTACTTGACAACCTACAAAATTAATCATCTGTTTGATGTCCTGCACATCTCAACAAACAATCATATCTTCTCAAAGTAATAACATACAATCTGAAGAAATGAATAATTCAGCAAGATAAAATGTGTAACACCCCGCTAAAGCGGAAAATACGGGATGTACAGATAAGCACAAATGCACATAGTACAAGTTCCAACACAGCCAATAACATTAAAAGAGAAGAAGTACAAAAGTTATTACAGAACTTGGGATATACCCAGAATAGTTAATATTTCAAAGACAGAACAATTGTCTTAAAGTACCGATGTCTTAATTTAAACAAGCAAAGGAAAGTCTTCACGGCTCCTGGTCTTGAATGCTCGAACAGTCGCCAAATGAAGTGAACTTAAGAGAGGAAGACTCCTATGCTAAGAGATCTATTGGCCTAGCCTGAAAAGCATGTAAGTTCAAAGGTCAACTACGAAAGTAGTTGGTGAGATTCACATAAAGTACTATTTAGTATACATATGTGTATATATGTAGAATAAGAACAAGGTCATGAGATTTGTATTTATCAAAAGTACTTTGTAATAGTATATATATATATATATATATATATATATATATATATATATATATATATATATATATATATATATATATATATATATATATATATATATATATATATATATATATATATATATATATATATATATATATATATATATATATATATATATATATATATATATATATATATATATATATATATATATATATATATATATATATATATATATATATATATATATATATATATATATATATATATATATATATATATATATATATATATATATATATATATATATATATATATATATATATATATATATATATATATATATATATATATATATATATATATATATATATATATATATATATATATATATATATATATATATATATATATATATATATATATATATATATATATATATATATATATATATATATATATATATATATATATATATATATATATATATATATATATATATATATATATATATATATATATATATATATATATATATATATATATATATATATATATATATATATATATATATATATATATATATATATATATATATATATATATATATATATATATATATATATATATATATATATATATATATATATATATATATATATATATATATATATATATATATATATATATATATATATATATATATATATATATATATATATATATATATATATATATATATATATATATATATATATATATATATATATATATATATATATATATATATATATATATATATATATATATATATATATATATATATATATATATATATAATATCTTTCATTTCAATTTAATCTTTGTATATGTATATATTAAATTAATTCTTATATATATATATATATATATATATATAAGTGTTCTCATTGGAGTACAAGTACGAACTAGAACATATTACAGATCAATATAGTGGTATGGAGGTATTTAAGATCCTGCCCATTCAAGACTTAAATACTCTTTTAAACAGTATAAATGTATTTAAGGATCTTGCCCATTCAAGACTTAAATACTCCTTTTAAATAGTTAAGAATCATAACACAAGTACTTCGTAAGATCATAAAATAGTATGTAAAATAGTTCAAGATCATAGTATAGTACGTAAAATAGCTCAAGAACATAGTATAGTACGTAAAATAGCTCAAGAACATATGTACAAGTACAAAATAGTTTTCATGCTTTTCAGTCCCCGATAAAAGAACTTGAACAAAATGTACGAAAGGGGGAATAGTGAACTCACAGTGATCTGGTACAAGCACAGTAGTATAAGCACAGAGAACAAGCACAGAGATAGATAAGTTATATCTATCAGATTCCAAGTACGTCTTGATGGAAGCCTAAGTACAAGTTATTGATCATAAATGCGCACACATATTAGTTCATATGATTAATCAATCGATGAAATGTCCTTGATGAACTGATGATTTGGTCCTTGATGATCTTTGGATGTTTTGACTCAAAAAAAAGAGTTTGAATGAACTTAAGTACTCGAACTGGACTCGATATAAACGTCTTTGAACACACACATACATGTAAGTATATTGATAATGTGTTGAACTCGTCTTTAATAATGATCTTTAGTCTTAAGAACTTTGTCTAGTTGTTCATAGAACTTGCACTTTAATAAATAAGATGAATCATAATTATAATGCACTTGGTCAATGATCGAACAATGATCTTAGCTAGGACTCGAGTTAGGACTAGTCTTGTCATGATTGTTCATCCGTTGATGTATATTATCGTGATGTATTGGAGCTAGGAAGTGGTCAAGAGGTTAAGTACAAGATCGAGTCGGTTTAAGTTCAAGTATGTCGAGTTATGGAACAAGGTCGTCCTAGGTACATAGTCAGGATCGTCCTAGCTTTAAGGTCATGAACAAGATCGTCCTAGGGTTTCTAGGACCAAGGTCGTCTCAAAGACTGGTTCAAGATCGTCCCACAAGCTAAGTCAATATCGTTTTAAGGGACTCCAAGCTCAAGATCGTTTTACAAGTCTAGGTCAAGATCGTTTTGGTGACTTAGGTTTCAAGATCGTCTCACTTCCATGGTTCAAGACCGTCTTAGGTTTTTAAGACACAAGATAGTTCCAATGATCAATCGCAAGAGCACAAGTACAAGGTCATTTCTTAGTCCAAGAACATGTGTTTGAGCAAAACCGATCCAAAGGATCAGTTACCCAATAAACGTACCTACAACATCACAACACCACACAAGATCGAACGAACAAGTACTATGTACCAAAGTGGCTGCCTAGGACGATCTTGGGGTCAAGATCGTCCCACCCAGGATCGTCCCAGGTTCCAAGCGGGCTGAACAAGAGCATGAGCATAATACGAAGGTCTAGACCGATTTTAGGACATGTTAGAACATAGCACTAGTACTTATATGCGCAATAACAACAACTTATATCACTTTTAGGGCTTTTCAAGATCCAATAGCACATGAACAAGTCATGGCACTCAAGAACAAGTTGTACCTTTATAATCAAAAATGGGTTTTGTAGATTAAAGCACGTTACGACCCAAATTTGTTCATACAATGTTAATAAACACACTTAGACACAAACCCATTAACTTTTAACACGATTTTCATTCAAAAATTGGACCAAATCATCAAGAACATGAACTTGAAAAAGTACACTTTTAAATTGCTCAAAAACCCATCAAATGTTGTTGTTACCTGAGAAATGATTCAAGAAGT
This sequence comes from Erigeron breviscapus, assembly GCA_034093135.1. NCBI lineage: Eukaryota > Viridiplantae > Streptophyta > Magnoliopsida > Asterales > Asteraceae > Erigeron > Erigeron breviscapus. The sequence goes on along the minus strand of CM067169.1, from coordinate 81,089,640 downwards.
GTGTTTTGATTATCACAAGGATGCTAAAAGTACAAACGATTTCGATTAAACAAACCAAAATCAAGAGATGCTCTTGTGTGTGTTTTATGGTGTCTGAGTGTGTGTTTTAGTGAGAGAGTGGAGAGGTGGAGAAGATGATGAATAGGGTTTTCTCTCTCTAAACTCTTCTATTTATAGTCTTCCCATAATAATGAACTTAATAAATGCAAGGACTATTTGCGAACACTTTGAGCTAGAACTTTTATGAACACGAATGTTTACGAACCGAACCTTAATATTTCATCGTATTTAGTTATAGACTCGTCATATAACGCAAGATTTAAGATCAAATTGACCTTCATGTAAGCACATAATTGGGTCTAAAGTACGTCAAGAACTTAAATAAATTGAACTGTCTAGCCGTTCTAATGGCGAAAGTACGATTCGAGGAACTTATTTAGAACATTTCTAAGACGGTTGTTACATTCTCCCCTACTTAGAGGATTTCGTCCTCGAAATTAAGAGTCTTGCCGATCAAAAAGATGAGGTACTTCTTCTTAATGAAGTCCTCGCGTTCCCAAGTGTCATTATATCCATGTCTAGCCTTCCAGCGTACACGAACTAGTGGTACTCTGCTCTGTCTAGTTTGTTTAGCATTTCTATCAATGATCTCTATGGGCTCTTCAGTGAACTCAAGCCCTTCGTCGATATGAACATCCTTAACAGGAATGATGGTCGGGTCGTCAGCCAAGCACTTCTTTAAATTGGACACGTGAAATGTGTCATGAACATTTGCAAGTTCTAGGGGTAGTTCCAGTTTGTACGCAACTGGCCCAATACATTCAATGATCTTATAAGGTCCGATGTACCGAGGTGCCAATTTGCCTTTCTTGCCAAAACGGGCAGTACCTTTCCAAGGGGAAACTTTTAATAGAACTTTATCGCCTTCTTGGAACTCTAAAGGTCTACGGCGTTTGTCAGCGTAGGACTTTTGTCTGTATTGAGCAGCTTTAAGCTTTTCTTTGATAACAGCGATTTTGTCAATAGTGAACTGCACGACTGGGAGTTTCATCCAGCTTCTTTCGCCGGCGTCTAGCCAACAAAGTGGTGATCTGCACTTACGCCCATATAAGGCCTCGAACGGTGCACACTGAATGCTAGTGTGATAGCTGTTGTTGTACGAGAACTCGATCAATGGAAGATGTTTATCCCAACTTCCTCTGAACTCTAATGCACAAGCACGGAGCATATCCTCCAAGGTCTGGATAGTACGTTCGCTTTGTCCGTCTGTCTGCGGATGATAAGCGGTGCTCAAGTTAAGTCTAGTACCTAAAGCTTCTTGAAGTGACTGCCAAAAGTCAGATGTGAAGCGAGGATCTCGGTCTGACACGATTGATAAAGGGACACCGTACTTGGTCACAATATCTTCTATGTAAATCTCAGCGAGTCTCTCCAATGAGTAGTCATCACGAATTGGAAGGAAACGAGCTGATTTCGTCAGTCTGTCTACTATCACCCAAATGGAGTTATGGTTGTCTTTTGTACATGGTAGTTTCATGATGAAATCCATGGTAATATCTTCCCACTTCCACACCGGGACTTCTAATTGTTTCAATAAACCGGAAGGTTTCTGATGTTCGATCTTAACTTTAGAACATGTCAGGCATCTACTGACGTACTCAAAGATCTCTCTCTTCATTCCAGGCCACCAGTAATCTTGTTTCAAGTTCTTGTACATCTTGTCTGCGCCCGGATGAATCGAGTACCTTGAACTGTGAGCTTCCTGCATGATGATTTCTCTAACACCATTAACTGCAGGGATCCAAACTCGGTTTTTGAACTTCCTTACTCCTTCGTCGTCAATTTCAAGTTCTTGAGCGATTGGGCCTAACCGTTCTGCCTTTAGGTTTTCTTTTGACCCCAATCCGATCTCTTGACCTGCGATCACACGTTGTTTCAGGTCTGTACGATCTGCCTCCTTGATAGATAGGATCTTGACTCGTTCTTTTCTGCTTAGAGCATCAGCTACTACATTCGCCCTTCCAGGATGGTACTTGATTTCTCAATCGTAATCACTTAGTAACTCCACCCAACGCCTCTGTCTCATGTTCGGTTCTTTCTGGTTGTACACATGTTGCAAGCTCTTACGGACGGTGAAGATAGTACATTTAGTTCCGTACAAGTAGTGCCTCCAAATCTTTAAGGCAAAAACAACTGCACCAAGTTCTAGATCGTGGGTGGTATAGTTCTTTTCATGCACTTTGAGTTGCCTGGATGCGTAGGCGATCACCTTGCCTCTTTGCATCAGTACACAGCCTAGACCTTGATGTGAAGCGTCACAGTACACGACAAAGTCTTCGGTGCCTTCTGGTAAAGCTAGAACAGGTGCTTCACACAATCTGTCTTTTAGGGTTTGGAACGCTCGTTCTTGTTGTTCACCCCAAATAAAGTCTTTGGTCTTTTGAGTCAGTTGAGTCAAAGGTAGTTCGATCTTAGAGAAGTTCTCAATAAAACGACGGTAATAGCCAGCTAGTCCAAGAAAACTACGAACTTCAGTAGGAGCTTTTGGAGCCTCCCACTTCTTAATTGCTTCAATCTTGGCTGGGTCGACATGAATGCCTTGTTCGTTTACGACGTGGCCGAGGAACAGTACTTGGCGAAGCCAGAACTCGCACTTAGAGAACTTAGCGTACAACCTCTCATCGCGAAGAAGTTGAAGAATGGATCGTAAATGTTGTTCATGATCAGTCTTGTTTCGAGAGTAGACGAGTATGTCGTCGATGAACACTATGACAAATTTGTCTAAAAACGGACGACAGACACGGTTCATTAAGTCCATAAAGATCGCTGGAGCATTAGTCAGACCAAATGGCATAACGAGAAATTCGTAATGACCATAACGAGTACGAAAAGCTGTCTTTGGAACGTCACCATCCTGAACACGGATCTGGTGATAACCCGAACGTAGATCGATTTTTGATAAGTACGAAGAACCTTGCAATTGATCAAACAGATCGTCTATGCGAGGTAGGGGATACCGGTTCTTAACGGTTAATTTGTTCAGTTCACGGTAGTCTATGCACATTCTTATGGAGCCATCTTTCTTCTTGACGAATAAGATTGGTGCTCCCCAAGGAGATGAACTAGGACGGATAAAGCCTTTGCTCAAAAGTTCTTGTAATTGATTGGATAGTTCTTGCATTTCAGGAGGAGCTAAACGATACGGTGCTTTAGCGACTGGTGCTGCACCGGGGGCTAGATCAATATTGAACTCGACTTGTCTAACAGGTGGGATACCCGATAAGTCGTCAGGAAAGACATCTGGGAAGTCCCGTACAATGGGAATGTCTTGAACTTTCTTTTCTTTAGCACTTTTATCGATGGCATGAGCTAGGTACACTAGATGATCTTTCTTGTCCAAGTACTTACGGAATTTCATGGCTATGACGATTTTAAGTTCGTTCGTAGACTTATCGCCTTGCACTATTAAGATCTCGCCGTTCGGGAGCGGTATATGAACTGATTTCTCGTGGCAACAAATAGTCGCGTGGTGCTCTGATAACCAATCCATTCCCACGATAATGTCAAAGCTACTAATCTCAACAGGGATTAGATCAATTGTAAAGTTCTTGTCTACTAAGGTCAAAGGACAATTTAGAGCAATTTCGTTGGTACCGTACTTTTGGCCATTTGCATACTCTACCACATATTTGTCATGTAGTCTGCCAGTTATCATGTTAGTCTTAGCTTTAAAGCCTAATGCCACAAAGCTACGTTCAGCACCGGAGTCAAATAGTACAGAAGCATAATGATCGTTCAGAAGAAAAGTACCTGTCACAACCCGAGGGTTCTGACGAGCTTCCTCACCGTTCAAAGCGAAAACACGGGCGTTAGCTGGGCCCTGCTGGTTTTGCTGTTGCTGATTGTTCTGCTGGTTCTGGTTCCTTGGCCCGCGTGGATAAGCAACACGCTGAACTTAGGCGTTCTGGTTTCTTTGAACTTGGGCAGCAAGTGGTAGTGGAGGTCTGGCATTTCTGATTGGCGGGTTCCTGTTGACTGGCGGTGGGTTGTTCCTGATCGGATTCACTGCGATAGCATTACAGTATTTGGCCATGTGCCCAATTCCTTGGCACTTATAGCAGACAGGACAAGCACCAGTGTGATGAAGGTTACAACGGGTACACTTTGGATAGGCTCCAGAATATCTTGTTGGTTCAGGCACTGCGGTCACCGCATAGTTCTTCAAGGTCTTCCCCTTCTTGTTTGGGGGTTCGATTCTCTTTTCCACTACTTCTTCAGCCTTCCTCTTCCCTTTATCAGTATTCTCAGTCAAACCTCCTGACTTGATAATATCTTTGGTCAAGGTCTTAGCCAGTACAGTGGCTCTTGACATGGTCTTGGGGCCTTTACTGGTGAGGTCACGGCGGATCTCAGGAATCAAGCCCCAAATAAAGCGATCAATCTTCTTCTCCTCAGTAGAAGCTAAGTGTGGCACAAGTCTAGCAAGCTCATTAAACCTCAAAATGTACTTCTCAATCTCCAAACCCTCCATCTTCAAATCCCAAAACTCTTGTTCTAACTCCTGCAAGGCATCTTTGGTACAGAACTCAGCTCTCATCATCTTCTGAAGTTCTTCCCAAGTGTAAGCATAAGCGGTCTTCCTGCCAATAGTGGTGACGATGCCAGTCCACCAAGACCTAGCAGCTCCGTCAAACTGGCTGGTCGCATGCTCCACCATCTTGTCTTCAGTAGTCTCAGTGTGGTACAGGGCTTCTTCCATGTTTTCAAACCACATTAACAGTTCTGCAGCACCTTTCTCTCCTGTGTAGACTGGGGGTTTGCACTGAGTAAAGGTCTTGAACAAACACCCTCTGCTTCGGGTAACTCTGCCCTCAGTAATAGCTCGGGTGTTGATCTGGCTAGCTCCATCAGAATCATCATTCACTTCCTGGTTCTGTTCAGGTTCTTCTTGAGTCCTCCTATTCTGAGTGACTCTAGTAGTTTCAGTACCTTCAGTTAGTGGGACGTCCATAAGTTGAGCGACTTGAGTAGCAAGATTTGGCATCATCGCATTCATGCGGTCAGTGATGAGGTTTACCACATCCTCCAAGGTAAAGTTGACATTAGCATTAACACCAGGTTCAGTAGGTTCAACAGCTGGTGTAGCCTTAGCTTTTTGCCCACGTTTAGGCGGCATTCTTCCTTATGCCCCTAATAAGATAGAAATATGAACTCGATTACGTTTCGCACAAGTCTATAGCTCCAAGCACGTAGTACGTTAATAAATGATCGTCGTTAGCACAATATATGAACAAGAACAGTCATCGGTCGCACTATAAGGATTTATGGTCGTATTAGCACTAAGGCCTATAATCGAAGCACCAGAACGTATGACTTAAGAGAACGAGTGAACTAGAACTGATATGATCAAAGAACGAGATTGCACGAAGTTCTTAATAGAGCTCTAAGAAATGGATGACGCCTTTAATGACACACCTTGAGTACTAGATACTTTATCCGTAATTAGATGTAGTTGATCAGGTTACATCTAATTAGGGAAAAAGTGCCTATTACTCAAACCGGTCATATAAAGAATCACCTCAGAGTGGATTCCAGTTATAGCTCGAGTTTTCCTTAGGAAAAGCTCGGTGTTCACTATAACCATGGGCTCTGATACCAACTGTAACACCCCGCTAAAGCGGAAAATACGGGATGTACAGATAAGCACAAATGCACATAGTACAAGTTCCAACACAGCCAATAACATTAAAAGAGAAGAAGTACAAAAGTTATTACAGAACTTGGGATATACCCAGAATAGTTAATATTTCAAAGACAGAACAATTGTCTTAAAGTACCGATGTCTTAATTTAAACAAGCAAAGGAAAGTCTTCACGGCTCCTGGTCTTGAATGCTCGAACAGTCGCCAAATGAAGTGAACTTAAGAGAGGAAGACTCCTATGCTAAGAGATCTATTGGCCTAGCCTGAAAAGCATGTAAGTTCAAAGGTCAACTACGAAAGTAGTTGGTGAGATTCACATAAAGTACTATTTAGTATACATATATATATATATATATGTAGGATAAGGACAAGGTCATAAGATCTGTACGTTTTTCAAAAGTACTTTGTAATAGTAAGAACAGTACAAGAACAATTCATGAACTATAAATGTATTGTCACTGCTAACCCGATTGGCCAGAACTGAACTGTATTGTGAAGATATGCTCATAATAATCAAGTAAGTCAAGTAAGATCTAGATCAGAACAAGAACAGATAATATGCATCCTCCAGAACTGCGGAGAATGAGGGTGGGCCTACCCTAAACAGCGCTGTCCATAATTACCTACGGTTCAATCCCTGAACTGTGGGATATGAATTGATAGCAGTGAACAAGAACAGAACAAGCACAAGTACGAACTAGAACATGTTAAAGATCAAGTACAGTAGTATAGAGGTATTTAAGATCCTGCCCATTCAAGACTTAAATACTCTTTTAAACAGTATAAATGTATTTAAGGATCTTGCCCATTCAAGACTTAAATACTCCTTTTAAATAGTTAAGAATCATAACACAAGTACTTCGTAAGATCATAAAATAGTATGTAAAATAGTTCAAGATCATAGTATAGTACGTAAAATAGCTCAAGAACATAGTATAGTACGTAAAATAGCTCAAGAACATAGTATAGTACGTAAAATAGCTCAAGAACATATGTACAAGTACAAAATAGTTTTCATGCTTTTCAGTCCCCGATAAAAGAACTTGAACAAAATGTACGAAAGGGGAATAGTGAACTCACAGTGATCTGGTACAAGCACAGTAGTATAAGCACAGAGAACAAGCACAGAGATAGATAAGTTATATCTATCAGATTCCAAGTACGTCTTGATGGAAGCCTAAATACAAGTTATTGATCATAAATGCGCACACATATTAGTTCATATGATTAATCAATCGTTGAAATGTCCTTGATGAACTGATGATTTGGTCCTTGATGATCTTTGGATGTTTTGACTCAAAAAAAAGAGTTTGAATGAACTTAAGTACTCGAACTGGACTCGATATAAACGTCTTTGAACACACACATACATGTAAGTATATTGATAATGTGTTGAACTCGTCTTTAATAATGATCTTTAGTCTTAAGAACTTTGTCTAGTTGTTCATAGAACTTGCACTTTAATAAATAAGATGAATCATAATTATAATGCACTTGGTCAATGATCGAACAATGATCTTAGCTAGGACTCGAGTTAGGACTAGTCTTGTCATGATTGTTCATCCGTTGATGTATATTATCGTGATGTATTGGAGCTAGGAAGTGGTCAAGAGGTTAAGTACAAGATCGAGTCGGTTTAAGTTCAAGTATGTCGAGTTATGGAACAAGGTCGTCCTAGGTACATAGTCAGGATCGTCCTAGCTTTAAGGTCTTGAACAAGATCGTCCTAGGGTTTCTAGGACCAAGGTCGTCTCAAAGACTGGTTCAAGATCGTCCCATAAGCTAAGTCAAGATCGTTTTAAGGGACTCCAAGCTCAAGATCATTTTACAAGTCTAGGTCAAGATCGTTTTGGTGACATAGGTTTCAAGATCGTCTCACTTCCATGGTTCAAGACCGTCTTAGGTTTTTAAGACACAAGATAGTTCCAATGATCAATCGCAAGAGCACAAGTACAAGGTCATTTCTTAGTCCAAGAACATGTGTTTGAGCAAAACCGATCCAAAGGATCAGTTACCCAATAAACGTACCTACAACATCACAACACCACACAAGATCGAACGAACAAGTACTATGTACCAAAGTGGCTGCCTAGGACGATCTTGGGGTCAAGATCGTTTTGGTGACATAGGTTTCAAGATCGTCTCACTTCCATGGTTCAAGACCGTCTTAGGTTTTTAAGACACAAGATAGTTCCAATGATCAATCGCAAGAGCACAAGTACAAGGTCATTTCTTAGTCCAAGAACATGTGTTTGAGCAAAACCGATCCAAAGGATCAGTTACCCAATAAACGTACCAACAACATCACAACACCACACAAGATCGAACGAACAAGTACTATGTACCAAAGTGGCTGCCTAGGACGATCTTGGGGTCAAGATCGTTTTGGTGACTTAGGTTTCAAGATCGTCTCACTTCCATGGTTCAAGACCGTCTTAGGTTTTTAAGACACAAGATAGTTCCAATGATCAATCGCAAGAGCACAAGTACAAGGTCATTTCTTAGTCCAAGAACATGTGTTTGAGCAAAACCGATCCAAAGGATCAGTTACCCAATAAACGTACCTACAACATCACAACACCACACAAGATCGAACGAACAAGTACTATGTACCAAAGTGGCTGCCTAGGACGATCTTGGGGTCAAGATCGTTTTGGTGACATAGGTTTCAAGATCGTCTCACTTCCATGGTTCAAGACCGTCTTAGGTTTTTAAGACACAAGATAGTTCCAATGATCAATCGCAAGAGCACAAGTACAAGGTCATTTCTTAGTCCAAGAACATGTGTTTGAGCAAAACCGATCCAAAGGATCAGTTACCCAATAAACGTACCAACAACATCACAACACCACACAAGATCGAACGAACAAGTACTATGTACCAAAGTGGCTGCCTAGGACGATCTTGGGGTCAAGATCGTAAGGGACTCCAAGCTCAAGATCGTTTTACAAGTCTAGGTCAAGATCGTTTTGGTGACTTAGGTTTCAAGATCGTCTCACTTCCATGGTTCAAGACCGTCTTAGGTTTTTAAGACACAAGATAGTTCCAATGATCAATCGCAAGAGCACAAGTACAAGGTCATTTCTTAGTCCAAGAACATGTGTTTGAGCAAAACCGATCCAAAGGATCAGTTACCCAATAAACGTACCTACAACATCACAACACCACACAAGATCGAACGAACAAGTACTATGTACCAAAGTGGCTGCCTAGGACGATCTTGGGGTCAAGATCGTCCTAAGGGACTCCAAGCTCAAGATCATTTTACAAGTCTAGGTCAAGATCGTTTTAAGGGACTCCAAGCTCAAGATCGTTTTACAAGTCTAGGTCAAGATCGTTTTGGTGACTAGGTTTCAAGATCGTCCCATAAGCTAAGTCAAGATCGTTTTAAGGGACTCCAAGCTCAAGATCATTTTACAAGTCTAGGTCAAGATCGTTTTGGTGACATAGGTTTCAAGATCGTCTCACTTCCATGGTTCAAGACCGTCTTAGGTTTTTAAGACACAAGATAGTTCCAATGATCAATCGCAAGAGCACAAGTACAAGGTCATTTCTTAGTCCAAGAACATGTGTTTGAGCAAAACCGATCCAAAGGATCAGTTACCCAATAAACGTACCAACAACATCACAACACCACACAAGATCGAACGAACAAGTACTATGTACCAAAGTGGCTGCCTAGGACGATCTTGGGGTCAAGATCGTTTAAGGGACTCCAAGCTCAAGATCATTTTACAAGTCTAGGTCAAGATCGTTTTGGTGACATAGGTTTCAAGATCGTCTCACTTCCATGGTTCAAGACCGTCTTAGGTTTTTAAGACACAAGATAGTTCCAATGATCAATCGCAAGAGCACAAGTACAAGGTCATTTCTTAGTCCAAGAACATGTGTTTGAGCAAAACCGATCCAAAGGATCAGTTACCCAATAAACGTACCAACAACATCACAACACCACACAAGATCGAACGAACAAGTACTATGAACAACTCTGTGTCCATTCTTAAGAAAATCTTCTTTCTAAGAATAATACATTAACTTAGTATTTGTTTATTGAAATGCAACAACTCTGTGTTCTTTTCCTTAAACCTATATTAACAAATTAGCATATTAACACAATATTTGTTTATTGAAACATAACAACTCAGTGTTCTTTTCCGTAAACCTATATTCTGTTAATTTAACAAACTTTCTTTTAGCTTTTGATCCTTTCACTATCGCTAAACTACCCTACTCGTTTATTCGTTGTTCCTTAAGAACGTAGTTGAGTCCTCTTGGAAACTAGATTCTATTATTGACTCTGTCTCTCGTGCAATAGGAACTTTTATTTTTACAACAACAACAAGAACAAAAACAAAAATAAAAATTACACACTTTACGAAAAACATAACACACGCACACACACACACAGAACATAAACGATTAACATAGTTACAAGAGCTAAAGTTACTGCTGATTAGATCAGATTAGCATGTTACATAAGCCTACAAGCGAGAAATAATTCTCTTATTATTAGTTATGAACAGTGATCCAAAGACGATTACCAATATGTTTGTCCTCTTAAACACTCGGTACTTCCAGTTTCCTTTTGGTTTGTGACACTTTCGACATACCCTGGCCAAGGACAGTCACCATGTAACCCGAGTAGCCTAATATGTCACTTAATCAAGTTTGCGAACTTAGGTGACCCACATTCAGATATACTCTCACAATCGACACAAGCACTAAGATTAAGACATTTGGTAACTATAGGGAGACGGCCTTTAAGAATCAAGTCAGCGGTGACAGGTTGGTGATTCCTCACACGCAAAGCGACATAACTTGACTCACGTACGGAAATATACCCAACATTGCATAATGCTAAGTACTTGCATATTTATGACATCATTTTAAAGCACTTATGGAAACCCGTGACTTTCGATGAGACCCGTGTAGTAAACTTTCTGACAACCTATCCCAAATTGGAAGCTTTAGGTAGGCTAGGTATACAAAGACACCCCAAGGACTTACTTGTCCGAATCTCAAAGGCCACATTAGCTCCATAATTTTCAAAAGATTAATTAGATATTTGCATATCTTGTCACAAATATACATCCGAAAAGCAATACACACACCTGTATGTACCCGAGACCTTCTATATAAAAACCAAATATACATAATTACAATGCTAGATCTTTCGTAAGATTTAAGGACCAGATTTAATCATTTGAAAAGCAGGCATTCTCAGCCATATATCTGAATATGTTTCCCATAAGAACATTGTATACATTTAAGTTCAGATTATAAGGAAACCTTGGTACTTTGTGCCTATTGATACATCATATGATTGGTATCACTGAACTGAGCATTTTAAGTACAATTAAGTAGGCTTAAAAGCTAAAGTCTCGTCACGTCTAATCGTCTTAATGCAGAAACTTTACTCTTTTTATTATTTTTCTTTTTCTTTTCTGGTTATTCTCATTTTTATTTTGTTTTTATGACACTATTTGACACACACATAAACATCACAAACACAAATACTGACACATTTTACAAAGTTCCTTTTGAGAGACACTGTCACTATAGATTTCTCATTCCAATCAATTGGACTAGCAACTCGAAACGAGTTCGGTCGAAAGCCTTAGTGAACAGATCAGCTAAATTAAAGTCACTTGGCACTTTTTCAAGGACTATCAATTTCTTTTCAGCACATTCACATATAAAAGTAAATCTTATGTCTATGTGCTCAGTCCTACTGTGCTTAACAAGATTATTGGTAAGGGATATGGTGGATTAATTGTCAATCTTTATGAAAGTACAAATGAAATACTAACCTTAGATCAGCCTGTGAACAAGCATTCAGTTGCTGTCATGTATTCCAATCTCTTCCCGAAAACTGACATCCACTTATGTCTATTTCCTCAAGATCACCAATTCTTTCATCCCTGTGAATAAACTGGCAAACTTCTGGAACTGACACATATCATAACCAATATCATAATAACAAAGCATAACATATGAGAATCTGTACTATAGATAAACATTTAAAAACTATTAGTTTTTCAAAGGACCCCTAGCCTTATTGGCTTTGGGTCGATCAATTTCCATTTTAATTTTCCCATTGACGACTTTTACAATACCAGAAATACTTTCGCCCTTCGGACCTGCAAAGATGACATAAGATCCATTAACAGTCTTAAATTTTGTTAATAACCTCTTGTCACCTGTCTGGACATCCACTATCGAGAAGCCATAACCCTGTAGTTCTCCTTAGTGATTCCTTCTGTTCAAGAACTTCAAGATGCGCCATAGAGCTTGTCTCAGCATTAGCAACATCTTCTTTTTCAGCTCTTACTGGTTCTGATGATTCAGGTTCTTCTTCTACCCTCTGATGAACACTACCATGAACATTGGCACATACCATATGATCAAATGAATTATCAGCAAGATCGTTCATTTCTTCATCAAGGTCTTGAATTTTTGCCATGAATGCATGATTCTGAACATCGGCACTAGTCGAACCCCAATTATACACACCATCAGATTGAACAACTAAAGCTCTTGAGTTGCCCTACTCCTGAGCTTCGGTTCCCAGTTTTAGTATATTGATGTCCGGAATTCTAACTCACTATAGAACCACTTTGATTGAAGTTCTGACGGCCTGTAGCTGAATTGTTATCCCGTCTTGGTCTCTGACACTTTCTAGCAGAATGTACAAAACCATCACAGTTAAAACACTTCACCTTGGTCTTATCAAACCCTACTTTTCCATTCACAACCTTCCTTCCGGTTCTATCTGTGAAATGCTGAACTCTCAATGTTAACACAGATAATTGCCAGTTCAGATCCATTTCTTCCAAATCGTCAGGATCAACTTGCTTGTAATTCTCCCTAACCAAATCAGGATCAGTTAGTTTTCCTCCAATCAACATCTCATGAGCAGACACAAAAAAAGCAAGCATGCCCAAATGTCCCTCAGCAGATCGTATGCTCATCGGCATCCCTGTGTAACCCGAGCTTGGAGAACCACTACTCTGAATCTCATAATGCACTATCATGGCTGATTCCGGAGAACTTACATACATCAAGTTGCTGTCAGAATCTATTGAAATCTTCATCTTGTCATCCTTTCCACTGTAGAAGGCAGTAATCCCTCCACTTGGAGATTTTCAAGAAGCAATACTAGGCTTATAAACCTGGGCGGTGAATTGGCCATTCCGGTTTCATGATCCATCAGAATTAATTGATTCAGCAAAGCTTGATAATTTGTGAGTAACTGTGACGTCATTTTCTCCGAGCTAGCAAAATTCACGAGCTGTTTAAAAATAAACAAGGTCGTAAAATTCACGAGGTCACAAGAAATACGAGGTCGCAATTACACTCGAGGTCGTAATTGAACTGGTGAGGTCGTAATTGAGCTCACGAGGTCGCAATTGAGCTAATGAGATCGTAATTAGCTACCCAGGTCATAAAACAAGCTGGATGAGGTAATACGAGCCCACGAGGTTGCAAACGATGCTGAAACCTGTAATTCTCTTGAAATTGAAACCCTAAAATCCAAAACACCTTCGACTGCTGTAATTGTCAGACGACTACTCTCTCCTTTCTGAGAATCTGATGAGGTCTTCTTATGCCAAGATAGGGTATAGAAGGTACTTCTGATTTCCCTCCAAATTTTTGCCGCCAAAATATGTTCTCATGAAACTTTGAATTCCATGTAAACTTTGGATATCATGATCATAAGAAAATTTTGATAATTCCTAAAATTTTTGCCAAATCCGCGTCGACAACGGATGAAAATTGACCCTATGTTTCTTCAGATAACCTTCTTCAACTCTGTGATTAAAGTCTTCTGATCAAACAACTTGAAATGCATAAGAACTCCTCGTCTGTGTGTGGACTAGAACTGCTGCTGCTGTATATGCGAGGTCGCAATTCAAAAACTAATTGCGAAGTCGCAACTTACTTGTTCTTTACGAGGTCGCAATTTAAAAATCAATTGCGAAGTCGTAAACTAGATGACTAATTACGAGGTCGCAATTCAGAAGACCAATTGCGAGGTCGTAATTCTACCAGGTAGCAAAAATTCTGATCAGCATCTATTTCGAACGATAGCAGCTTTTCTTCTCCCAAAACCCTAATTCGTCTCCAACCTGAAAAGCCACAAATCTGGGTCTGCCTCAACATGCAAAACAAATCAAATCTTGTTTTCATCGTTACAAGGCTTTAACATTATAAAGCGTGTAAAGAGGAAAACCGAATCATGATTGTTTTCACACGATCAGATCTCAAAACTAGAGATTTCGGTCGTAAACTTCATGATAAAATCACAGCAAGACGACCAGATCTCAAAACAATGTTTTCGGTCGAGAACTCCGTGAAAGAATCACGGCTAGACGACCCTAAACAAAACGTTGTCTATCACCAACAAGTTATAACCTTCCGGTATTAACCAAAAGGCTCTGATACCACTTGTAGGATCCCATTTGTTGGATCGTTAATAGCTTGTTCTGGTTATTCAGAGGTGCGGAATCCCTCTCTATAACCTGGTGATTCACAACAAAGCCCCTAGATCATCTGCTGCCTCGCATATCTTCTTCGGGCTAGCGGAACGACTTTGACCTATTAACCTGCACTATAATGCTTGATAATTCGAAAAATGTTCAACCCTAATCTTTGTTAGGGTTCGATATATATAGGAAACACCTTACATGGGCTTCAGCGAGTCGACCTCGCATTTTGGCCCAGCCTGTCACAATTACGACCTCGTAATTGTGATTGGCCTCGTATTTGACCCTGCAAATACGGGGTCGTATTTCCTATAGCTTGCCTCGCAATTGACCCTGCAATTACGAGGTCGCATTTCATACTTAAGCAGATTTATCATACATTCAATACTTAAACTTAATCTAGTATTCTATGCATAATACTAAGTTCATTAATGACAATCACAATACAAAGACATATTACAATATAAGCCCAAACAATCTAGACTGCTATTGACATATATGTGCACTTACAAACTGGCACCATCGTAGAGGTTGATGGGCTCAGCAGAGACAAGGGCTAGAGGGTCAGAGACGGAAAGTGTCGAAGAGCTGCTGGAGGAGGTAGAAGGACCAGCATGTCTTCGAGCATCAGCAGCAGCTCGAATATTTTGAGCTAATGCTTTCTCTTCGAATTGAAGAGTACCAAAAAGTTGTTTAAGATCGAAGTCTTCAATCTTTTTGGTGGTTCGAAGAATTTGTCTCAAATTTTGCCATTTGAGAGGAAGAGAATCGATGAATTTATGGCACACTTCAAAGTTATCATGAGTGATGCCAATGTTAGTTATGTCATTAAGCAACCCTTTGAAGCGGGTATAAGTGCTTTCAAGACTTTCAACAGGAAGAGAAAAGGAATTTTCATAGGATCTTTTTAAATCTATCCTTTTGGTTTTTATTAAGTCAGCCGACCCTTCATAGGTGCTGACAAGTCTATCCCAAACTTCTTTTGAAGAGGGATATTTGATGACGAGCTTCATGACCTCAGTAGGAAGGGTGGTGATGATCATGTTTTTAAGCCTAGAGTCAAGATTGACTAGCTTACGCTCTTCATCGGTTCATTGGACTTCTGGTTTTACCAGATCGGTCACAATCTCAGGAGTATCAGGTGTGGCTCCTGGAGTCCTTTGGACGTAGGTAGGTATGTAAGGACCTTCATTTAAAATGGTCATGAGGTAAGGTTCCACCCCCACAATGTGAAGAAGCATTCTCTCCTTCCAAGACCCAAAATCTCTGGGCTCGAATTTTAGAGGGATAGCTACGTAACCAAAGTCACGTTGGTTCGCAAGGGTAGGAACAGTAGTCATGTTCTTGCCTTTAAAGAAATAAAAATTTTGAGGAAGAAAGAAACAGAAAAATTAATGTAAACACAAGAAGGCAAACAGATCTTGTTCCAATGATTTAGGAACGGTGGCTCTGATACCACTTAACAGTCCACGAATGCACTACTTGTGTTATGATTAACTAGACAAGAATGTAAATAGCAAGTAAATAAACAAGAACAAAGGTAAAGTTCGATTACACAATATCTAGGCAAGTCTAATCATATGTATCATTGATTAAACAGCGAATACATGATCGATATTGTCAACTTGACTTACAAGAAATAAAAGAACTTACAATTGTTTAAAGTTTTAGACACACTAGAAAACTTAAACAATTTTACAATTTAAAGTGACACACACTTAAGGTGACAAACACAAAGAATGTGTTGCCTTTTATAGGGGAGAATTAGGGCAACACAGCCTTACAATGATAGTGAAAGGATGGTGGTTGTCGACGTCCCATTGGCTCCATGTCCTTCCATGCAAGAGACCTTGGCTTCTTTACCAAAACGGGTATGAGAGAGAAAACCCTGATTTTGGTCCCAACTGTACCTTTGCCATAGAAGGTATAATACAGTTGGAGAAACCACCATGTGACTTTTGTCTTTATCTGGTTTGAATTCTTCCCGCCTTGACTAACAATTTGGGCAGCATACATCCCGCTGAAGAGAGTCACTGGACTCGCTGATGACTCGCTGATGACCAACGTCAGCGAGCAAGTCTTATCAACGAATCCAAGACTCAACACTCTTGGTTTCATACCGGAAGGTTATAGTTTGTTGGTGATAGACAACATTCGTTTTGATCTCTGTTTGCATTAGCAGCCGTCGAAAAGGTGTTTTGGGTGTTAGGGTTTTGAAATTCAAGAGAATCAAAGGTTTCAGCATCGTATTACCTCATTGATGTGTGAAATTGAGTAATAAAATTTATAACACGAACTACTAGAAAACTGACTACAACACACTCACAGGCAGTGTACCTGATCGCATACAGTATAGTAAACCTGTAAATCCGAGATCGTTCACAAGGACTTTTAAAAGCAATTGTTACAATAAAATGATTCAAGGAAGAGGGGGGTTTTATGGCCGAATTGCCACGTTGCAAGTAGTTAGTGAAAAAGTTAGTAATCCCTCAAGATTAATCGAAAGAAGAGTTTGTTGTATTAAACAATAATTTAAAGGTCACCCATCTTGATTTCGCTAAACAATATGTTCGGATTGCACATTAAATGAAGTTCAAACCCAATTAAGTTGATTAAATAACCAAGACTCAAACAAAGCACCAACCCCGTACCCGTCAAGTTAATAACATCATTTGACTCTCTTGCATAACTAGTTCCATTACAAAGACCGGTACCCCAAGACATCTTTTATAACTTTGCTAATTCAAAAATGGTTTTGGTTATTAAAATAACAATTACCATTAAAGACACATGTAAATCACCAACTAATTCAAAATAAATCATAAGGAATAAATACGCTAAGATCACGATGTAACGTTAAATGTAATCAACATTGAATTATTATAAAGTGTGCAATCCTTACATATTGTCTTACTCCATCAAGATGGATGAAAAGGCGATTAGCCACTCATATTAAAATACGAATAACAAATCAAATTAAGAGAATTCATCGTTACCGAATACAAGGAATTGAAAACGAAACACATAATTAATCCAATCGTAATGAAGTTCTTCGAAGAAAAGTATGTTTTGGTCAAAAATCACCTAAGATAATCTACGTCGAAGACTTAGATCAATTAAGTAACCAAACTTTCGTTCGTGAGGTTGTGTACTTGTAAAAATATGTTGAGTTACAAAGATGCGTTGTTAAGAAAGACTTTTGATAAAGATTATGTCGACTAAACAATAAAGAAGGTCAAGATATTCGCAAACTAATGTAAATAATGCAGAATATGTTAATATAAGCAAGATATTAAGCAAGAATCAAATAAATAATGCGTAAAATAAAGAGTAACGAGCAAGAACACCGATATTTGTTGACGAGGAAAAGCCCTTAATCCTTAGAGGATTGCCGGCATAAAAACCCCGGGAGGAAACAATCGTTCCTGCCTTGTTCTTTATTGATGAATGTTAAAATGATTACAATTGGTGGGAGTAGGTTGATCGATCTCTCTAAGTGTATGAACAACGAAGAGAATAGTATGTAGCGTGTGTGTGAATACAAGTGAGTAATGACTGATGAAAAGTAAGTGTCTAGGATCGATCGACCTCCTTCTATTTATAATGCGAATGATAAACTAACTATCCAATATTGTAGGGATCTTCCACATCTTCAGTTCTTAAACGTTATTGAAGATCTTGCCTGGTCAAGTGACCGTTAGTGTATTTCTCCTCATGCTGAATTCAACTTGAAGTCCGGTTATGTTGGAGGACTAAGTCTTCTTTGCGTGTTGAAGAGATTCTTTACGTGTGTCTTTGATTTTGTACCGTTAGAGGTATTTCCCATATGTGATATTGATTACCATTGATCCTGCATGTTTAACTCACGAGGAAATAATAATAACATTTGCAACAATACGTTAGTATATCTTCCGAATGTTCCGCTGTGTCAAGATCCTGAGATGTCAAGATCTTGGGCCTTCAAGATATTGGTACTTAAAATTTCAGGCATAACAATTGTCCCCAAAGTTATTTAATAAAATCATTTTTATTTGAATAACTTTGAAGCTTCTAGAGAAAGCTTTGACCGGAGTCAAATAGTAAAATTTCAAAACTGCCTTAAAGATAAGACGCGTGTAAAAAGGATAACCAAGAGTTTTGATGCGAAAAGTAACAACTTGGTAGTTCAGTCCCATCATTTCACCCCTCTATATAAGTAAACTTACCCTTAATGTGAAAATCAAAAATTCCATTTATGCTTAAAAAAGTTTTTATCATTTTTTCTATTTCTATAAATTCACATAACACAATAATGTCTGAAATCAAAAACGGTGATTCCCATCTCGAGATCCATGATCCCCTGAGGGTTAACTGGGGAACCACGAAGTCAGAGAGAAGACTTCTTTACGTAAGATAAACCTTTTCTATTTTAGTTCTCAGTTCTCAAAATTGATTTTTCTTTCGTTTTTCAGTGTTTCTCGTAGATGAGGTGTGCTCATATGGAAGTTGCACGACTCAAAAATGAAGAAATAAAGAGTCAGAATCAGTTTATATTCTCTCTTTTAGATCAGAGGAAAGCACAAAATTTGAGGATAAAAGAACTGGAGGAGGAACTGGTTAAGACCAAGGATGAACTCAAGGTGGCCAGAGTTGATTTGGTATATACAAGGGTCGCAAAAAAGTTGAAACCTGACTCCTCTGTATAAAAACTTTTGTGGGTGATGAATGATATGATGCAAAGGTCGGAGCCCATATTTTTAGACTCTTTTGATAGTAGCAGTATGAATCGGTAGGGGTAGTGTATCGTAGGATAACAATGTCTTAGGAGGGGCGAGATCGATCTGGAATGATCGATCATGGATGTAAAAACTGCTTTTGAAGTAGTTTTATGTATATATGCTTTTGAATGAAATACTAGTCTTTTGATCCATTTTGATTTTTGTTTAAAAACCAAAATTGTTAACGAGGGTAAAATAGTAAAACGAGTAATTAACATTACTGCGTCATCTGTCAGGTAATTATGTTATTTGACTTACTCGACAAGATATTCAATAAGCAATTAAATCAACACAATATTCAAGAGTAAGATACATGCACCTTTTATGAGCGATTGAGATCCCACTTGATGACTATGATCTTTGGCCTGCAATGTATTTAATATCTGTCGGTTTCCACGTATGCCTGCATTAGAATAATACATAGGTGTGGATTCGCATAAGATTTCGTTAGAGATTAAAATTAAGAGGGGACGTTCTCAATTTCAATTTATTTCGTATGGATACTGTTGTTCAAGATATTAAGGGTGTCTCAATATCTTGAAATTGCTTAAGAGGCGCGGTTTAGCCTTTTTCAAACGTACTTTGGACAATGGTGGCGTGGTTAGCCAAATCGGGAGATCGATGGTAACATCGATAACCAACAGAATTAATTTCGACGACCTTGGAATTTAACCCTTCAACCGTCTAATTAATGTGTGCGACCCGGGCGATTTTAAGAAAGGTGTAAACCTTTAACCAAAAGTTGGCGTTAGAGCCATTGGGTAGAAATTCCATAATGAAA
The DNA here is from genome assembly GCA_034093135.1 of Erigeron breviscapus. NCBI lineage: Eukaryota > Viridiplantae > Streptophyta > Magnoliopsida > Asterales > Asteraceae > Erigeron > Erigeron breviscapus. Next base: position 81,069,915 of record CM067169.1, on the reverse strand, counting down.
AGGTGAAAACCTTTAACCAAACGTAGGCGTTAGAGCCAAACCTTGTTGTATATTCTTGTGCATGTGATCGTTGATATAGATTCGTCTTGTAGAACCTATAAAATCAAAGATTTATTTGAAACTGACGTTAGCCTTTTGGCTAACGCCACTCCGATGCTCAAGTCAGTATCATTATTTTGAAGAAAATAATATATGACAAAGAAATAGAAAATTCGAAGGTACGAAATCTTACGTGGCTTTGTAGAAAGACAAAGTAAACTGCATGGGATAAATTTTGAGATGGATAGCATTCCAAGCTCTTGGAACTAGTGTACCTTTCAAAGTTTGAAGCCAATAGGATCCTTTCCCGGCTTCTCCTTCTATTAAGTAAGGACCTTCCCATTTTGGGTTTAACATACCATCGGGTTTAGTTAGAACCTTTTTGAGAACTAGATCTCCGATTTGAAATCTTCTAACCCTTATATTTTTATTATAAGACTTAGCGATTCGCTGTTGGTAAGCTGCTATTCTTATCTTGGTTCTTTCTCGTAATTCACTACAGCTTCAAGATTTTCAAGCAATAATTCCTTATTTTTCTCATAAGTCAGTAAGCTGACCCTTGCGGTAGGTAGATCCATTTTAGTGGGCAGCACTGCTTCAGTTCCAAAGACAAGAGAAAATGGAGTTTGTCCAGTGGCCGTTTTCGAAGTAGTTCGATCAGCCCATAAGACAAATGGAAGTTCTTCTGCCCATTTTCCTTTTGCTTGTCCCAGTCTTTTCTTGAGATTATTCATGATGATTTTATTGCTTGATTCTGCTTGCCCATTGGCCTGAGGATGAACAGGAGTTGAGGTGATCATTTTGATTCCCCAACTTTCGCAGAAATTAGTTGTCCTTTTGACAATAATTTGTGATCCATTGTCACAAATTATCTCAGCAAGAACTCCAAATCTTGTTAATATATTTTTCTTGATGAAAGATATAACATGAGCTTCTTGGATCTTGGCATATGCTTCTGCTTCAATCCATTTAGAGAAATAATCAGTCATGGCCAAAAAGTACTTCTTCCCTGCTGAAGACTCCGTCATTGGTCCAACAATATCCATTCCCCACTTCATGAATGGCCAAGGTGAGAGAACTGGATACATAGGCTCTGCTGGTTGATGGTAAATGTTGCTATGTCGTTGACATGCGTCACATTTCTTTGAGTATTCTTCTGCGTCTTATTTCATAGTTGGCCAATAATAACCTGTTCTCAAGATCTTGGAGTACAAAGATCTTCCTGCTGTATGGTTTCCACATTCACCTTCATGGATATCTTTAAGTACCTCAGTAGTTTCAGGATGTTCTAGACATCTAAGGTATGGTCCTGCAAGAGATCTTCTATACAAAGTACCATTTATCATAGAATAATGTGCAGTTTTCATGCGAAAATTCTTTGGGTGTTCATCCTTAGGAATTGTCCCAGCATTTAGATACTCTATTATGGGTGTAGTCCATGAATTTTGGTTATTTTCATATTGATCTGCTCCTGTATCTTGAATAGCCAATATCTTTATTGATTCTGATTCTATAGCAGGTTGCAAAATGTGAACTATAGGAATTTTAGTTTCTGGCGACATCTTAAGTGTTGATCCTAAATTAGCTAAAGCGTCAGCTTCAGTATTTTCTTCTCTAGGAACTTGTTCTAGACAAATCAAAGTTTTCTGCCAGTTTTTTGACAATTTCCAAATACTGTATCAAATTTTCACCTTTCGCAGCATATGTCCCATTAAAATGATTAGCTAAAATCAATGAATCTACATATACTTTAAGATTTCTAATGTTCATATCTTTAGCCAATTGCATGCCAGAAATTAAAGCCTCGTATTCTGCTTCATTATTAGTGGCTATAAAATGACAATTTACTGCCTGGGGTATGATATCCCCCTGTGGCGATTTTAGTACGATGCCTAACCCCATTCCTTTAACGTTAGCTGCACCATCAGTATGTAAAGTCCATTTTTCAGTGGATTCTTCTAGCATTTTAACTTCTAAGTCTACATCAGTGTTATGGGTGAAATTTCAAGTACCAATATCCTGAAGGTCCAAGATCTTGACGTCCCAGGATCCTGACTTAGTAGAATATCCTGATTATATATTAATACTTTGCTAACGATATGTTTCAAGTATTATTGTTATTTCCACGTGAGATAAATATGCAGGTTCTGGAATATTCAAGGAAAACACCTCTAACGGTAAAGAAAAGAATTCACACATGGGAAAACACTTCTACACGCAAAGACGACTTGGTCTGCCAGGATATTCGGAGTTCAACTCAATTTCCACACGAGGAGAAAGACTGTAATGGCCATTTGACTGAGCAAGATCCTCCACAACGTTCAACTATCGAAGACCCGGAAGATCCCTACAACTTCGGATAGTTAGTTAGATCTTAGGTCTATAAATACTGAATGAGGCTGATCGATCTAGGCACTTGAATCTCACTTTACTTACTGATCATTATACACTTGTATTCACACTCACTTCACTCTTATTTTCATTATCACTTAGATACATCGATCAACCAAATTCCACCCTTTGTAAACATTTTACGATCATTAATAAAAGAACAAGGCAGGGACGATTGCTTCCTCCCGGGGTTTTTATGCCGGCAATCCTCAAAGGATTAAGGGCTTTTCCTCGTCAACAAATCTCGGTGTTCTTGTTCCTTACTCTTTATTTTAATCGCATTACTTACAAGTTCTTTACTTTGATTTGCATTATTTATCATTATTGTTGTTATCTTTCTAATCTTTATCCTTGCTCTTTGTTTGGTTGACATAATCAGTCTTTAAACGCATCTTTGAATCTAAAAGCTATTGCCCTTAACCTCACGAACGAAAGTTTGGTTACATAATTGATCTAAGTTTTTTACGAAAATTGTCTTAGTTAATTTTTGACCAAAACAATTTGGCGCCCACCATGGGGCAAAAGGCGCTTTCAATCGATTAAAAACTCTTTTGATTTTTATAAGAACTGATTTTCCGAAATTAATTCCGATAATGTCGACTCAACCAACTAATTCTTCACAAAACACTCCTGCTATTTCTTCTTCTATGATGCCTCCTCCTCCAGGAAATAATTCGTATCGAAGGAACAAGAATAATGCTCGAAATCAAAGCAAAGACAAGGGACCAGCTGATCAAATTAACGAATTCAATATCGCTGACGATATGCCGGCAAGAAATTCGTCTCAAACTTATGGTGGATCTGGATCAGCGAAAGGATCGGACTTTTTCAACAGTCGAAGCCATGATCCCTATAATATCGGATCCAAGGAAGCTGCTCAAAATGTCAACGATGAAGAAGTCCCTAATCTGCTTTCTATTTTGCAGAAATTAACTAACACTGTTGCAGCGAATCAAGAATTCAATCAAGCTCAATTTAGAATTTTGGAGTCCAGAATTACCGAAAACGGACCTCCAATTACACCAAGAAATTTATTTTCAACTCCAGGAGCATCCGCAGCCCCTGGATCTGCGCCGTATAACACGTCATTCCCAACTGCAACTCAGAATTTTGGGAGCCATATTCCACAAAATACTCATGCTGCTGGAACGTCTGCCACCATGGGTGCAGGTTTGCATAATTCTCATAATTATAATGGATCATTTGCTTTTGCTAATTCATCGCAGGGACATGGGTCGAACGAATATATTGCAAGAGAATTCCAGAGGCTCAAAGACATGATCTCTAGCGTTCCTGGATTTTGTAATCCAATTCCAGAAGTTAATCCTGCATCCTACCTTATCAATAGATATGGTGACAGGATTGCAAATGTGGAGATCCCAAAGAAGTTCCAGGTTCCTAATATGAAACCATATGATGGAACTACTGACCCTCAAGAACATATCGCGCTATATTTGGAAAAGATGGAGACTGTGCCTATTCCATCCAATCTGAAGGAAGCTTGCTTATGTAGAAGTTTTGGATCTACACTTTCAGGATCAGCCTTAAAATGGCTGCAGAGTTTGCCTCCTTTGCTGATTTAACTAATTTATTTTATAGTCAATTCTCATGCAGTAGAACCTTCAAAAATTGACTGATGATCTTTATAAAATTATACAAAAACCACATGAATCACTTAGGGATTTTAAGACTAGATTTATGAAGGAATCTCTTAATATTCCTAAATTAGATATGTTAACTGCTATTCAAGCTTTGCAGAGAGGTCTCCATAAAGGATCTAAATTTCAGGAAGATCTTATAATGACGCCATGCAGAAATTTGGATGAAGCTAAAGCGAGGGCTGCAAGATTTATAAGACTTGAAGAAAATGAGTTGACGTCTTCAAAACTGGAAGCTTTGTCATATGATCGTCCGAATAGAAAAGCAGAAACTCCAGTATTTAAGCCAAGAAATAAACCCTACACAAGACATGTTGATAATCAAGTGAATGCAGTTGGAGAAGATGATGGGATTGAGTATCCTGCCCTTTCAACATACTGCTTTTCAGTAACAACGCCTGGCATTATAATGGCACTCAGAGATCTTGGAGACAAAGTAAGGTGGCCACAAAAGAAGAATGATTCTTATTTCAAAAAGAAGGATCCTAGCCAATGGTGCGCGTATCACGAAGACTTTGGTCATCTTACTGAAGATTGCAAGATGTTGAGAAGGGAGATTTCTACTCTTCTGGCCAAAGGATATCTTAAGGAACTCCTTGGAAGGAAGAAGGCTAAGGATCTTGAAGGCGTAGAATTTGCAAGGCCAAATTCGACTCAAAAAGCCGATTCTCCACCTCCAGACGCAAGAGTAATTAACACTATTTCTGGTGGATCAGAAGTATGTGGGACAACATACTCAGCAACCAAGAGATTTGCGAAGCAAAGCAAAGCAGATAAAGGAGAGAAAGGCGTAAAGAAAGCTTCAATTTCCGATTATGATATTGTCTCTTTTGAAGACGACGACTTCGATGACATAATGGAACCTCATCATGACGGTTTGGTTGTTACTCTTTTTATTGCTAACCATTATGTTCGCAGGATTTTAATAGATAACGGAAGCTCGGTGAATATTATCAAGCTAGAGACCCTGAGAAGAATGGATATTTCTGAAGATAATATTATTGGCAAGGCGTCGCCATTAATTGGATTTAGTGGCGAGACCAAATATACTGTTGGTGAAATAAAATTGCCAGTATATGTTGGAGGGGTTAATTCCATGCAGAAATTTTGTGTGGTCGATACTCTTCCAGGCTGCAATATTATTCTAGGAAGACCCTGGATTCACGAAATGAAAGCAGTACCATCAACATATCACCAATGTGTTAAAATGCCAACACCTTGGGGAGTGATCACTGTTAAAGGAGATCAACAAGAAGCTAGGGAATGCTATACATCCACCATGAAGTCAGCAGCAAGGTCGACATCGCAATAGCAATTACAGAAGAGGATCTTCGATGTAGATGAACCAGAAGAGCAAAATGTTAAAGAAGTGATTCTGGACCCTGAAGATCCTAACATCAAAGTATTATTGGGCAAAAAGATTTCGAAAGATTTAGAAGCTGAACTTACAAGTTTCTTGAAAAATAGAATGAAGACTTTTGCTTGGAAGCAAGAAGATATGACTGGAATATCCAAAGAAGTGATTACACACAAGCTTGGAATTGACAAGAGTTTCAAGCCGATTCAACAAAAAAGAAGAAAATTTGCTCCAGAAAGAAATGCAATTATCCAGGAAGATGTGGAAAGATTATTAAAGGCAAAAATGATTAGGGAAGTAAAATTCCCTGAATGGTTGGCAAACGTGGTGGTGGTACAGAAGAAGAACGGGAAATGGAGAGTTTGTGTAGATTTCACTGACCTTAATAAAGCCTGCCCAAAAGATCCATTTCAACTGCCACATATTGATGCAATGGTAGATGCAACTTCTGGACATGAGATGCTCACGTTTATGGACGCTTCTTCTGGATTTCAGCAAATTTAGATGGAGCCTGAAGATCAAGAAGCCACTGCTTTTATGACCCCAATAGGTATTTATTGTTATATTGCTATGCCTTTTGGTCTTAAAAATGCAGGTGCAACCTATCAAAGGTTAGTAAATATGATGTTCAAAGACCAACTGGGGGATACGATGGAAGTCTATATAGACGACATGGTGGTGAAGTTGAAGAAAGCTGAGGATCATCTAAAAGATCTTGAAGTAGCCTTCAATATCCTGGATAAATACAACATGAAGCTGAATCCAGCAAAATGTAATTTTGGAGTAGGAGCTGGGAAATTTCTAGGATATATGGTCACTAAAAGAGGAATAGAAGCAAGCCCAGAGCAGATCAAAGCTATCTTGAATTTAAAATCTCCATCAAATACAAAAGATATTCAGAGACTAACTGGAAGACTGGCCGCCCTGAATAGATTTATATCAAGATCTTCTGATAGGTGCAAAGAATTTTATGACATCCTTGAAGAAGAACAAAAAATTCGAATGGGGAGAAAAACAAGAAGAAGCTTTCCAAGAACTAAAGAAATACCTCTCTACTCCACCATTGCTGGTCAAACCTGAAGATGGTGAGCCTCTATATCTTTATACGGCAGTATCGTCAAATGCAGTAAGTGTTGTCTTAGTAAAGGAAGCAGAAGGTCTACAACATCATGTTTACTACGTAAGTAAAAGTTTAATTGATGCTGAAACCAGGACCATATCTTAGATGTTTAGAATATCCCGAGACCAATGAGGTTCTTAAGGATATACATGAAGGAGAATGTGGAAATCACACAGCTGGGAGATCTTTATATTCGAAGATCTTGGGAACAGGTTATTATTAGCCAACCATGAAACAAGATGCCGAGAAATATGCGAAGAAATGTGATGCATGTCAATGACACAGCAACATTTATCATCAACCAGCAGAACCCATGTATCCAGTTCTATCGCCATTGCCATTTATGAAATGGGGGATGGATATTGTTGGGCCAATGACAGAATCTTCAGCTGGCAAGAAATTTTTCTTGGCCATGACGGATTATTTTTCAAAATGGATTGAAGCTGAAGCATATTCCAAGATACAAGAAACTCATGTCATATCTTTTATCAAAAGAAATATACTCACAAGATTTGGAGTTCCAGCAGAGATAATTTGTGATAATGGATCACAATTTATTGGCAAGAAGACTACAAATTTTTACAAAAGATGGGGCATCAAAATGATTACTTCTACTCCAGTCCATCCACAAGCTAAGGGACAGGCAGAATCAAGCAACAAGATTATTATGAATAATCTAAAAAAGAGACTGGGACAAGCCAAAGGTAAGTGGGCTGAAGAATTGCCATTTGTCTTGTGGGCTGATCGAACAACTTCGAAGAGTGCAACTGGACAGACTCCATTTTCACTTGTATTTGGAGCTGAGGCAGTTTTACCAACTGAGATGGATCTACCTACTGCCAGAGTTAGTTTGTTGACTTATGAGAAGAATAAGGAGCTGTTACTAGAAGATTTAGAAGCTGTAACGGAGTTACGAGAAAGGACCAAGATAAGAATAGCAGCTTATCAACAACGAATCGCCAAGTCTTATAACAAAAATTTAAAATTAAGACGCTTTCAAGTTGGTGATTTGGTTCTTAAAAAGGCTTTAATTAACCCGGATGGTAAGCTAAACCCAAAATGGGAAGGTCCTTATTTAATTGAAGCAGAGGCTGGAAAAGGCTCTTATTGGCTTCAAGATTTACAAGGTAGATTAATTCCAAGAGCTTGGAATGCTATTCATCTCAAAACATATCATATGTAATTTGTTTTGTCTTTTGACAAAATCAGGTATGACTTCTTACTTTTCTAATTTGTTTTTTTTTCAATTATATCTTATTTTCCATAATAATGATACTGACTTGAGCGTCGGAGTGGCATTAGCCAAATGGCTAACGTCAGTTTCAAAAACTACTGCTTTGTAGATCTCAAAGGATGATCAACATCATCAACCATACGCATTACATCGTGGAACAAGGTCTTCACCTTTTGGCTTTCACGCCAACTTTTGGTTGAAGGTTTTCACCTTCTCTTAAAATCGCTCGTGTCGCACGTTAATTAATTTCACGGTTGAAGGGTTAAATTCCAAGGTCGTAGAAATTAATTCTGTTGGTTGTCGGTGTTACCATTGTTAGAGCACATAAAGAGCATAAATTGTTGTCCGATGCAATAATTCTAAAAGGCTGAGAAATTCGTACATATATGCAGAACGAACTTTAAGTTCGTAAGAACTAATAAGTTCGTAAGTATATGCCAAACGAACTTTAAGTTCGTAAGTATATGCCAAACGAACTTTAAGTTCGTAAGTATATGCCAAACGAACTTTAAGTTCGTAAGAACTAATAAGTTCATATGGCCCAGCACAGTTTGTACGAGTTTGACAGCCCAGCCCATGTTCAGCCTATAAATAGAGATCTTAGGTTTAGGTTTTCAGTTGATGATGGAGTTGCAACGTTAGTCATTCACTAGGTTCTCAAGGTAGAGATCTATACCTTGAGATGCCGCCCAAAGAATCAGATGTCTACTCGTTTTATGTATTGTAATCTTATGATTAATACAAGATATGAGTTTTTACATCTGAATTTATCTCCTGTTCTTATTATCTTCGTGTGTATTTTCGTGTTTATTACCATATTCATCATTTAAACCTAAAGACGATTATAGATGGATTCCGCACATCTATGACTGTATAGATCTCGTGTTAAACGATCCGGGAACGTGTCTCAACACGTTTTTCAACAACCATCGATCTCCCGAATAGGCTAACCACGCCTCCCATTACACAAAACATACGAAAAGGCTAACCACGCCTCCCAAGCAAGTTCAAGATATTGAGTCCCCCTCTATATCTTGAACACCAATGTCCCTACGAGAATCTTAAAATTAAGAATCCCCTTCTTAATTTTAATCCCCTCCAAAAAATCAATCTACTCCCACGCATATTATTTTATTGCAGGAATAAATGTTGGAGACAGATGACAATTAAAGATACTGCACGCTAGGGATCATAGCCTACAAGTGGATTTTAATTGCGAATAACAGGTGCATGATCTTACTCTCTAATTATTACTTTGATTTGATTATTTACTGTTGGTGTAGTCGAATAAGTCAAGCATAATTATTGACTGACACGTGACATCATTTAAGTAATTATCCATTTTCCGTTTTTACCCATAATAACAATTTTGAAACAAGATGGATCAAAAGATAGTTTTAATTCATTCAAAAGTTATTTACAAGAAACTACCTGAAAGCAGTTTTACATCCATGATTGATCATTCCAGACCAATCTCTCCCCTCCTAAACATTGTTATTCTACATTACACTATCCCTACCGATTCAGTTCTTCAGCTACTATCAAAAGGGTCTAAAAATATGTGCTCTGGCCTTTGCATTATATCCTTCATCGCCCATGCTACACTTATAGAAGAATATCCCAGTAAAGTGTGGGATTAATCTCCCTTAACCTACCCAGGATAGACCTTACTCTCTCTAACTCTTCTCGAGCACCCCTGAGTTCTTCTTGCGTTGCTCCTATCTCACAACAAAGTTCTCTCAAAGCATTGTTTAGAATCTTATTCTTGGCTTCCAAACTGTTTTTCACCTCCAAGCCTATCTGCTTCTCTATCTCAACAGACTCCTTATAGGATTTGACCAGACCTTCCAATGTATGGATAATATCTTCATTGATCTTATCCTTAGCAATTTGTTGTTCTTCGAGATCAGTAAGAGACTGAAACAGAAAACAGATAAGTTAAAAAATAGCACAAAATTGAACTAAAAACAGTGCTAGAACGTACCTTTTGAAGGAATTCTCCTAAAGATTTGAGAGACATATTGAAAGTGTGAAGAAAAAACTTTATGATTTTATAAGTCTGAAGTTGTTGGCTTATATAGAGGGGTGAAAAGATAGAAATGAACCGTTTGGTAGTTACCTATCAAATCAAGACTCTTGGTTGTCTTACTTACACGCGTCTTATCTTAAAGGCAGTGTCAAAATTTACTAATTGACTCCGGTCAAAGTTTTCTCTAGAAGATTCAAAGTTATTTTAAACAAAATAGATTTTATTCAAATAACTTTGGGGACAATTGTTATGGGTGAAATTTCAAGTACCAATATCCTGAAGGTCCAAGATCTTGACGTCCCAGGATCCTGACTTAGTAGAATATCCTGATTATATATTAATACTTTGCTAACGATATGTTTCAAGTATTATTGTTATTTCCACGTGAGATAAATATGCAGGTTCTGGAATATTCAAGGAAAACACCTCTAACGGTAAAGAAAAGAATTCACACATGGGAAAACACTTCTACACGCAAAGACGACTTGGTCTGCCAGGATATTCGGAGTTCAACTCAATTTCCACACGAGGAGAAAGACTATAACGGCCACTTGACTGAGCAAGATCCTCCACAACGTTCAACTATCGAAGACCCGGAAGATCCCTACAACTTCGGATAGTTAGTTAGATCTTAGGTCTATAAATACTGAATGAGGCTGATCGATCTAGGCACTTGAATCTCACTTTACTTACTGATCATTATACACTTGTATTCACACTCACTTCACTCTTATTTTCATTATCACTTAGATACATCGATCAACCAAATTCCACCCTTTGTAAACATTTTACGATCATTAATAAAAGAACAAGGCAGGGACGATTGCTTCCTCCCGGGGTTTTTATGCCGGCAATCCTCAAAGGATTAAGGTCTTTTCCTTGTCAACAAATCTCGGTGTTCTTGTTCCTTACTCTTTTTCACCTCCAAGCCTATCTGCTTCTCTGTCTCAACAGACTCCTTATAGGATTTGACCAGACCTTCCAATGTATGGATAATATCGTCATTGATCTTATCCTTAGCAATTTGTTGTTCTTCGAGATCAGTAAGAGACTGAAACAGAAAACAGATAAGTTAAAAAATAGCACAAAATTGAACTAAAAACAGTGCTAGAACGTACCTTTTGAAGGAATTCTCCTAAAGATTTGAGAGACATATTGAAAGTGTGAAGAAAAAACTTTATGATTTTATAAGTCTGAAGTTGTTGGCTTATATAGAGGGGTGAAAAGATAGAAATGAACCGTTTGGTAGTTACCTATCAAATCAAGACTCTTGGTTGTCTTACTTACACGCGTCTTATCTTAAAGGCAGTGTCAAAATTTACTAATTGACTCCGGTCAAAGTTTTCTCTAGAAGATTCAAAGTTATTTTAAACAAAATAGATTTTATTCAAATAACTTTGGGGACAATTGTTATGGGTGAAATTTCAAGTACCAATATCCTGAAGGTCCAAGATCTTTGGGGGGGGGGGGGGGGGGGGGGGGGGGGGGGGGGGGGGGGGGGGGGGGGGGGGGGGGGGGGGGGGGGGGGGGGGGGGGGGGGGGGGGGGGGGGGGGGGGGGGGGGGGGGGGGGGGGGGGGGGGGGGGGGGGGGGGGGGGGGGGGGGGGGGGGGGGGGGGGGGGGGGGGGGGGGGGGGGGGGGGGGGGGGGGGGGGGGGGGGGGGGGGGGGGGGGGGGGGGGGGGGGGGGGGGGGGGGGGGGGGGGGGGGGGGGGGGGGGGGGGGGGGGGGGGGGGGGGGGGGGGGGGGGGGGGGGGGGGGGGGGGGGGGGGGGGGGGGGGGGGGGGGGGGGGGGGGGGGGGGGGGGGGGGGGGGGGGGGGGGGGGGGGGGGGGGGGGGGGGGGGGGGGGGGGGGGGGGGGGGGGGGGGGGGGGGGGGGGGGGGGGGGGGGGGGGGGGGGGGGGGGGGGGGGGGGGGGGGGGGGGGGGGGGG
>CM067169.1:81033158-81055658 GCA_034093135.1 Erigeron breviscapus | reverse complement strand
TTTTCTGTTGGACAGGCTTGAAACTCTTATCAATTCCAAGCTTGTGAGTGATTACATCTTTTGATATTCCTGTCAAATCTTCTTGTTTCCAAGCAAAAGTCTTCATTCTTTTCTTCAGAAAATCAGTAAATTTGACTTCTAATTCATTTGAGATTTTTGCTCCTAATAATACTTTAGTATTAGGATCTTCAGGTGTTAGAATAATTTCTTTGACTTCTTGCTCTTCTGGCTCATCAGCATCGAAGATCCTCTTCTGTAATTGCTATTGGGTAGTAGGCTTTGCTGCTGACTTCATGCTTGATGTGTAACATTCTTTAGCTTCTTGTTGATCACCTTTGACGGTAACAACTCCCCAAGGCGTTGGAATTTTAACACACTGGTGGTATGTTGATGGTACTGCCCTCATTTCGTGAATCCATGGTCTTCCTAGGATGATGTTGCAGCCTGGGAGGACGTCCACCACACAAAATTTTTGCATGGAGTTCAATCCTTTCACATATACTGGCAATTTAATTTCTCCCATAGTATATTTGGTTTCTCCACTGAAGCCAATTAATGGAGATATTTTGCCAATAATGTTGTCTTCAGAAATGTCCATTCTTCTTAGTGTCTCCAACTTGATTATATTCACAGAGCTTCCATTATCTATTAAAATCCTGCGAACATAGTGGTTAGCAATAAAGAGAGTAATGACCAAACCATCATGATGAGGTTCTATAACGTCATCAAAGTCGTCATCTTCAAAGGAAATAGTATCTGAGTCTGAGATAGAAGCCTTCTTCACACTCTTTTCTCTTTTTTCTGCCTTGTTTTGCTTTGCAAATCTTTTGGCTGCTGAATAGCTGCTTCCACAGACTTCTGATCCGCCAGAAATGGTGTTGATTACTTTGGCATTTGCTGGTGGAGAATCTGCCTTTTGGGTAGGTTTTGGCTTGGTGAGATCCATGCCTTCGACATCTTTAGCTTTCTTTCTGCCCATTAATTCTGTCAAATACCCTTTGGATAAGAGTATACATATTTCTCTTCTTAGCATTATACAATCTTCAGTGACGTGACCAAAGTCTTCGTGATAGGCACACCATTGGCTGGTATCCTTTTTCTTGAAATAACCATCATTATTTTTCTTTTGTGGCTACCTAACCTTGTCTCCAAGGTTTCTCAATGCCATTATTAAGCCAGGTATGCCGACAGTGAAACAATATGTTGATAATGCAGGGTACTCAGTCCCTTCTTCTTCTTCAACAACATTGATTTGGTTCTGAACATGTCTTGTATATGGCTTGTGCCTTTGTTTGAAGACTGGAGTTTCAGTCTTACGATTCGGTCGATCATAAGACAAGGCTTCCAATTTTGCTGTTGTCAATTCGTTTTCTTCGAGTCTGATGAACCTTGCTGCTCTTGCTTTAGCTTCATCCAAGTTTCTGCATGGCGTCATTATGAGATCTTCTTGAAACTTGGATCCCTGATGGAGACCTCTCTGCAAAGCTTGGATAGCAGTTAACATATCTAATTTAGGAATATTAAGAGATTCTTTAGTAAATCTAGTCATAAAGTCAAAAGTGATTCATGCTGTTTTTGAGTAATTTTATATAAGTCATCAGTTAATTTTTCAAAAGTTCTACTGCATGAAAATTGACTGTAAAATAAATTAGTTAATCAGCAAAAGAGTTTATGGATCGAGGAGGCAAACTCTGCAGCTATTTTAAGGCTGAGCCAGATAATGTGGAACCAAAGCTTCTGCATAAGCAAGCTTCCTTCAGGTTGTAGGGAATGGGCACAGTCTCCATTTTCTCCAAATACAATGCGATGTGTTCTTGTGGATCAGTAGTTCCATCATATGGCTTCATATTTGGCACTTGGAACTTCTTTGGAATTTCCACATTTGCAATCCTATCTCCATATCTATTGATGAGATAAGAAGCAGGATTGACTTCTGGAATTGGATTGCAAAATCCAGGAACACTCGAGATCATTTCTTTAATTTTCTGAAATTCTCTTGCGATGTATTCATATGCTCCTTGTTCCTGCAATGGGTTAGTAAATCCAAATGATCTAGTAAAATCATTTGCATTAGGTAAACCTGATCTTGCATTAGCAGATGTGCCAGCAGCCTGCGTATTTTGTGGAATAATACTCCCAAAATTTCGGGATGCAGTTGGGTCTGTTGGCGCAAAACCAGGAGGTGCAGATGTTGGTGGAGTTGAAAACAAATTTCTTGGAGTTATCGGTGGTCTATTCTCTGTGATCCTCGACTCCAATATTTTGAATTGTGTCTGAGTATACTCTTGGTTTTCTTTGACAGTTTCTGTGAGTTTCTGCAAAATTTCAAACAAGTTAGGCATGTCTTTATCAGTAATGTTTCTAGCAGCCTCTTCAGATCCAAGATTAAAGGGATCTGGGTTGCCATATTTGTCGTAGAAACTCGATCGCTCTACTCGTTCTGTTTCAGTGTTTTGAGGTTCACTTCCTGTAGGGACTTCATTGAATTCATTCGTCTGATTAGCAGGTCCCTTGTTCTTACTTTGAGTAGGACGAGTTGTATTATTCTTATTTTTCCGATTGTAGTTGATTCCTGCAGCAGTATTAGTCACAGAGGAAGGAATAGCAGGAGCAGCTTGCGAAGAGTTAGTTGGTTGGGTCGACATTATCGGAATTAATTTAGGGGGAAAAAATAGTTTTTCTAAATTGTAGATCTGAGATTTTAAATGATCGAAAGCACCTTTTGCCCCACGGTGGGCGCCATATTGTTTTGGTCAAAAATCACCTAAGATAATCTACGTCGAAGACTTAGATCAATTAAGTAACCAAACTTTCGTTCGTGAGGTTGTGTGCTTGTAAAAATATGTTGAGTTACAAAGATGCGTTGTTAAGAAAGACTTTTGATAAAGATTATGTCGACTAAACAATAAAGAAGGTCAAGATATTCGCAAACTAATGTAAATAATGCAGAATATGTTAATATAAGCAAGATATTAAGCAAGAATCAAATAAATAATGCGTAAAATAAAGAGTAAAGAGCAAGAACACCGATATTTGTTGACGAGGAAAAACCCTTAATCCTTAGAGGATTGCCGACATAAAAACCCCGGGAGGAAACAATCGTTCCTGCCTTGTTCTTTATTGATGAATGTTAAAATGATTACAATTGGTGGGAGTAGGTTGATCGATCTCTCTAAGTGTATGAACAGCGAAGAGAATAGTATGTAGCGTGTGTGTGAATACAAGTGAGTAATGACTGATGAAAAGTAAGTGTCTAGGATCGATCGACCTCCTTCTATTTATAATGCGAATGATAAACTAACTATCCGATATTGTAGGGATCTTCCACATCTTCAGTTCTTAAACGTTATTGAAGATCTTGCCTGGTCAAGTGACCGTTAGTGTATTTCTCCTCATGCTGAATTCAACTTGAAGTCCGGTTATGTTGGAGGACTAAGTCTTCTTTGCGTGTTGAAGAGATTCTTTAAATGTGTCTTTGATTTTGTACCGTTAGAGGTATTTCCCATATGTGATATTGATTACCATTGATCCTGCATGTTTAACTCACGAGGAAATAATAATAACATTTGCAACAATACGTTAGTATATCTTCCGAATGTTCCGCTGTGTCAAGATCCTGAGATGTCAAGATCTTGGGCTTTCAAGATATTGGTACTTGAAATTTCAGGCATAACAAAGTAATCGAATGAAAATCTACTTCAAAGGCTCCAAAAATCGGCTGGAAAGTGAAAGTTAGGGTTTAAGGATAATTAAGCTCTTTATTTATAGTTTTCCAAAATTAAAAACCGAAACCGCATAAAACTGCGCCGCAGTCATCACACTGCGTCACAGTGATGTTTGACTCGCGTTGACTTTGACAATTGTTGACTTTTGGCTGACTCGTCTCTGATCTAACTACGTCACGGTCCAAGTCCACTACGCAGCAGTTAATATTTCTGTTTTCTGACTGCGTCGCATGTACACACTGCGTCGCAGTGTCAGTTGACTTTCATTGACCAGTCTTTGACTTGCTTTAACCATCTTCCAATCTTTAGTCTCGTGCCTCGTAAAACATCCGTAAGCACTCATTTTACTCCAAAAACATCCGTAAGCACTCATTTTACTCTAAAAACATCGTTTTCTCTAGAATAACGCTTAGATACCTGTTAATTCCCTGAAACACTAACAAATACCATAAACGCGCAAAATATATACAAAAACGACTCATAAACCACTTACAATCGACTAATTAGACCGTGGGAAATGGGTATAAAGTACGACATATCAAATCCCCCACACTTAAGCTTTTCTTGTCCTCAAGCAATTCCAAGCTGAAAAAAAATAAATCAAACCTCGGTACATCATGGAACCACATTTCAGTAATAAAAAAGAAGCTCAACCATAAAATGAAAGAGATGGTTAGGCAGTTTTAATCTTAAATGAAAACCGGAATGTTTGACAATATCTGACTGATACACAAGCCTTAATAACACGACTAAGCACAAAAGAAATGAATAAGTGATATCTCGCCTATCCTACTCCAACTAACTTACTCTTGGGGTTGAATATTTGAATGATCACTCAATGCCAAGTCGTGATGCATACTCTTTTAACCATAGGCTTGTACTAGGTTCGTTCCTCATCGCCAAGGCGTTTGCGCCCTATAACGTCTATCAGAAGAGGACTTTAAGGTTTGTAACATATCTGAGGCTAAACAGGGTATGGAAATTTGGGTAAACAAATAGTGTTAACAAAGAACTAACACAACATTTAACAAAATTTTCACATATAGTCTACTCCATAAACAATCCCATGTCATTAGTTGCCAACGGTCCAAATCCCAAGAAGTTCTCCCGATAATATTCCCCAATAGAACGATCAACAACTGACACCATTGTGGTGTAGGACAATCAAACAACTTCTTCCACCTAACTACCCCTGTTGGCTTAAACAAACATGCCAACGAAAACATAATAACCGAATAATATAACATTATGATCCTTTTCTTGGTTATAAAGGTGTACCAACTCGAGTCGATAAATTGAAGTAACAATGAAGCTTATGTTGGTGTTTATGATGAACCAACTTACAAAAATGATTTGACAAACAAGGAGAAATACCAACTGACAACCCAAGCTCTTTTTTCATTTTTTTTTCCGTTTTCTTCTGTTTTTCAATTCTTTTATTCTTTTTTTTTTCTTGGTTATAAAGGTGTACCAACTCGCCTCGATAAATTGAAGTAACAATGAAGCTTATGTTGGTGTTTATGATGAACCAACTTACAAAAATGATTTGACAAACAAGGAGAAATACCAACTGACAACCCAAGCTCTTTTTTCATTTTTTTTTCCGTTTTCTTCTGTTTTTCAATTCTTTTATTCTTTTTTTTTGTGAGCTACTTTTACTCTGACTAATTGGTATTCTCATAATAATTGAGAAATAGTGAAAAATCATTTAATAAAATACTAATATGAATAATCCAGACTCGATCCATGTCATGACAAAATCAAACTACCCCCATTAGATGAGAATATCCCAACCCGACATAACAAAACCAAACCCAAACCATCCACTAGCAAAGGCTAGGAAAGGTGTATATTTAGGTGGATTTAATAACAAAGAACAGGCTAATGACAACATGTTTTCTATTGTTTCTTGCACTAAAAGTGAGTGCAACATAAGGGTGTAAACAGGTGGTTCACTAACCAGTGTAGTTAGCTACTAAGCACATTACAAAACATGCACATATAACACATTTTTATGAAACAAGGGGTGAACATACAAAGAACAAAGGTTTTATCCTAAATTTGCCTCTTCCTCATCTAAACAACCACGGAACGATCAACCAGGACAAGTTCTAGAATCAACGCAATCATCGGCACACTCATAGCAACTGAAATAATCCGGAGATGGAAAAACCAACCTCAAACTTTCACGTCATAGTTCAGAGCTCTAAAAGAGACCCTTACTCCTGGATAAATCCAAAAGCCTACGAGAGGGACAAATTTACAAGGCTAATAATCCAAAACCGTATACCTATCATACTAAAATGAATCAATAATCTCTCAATTGAGGTGTTTTGGTGCTTTGAGCGTACTAGCAATGTTATTAATCCATAAGGGATTGCCACGTTAATCAGTCAAAACACATTCCACATATTAAAATTTTGTACCAAGGGTGTAGTTACATTGCTCTTTAATATCTATAATTAAGTGACAAAAGCAATTAACTACAAGGACAAACATGCAAAAGTTTAAAAATCGTCTAAAAATACCTGACTTTTTTGTATTTACCACCCCCCACACTTAAGTTGGACAATGTCCTCAATGTCCAAGAAACTAAGGCAAACTATGGGAAATAGGGGAAAGTAAACAAAAAGAAAAATAAAGAACAAGAAAAACTTGCCAGGTATAAGTGGTGTTCCATGCTCGAATCATGCCAACAAGAATATGGGCGCTGGACTTACTGCAAGCATATGTACATGACAACCTCGCTAACAAACATAAACACACAACAAAGCCAACATAATAGAATATTAAGCATTAATCATCCTAACCCTACTGAAAAAACGGAAATGGAAAGTAAAATACGATGTTTCATCACCCCGTAGGGTGGATACAGACCATGCAAATGAAAAGAAATAAAAGTATGGAAAGAAAATAGTTCAGACAAATACAAGTACAAGCCATCAATAAACCCACAGACGGCTGTCAGCATCCATCATCCATCATCATCTCACTGCCGAGAAGGCGGGTAAGGGCGGTAACCAGGAATGTTACCAACATCAAATAGGGATCCAACCATCTGCTCAGCAAAAGATGGTTCAGCAGCATTTGTCTCGCCAGCATCCATACCTGCCTGTGTACCTGCAAAAGTGCCAAAACGAACAGGCATATTCGGTCCCTGTGCACCAAAATCATGATGAGGAGGTGCCTCAAACTGGCGCTCTAGTGGGAAGTAAAAGCCTCCACCAACCCTCTGGTGAGGGATGAACATACTGGGTGGATCATAGGTGGGGATAACTGTGGGTGGGCAATACTCCGGGCCCGTGAACTGCGCCTCCAACATTGGCTGATAACGCTGTGAATCATAAAGCACCTGACCCAGTCCTGATCCAACCCAAGCCAAATCACTACCCACCTGTTGCCGAAAATCATCCATAGGAGTCTGAAACCCAGCCATATTAGTCTGAAACTGCTGCTGTGATGTCCACATCTGATCAACTAAGGTCTGAAGAGGGGAGAGATCCAAGGAACCTACAGGGGCTGTAGAAGAAGTAGAGGCCCCCGCGGTAGTAGTAGCACGACGCTTAGGACGTCGTACTGGCTCGGGCTGCTCCTCAGCCGCCTCATCCATCTCCACATCAACGTGATCCCCATCATCTCCATCTTCTCCCTCAGGGGCAACATCACCAAATTCAATCAACGAATAAAGATCCTGGTGAATCTGACGTTTAAGTAATCCAAACCTCTTCAAATCCGCATACTCAAACGGTATCATCGGCTTCCAACCCAAGTTATATCCAGTGTTTGCTCTATCACCCTCACAACCAAAGTAGCTCACCAATCTAGTAAAATAGTAACCACAAACAATTTTCCTATCCCGCATACCCCGGGTACCCATGTGCTTCGCCACAATATATGGAGCACAAGCTGTCCTATACGGGGCACCCTCAATAAACAACCTCAAAAGCCACAAATCCTCTAAATAAATCTTCTCTCTCTGATTTGAGCGCTGAACAACCAAATACACTATCATCTTGTGAAACAACCGAAGAATGGGCGACTGAATTGCGTTCGCCCCTTTCTTGGAATCCCAATCCTCCCCGCCAGAAATCTTCTTATAATAAGTTATTTGATCACCATCAGTAAATCCCATACCAGTTCTAGCTCCTAACTTCAAAACATTCCTAAAAACCGGGTTAGTATCCAACAACTCTTGGCTATACATCCCTGTAGCAACCCCAAATTCAGCAATTGTCAATGATCTATCCTTACCCCCACAACAGAAGAAAATGCATTTCTCATCAAAAATATTTTTCACTTTATCGATAGTACTGACATCAATAGTAGAATAGAACTCTAGACACCATTCTCTACAAACCGGATCCCTAATATCAAAGATATCAAACCACAAACTAAAGTCTTGATCCATCGGATTACCATTTTCATCATTTTGCATTCCAACAAGACGCATAAAATCACCCATGTCTGCCCGAATTCGCAACATACTAAGCATACTATCGGGTAAATACCTTGGTTCTTCTATGTCCTTACGAAGGTGTTTCTCTAGCCTTTCATTATATTCTAACTTCCTTTGTTAAGAAATACGAGAACACGTAAGCCACGTGTGAGCAGACAAAGCTGCTACAGGGGCCTCTTGAGCTTGAGCGCGGGCTACATTGGAAGGCCCCTCACCGGGAGTTGACAAAGGAGGAGCACTCCTAGGATTACGCCCAGCAGCAACTGGAAGCTGTAAAAGATAGAAAAACAGCACATTTATCAAACCCCGATAGAATATGAACCATATAAAAACAAAACAAAGGTCAGGCGAGAACTAAGTTGGACTGCGACGCAGCATTAACAGACTGCGAAGCAGTCCATTTTTCTGTTTTATCACTATGTCGCAATACGCAGTATAACACCCGTCGTTTAAAAACTTGGATTTTTCAAAACTTTGCCAAACGGCGTTTAAAATAAGCGGAAAGGATCACTTTCAAAATCTGCCCCATCCGTAACGGATGGTACCTTTAAAATTTGGTGTTACTACTAGCATCATCAAAACAATAAAAGTAAATCCAAGCTTTGGCACCAACATAAATGCCACATTATTACAAGTCTTTAATCATAAATGAAATAGCCAAACATAAGGCTAAAGGAAGTCTAAGCGTTTAATGTCTTTGCTAAGCTTCTTTATTCGTCTACCCAAGTCTCACCAAGCTAATCCTCGCCTAGCTCAAACTTGATTATCCTGAAGGCACAACATTTTCAAAGAACAAGTGTTAGCTAATAAAATTAGCTAAGTAAGATAACATAACTTGAAAACGTTTGCCAATTTCATATATTAACAAAATCTGCATTTTAAGTTAATATCACACACATACATAACATCATAAGATACACATTAGGTTCAACATGTCCTAAAGTGTGCCTATACTTTCTTTCTTCATCTTTCTTTCTTTATTTCTTTGCCAAGACGTAGGCTAAGTGACTTATGCCACTTACATAGGGATGTGGGGTTGTGTGTAGGCGGTCATAGACCATACATGGAGTCCTCACACCCGACATGATGGGTAAACCATAAGGTGGTCCATCGGCGTCGTTAAGGAATGACAAAGTCAATCCAACTGAATAAACCGTTTATGCCTTTACGCATTGGTGATTAGTTACTCCACCCGGAATACTCAAACGTAACTATGCCACAAGGAGCAACTCAAGTGACCACGTACGCACCAGCCCCGAAGAGCTAGCACGGGTTAAGCTTAACACAAGACTTTACATAATGCTCGAGACTTTAATCGCTTAATTAGTTTAGGCTACTCTTTCACCTAAGCTAATCACATATCATCTTTTACTTTAGGGCCCTTAACGTGCACGTGAACATGGCAATCCTAATCAAGGACTAGTGACTAGGTGATCAAGCCACACATGCAAGCATATATCATATCATTTCATCATTTCATACATACATAATCATTTCATCATTTCATACATACATAATCATTTCATCATCTCATGCATATATACTTACCACATACCATTGCAACCTGCATATGAATGTTAATCATCATAAACGGTAAGTAATATATCCCTTTGCAACCTCCCATAGTCACCCATGAACATAAAATGTACATACATATTCAATTGGAAGGTTTAACTTATGAAAACGTGTTTTGTTGTACCAACAGGTGACAAAAGATGTTATCTTACCTCGGTACAGCTTACCAACAAGTTAAAAGTATCTTATAGTGCTTGCTAAGTGCTCCCGACAACCTAGAACGAGTATAAGATCGAAATATAAGCTAAACGAAATGTTTTGTGAAAACTGGACAAGAGGTGCGTCGCACCTCCCACATGGTGCGTCGCATAAATCAATCAGAAAATTCTGAACATAAGTAGGTGCGCCGCACCTACTCCTTGGTGCGTCGCACAAATCCATCAGAAAATTCTGAATAGATGCAGGTGCGCCGCACCTACTCCTTGGTGCGTCGCACAAATCTATCAGAAAATTCTGAATAGATGCAGGTGCGCCGCACCTACCCATTGGTGCGCCGCATATCGGGCTTTTGGCTGAAATCCATTTTTCATTTTGGGCTGTGGTGCGTCGCACAAATCCATCAGAAAATTCTGAATAGATGCAGGTGCGCCGCACCTACCCATTGGTGCGCCGCATATCGGGCTTTTGGCTGAAATCCATTTTTCATTTTGGGCTGTGGTGCGTCGCACAAATCCATCAGAAAATTCTGAATAGATGCAGGTGCGCCGCACCTACCCATTGGTGCGCCGCATATCGGGCTTTTGGCTGAAATCCATTTTTCATTTTGGGCTGTGGTGCGTCGCACAAATCCATCAGAAAATTCTGAATAGATGCAGGTGCGCCGCACCTACCCATTGGTGCGCCGCATATCGGGCTTTTGGCTGAAATCCATTTTTCATTTTGGGCTGTGGTGCGTCGCACAAATCCATCAGAAAATTCTGAATAGATGCAGGTGCGCCGCACCTACCCATTGGTGCGCCGCATATCGGGCTTTTGGCTGAAATCCATTTTTCATTTTGGGCTGTGGTGCGTCGCACCCCTCCTGGTGCGTCGCACCTGGAGTGTCGACCAGAAACCTAATTTTTGTTCTTTGATCAAACGAATTCCATACGAACCCATACCCCAAATCCAACCTGGGGACTTAAAATTAATCCTTTTAATTGCACTTTCATCAACTTAAACCATCCTATTAATCCCTTAATCCTTTACATCATAAATCAATCATTAAAACACCCGAATAACATGAATTCGATAAACGTTTGATCAAATAACCCAACCCAAACCCTATGGCCTGGATCGAAATCACTTCTAAGACATACATGATCAGATTTAAGAGTAAGATCAGCCATATTACCTGTAGATGACTTAGAGGATCCAAGATCTAATCAAAACTTGATCAATACGGCACGAATCGATTGAATCTTGAGGGAAACTTGTCTTGGGGATTGAGGGGATCGGTTGAGAGGTTTCACACACACAAGAGCAGGTGTTTTGTGACAATTAGGGCTGCCTAATTGCTCCCTAACCCCTGGCCACCAAACTCAAACTTACACTTAAGACCCCTCAACTCTTCAACTTAACGTTCTTAGCTTAACTTTCTACCGGGAGTCTTAACATACTAACAAGCACTTTATAACTTAACTTTACTTTCATTTCCTTCTGTGAGAACACATATTGTAAACTCTTATGATCCGTAAACAAGGTACATTTGGTGCCATATAAGTAATGCCTCCACAACTTCAAAGCAAACACTACTGCAGCCAATTCAAGATCATGGGTCGGGTAATTCTTTTCATGAGGCTTCAACTGACGTGAAGCATATGCAATAACTTTGTCCCTTTGCATAAGGACACAACTCAGCATTACCAAATCACCAACTTGGAACTCAATTGGCTTCCTTTTCTTGTCGGCATAAGTCTTTTGTCATTCTCTAGCCACACGAAGTGCTTCCTTTGCCACATTAACTTTTTCAGCTGAGATTTCAATGATTTCAGGACCCGTAAACTGCTTTTCACCGGGTTCCATCCAACAACTCGGAGTCCTACATCTCCTACCATAAAGCATTTCAAATGGTGGCATTCCAATACTTGCATGGTGGCTGTTATTATAAGTGAATTCGATCAATTTCAAGTGTTCATCCCATGCTCCACCATACTCTAATACACAAGCTCTCAACATGTCTTCCAACGTTTGTATGGTCCTTTCACTTTGCCCATCAGTTTGAGGGTGATAGGCGGTGCTCAAATTAATTCTAGTACCTAACTCTCGCTGAAGACCCTTCCAAAAGTTAGACACAAATCTCGTGTCTCGGTCTGAAACAATGGATAAAGGAACACCATGCTTTGCTACGATCTCATCCACATACATCTTTGCCATCTTAGTTAGTGGTACATCTTGTCTTGTTGCCAAGAAATGAGCACTCTTTGTCAATCTATCCACAATAACCCATACCATGTCATTTCCTTTCGGTGTTCTTGGTAGTTTGGTCACAAAATCCATAGTAATATGGTCCCATTTCCATTCCGGAATCTCCAATTGATGCAACATTCCATATGGCTTTTTGTGATCAGCTTTCACACGTGCACAAGTCAAACATCTTTCAACAAAATGAGCAACTTCTCCCTTAATGTTTGGCCACCAATAGATGGGCTTCAAATCTGCATACATCTTGGTAATACCGGGATGGACTGAATATCTTGACCTATGAGCTTCTTCAAAGATCAACTCTCGATTACCACCAAGTAATGGTACCCAAATTCGACCCTTATATGTCTTAAATCCACGGCTGTTCGTCTCCATCACAAGTCTTTTCTTCTTTCCAATGCTTTCATTATCGATATTATCCTTCATTAAAGCCTTAACTTGGGCTTCCTTGATGCGGTCGAGTAACCCCGACTTTGCTTGAACAACCATGCTCATCAATCTACAAGAAAAATTCTGCACTTTCCTACTTAGTGCATCCGCCACCACATTGGCTTTACCGGGATGATATTTAATCTCACAATCATAATCTTTCAGAAGTTCCATCCATCTCCTTTGCCTTACATTCATTTCCTTCTGTGAGAACACATATTGTAAACTCTTATGATCCGTAAACAAGGTACATTTGGTGCCATATAAGTAATGCCTCCACAACTTCAAAGCAAACACTACTGCAGCCAATTCAAGATCATGGGTCGGGTAATTCTTTTCATGAGGCTTCAACTGACGTGAAGCATATGCAATAACTTTGTCCCTTTGCATAAGGACACAACCCAAACCTGAAATAGAAGCATCACTATACACAACAAGATCATCAGTACCTTCGGGTAAGGCTAGGACAGGAGCTTCACATAACTTTGTCTTAAGCGTTTGAAAGGCCTTTTCTTGAGCTTCCGTCCATACAAACTTTACTCCTTTCTTTGTCAATTCAGTCATTGGCTTAGCTATTCGGGAGAAATCTTGAATAAACCTCCTATAATAGCCAGCTAAACCGAGAAAACTCTTAATCTCCGTGGGTGTCTTTGGCTGTTCCCATTTAGATACAGCTTCAATCTTGGCAGGATCAACTTTAATACCTTCAGAAGAGATAACATGCCCGAGAAATTGAACTTCTCGGAGCCAGAATTCACACTTGGAGAACTTTGCATATAACTTTTTCTCCCTAAGAACCTCAAGAACAGCTCTTAAGTGCTCACGGTGCTCGGCTTCAGACTTTGAATAAATTAGAATATCGTCAATGAAGACAATCACAAAATGATCTAAGAATGGGCGACATACCCGATTCATTAAATCCATAAAAGCGGCTGGAGCATTTGTCAACCCAAAAGGCATGACAAGAAACTCATAGTGCCCATAACGTGTACGAAAAGCTGTCTTGGCCACATCTTCCTTTTTGACTTTTAATTGATGATAGCCAGACCGCAAATCAATCTTAGAGAAGTAAGAAGCACCATGGAGCTGATCAAAAAGATCATCAATACGCGGGAGAGGATACTTATTCTTAACCGTTCGCTTATTCAGCTCACGGTAGTCTATGCACATGCGCATAGAACCGTCTTTCTTTTTGACAAAAAGAACCGGAGCTCCCCAAGGCGAGGAACTTGGTTGTATGAAACCTTTGTCAAGTAGCTCTTGAAGCTGGGACATTAACTCTTTCATTTCTGTAGGAGCTAAACGATATGGTGCTTTTGCAACAGGAGTAGCACCGGGTACGAGATCAATCTGAAAGATGACCTCTCGGTCGGGAGGAATACCGGGAAGATCATCCGGAAAGACATCAGAAAATTCAGAAACTACATCAACATTAGGGATCGGAGACTTCTCTTTTCGTGTATCGATAACATAGGCAAGAAAGTGATTCTTGTTATGCCGAATGCAATTGAGAGCCTTCATCAAATTAATAATCTTTATGCTCCCCTTCTTCTTATCTCCATAAACGGAAATGACCTCACCATCCGGAGTAGCGAATCGTACGACCTTTTGAGAACATATAATAGTAGCATCATTTTGAGACAACCAGTCCATACCTATCACTATATCAAAACCGGCTAGAGTGGTAGGCAATAATTGAACCGGAAAAGAGCGACCTTCAATCTCAATAGAACAATCATCATAACCTACTTGAATGTCACTAATGGTACCGTTAGCAATTTCAACCTCTATAGAGCAATCAAGAGGAGTAGTGACCCTATCAAGCTTAGGAGCAAATAAAGTGGACACAAAAGATCTATTTGCACCCGAATCAAAAAGTACAGAAGCAGGTTTTGAGTTAACAAGAAATGTACCGCTTACTACCTCGTCGTTATCCTTGGCAGCTTCGACTGTCAGCTGAAAGGCTCGAGCTTTAGGCTTTTGGACAGCCGTCTTCTTTCCATCATCTCTTCCTTGTGGGCAATCCTTGATGAAATGACCGGTTTGTTGACACCGATAACACTTTGGCTTGTCCTTGCATCCTGAAGTAGGATGACCCGTACCACCACAAGTATCACACCTTCGGGTCTTATCTGAACATGGACCCGAGTGAGGCGCCTTACAAGTACCACACCAATTCTTTGGCTTTGCATAGCTGCTGCCCCCACCTCTTGAAGATGGACCTTTCTTGAACTTCCTATTAGATCCATTTGACCCATCATGCTTCCTTTTTGAACCTGATTGCTTATCATCATTAGCTTTCACTACAACCTTTTCACCCTTGAAATCATCATCCAACCTCTTGGACTCCTTAATCGCAGCAGACAATGTAATATGTTGTCTACAAAGGCCACGATAGCTAGCGGGAAGACCATCACAGTAAGCTTCAACCTGATCCACATCTCTACGAACCAAGTGACCAACAAACTTAAGCTTTTCCATAAATGAGTGGGCATACTCAGTTATGGCACCCGGCTTAGCTGTTAAAGCTCTGAATTCTTTCTCAATCAACCTCAGTTCACGAGTACCCACATATTCTTCCAAGAACTTCTCCTTAAAGGTACCCCAAGGCATAATAGCTAGCACCTCGGGGGTCAAAGAAATAGTAGCAACCCTCCACCAATTACGAGCATTCTTCTTCAACATACGGGAAGCACACAATACCTTCATATCCTCAGGGCAATAACATGAAGCAAACACAACCTCGATATCATCCAACCATTCCATGGCACCTACAGCATCTAGAGTACCATCAAATGCCTTTGCTCCACATTTCTGAAAGCTCTCATACTTAAAGTTACTAGTACGAGGAGCGACTACAACACGAGGCTCCACCACATTATTAACACCATTCACATTAGCAACAACATTTTCAGGAGCAACTTGTGACCTTACCATTGATGGCTCGGTACGGTTTGAGCGGTTGGAGTAATTCCCATCCGTATGCTCATCCCGTTGCAAGCTAGCTTCTCTTTCAGCCCTAAGTTGATTCAACTCCTCTTCATTTCTCAACAAAAGAGCTCGAATAGCCCTCAACTCTTCATGCATTTCAGCTTGAGTAGGAACTTGCTCAATCACGGGGTTAGCTCTATCAATTTCAGACCTTGTAGGTTGTGCACCCGAAAGTGGTCTTCGAGGAGGCCTTAGGTTAACACCATTTCCAGTCCCGTTTGGATTAGCCGGAGCATCGCTAGCATTAGCTCCATCTCTTTGACTACTAGCACGGGTATTAACCATCTTTCTACAATTTTAGTGACGAATGTTAGAGATGAATCGAATGAGAACAAAGTATGGTCAGGCCTACTAAATTACATAAGCATAACATAAACATATATAAGCCATAAACCTACCCTCACACTCATCCCAACCCGTCCTAAAAGCATTTTCATCATAGAGCTAAAGCATTACTACTTAAGCCAATCATTTCTCGTACGGTTTAAGTCCAAAATCCTAAGGTCTTGGTCGAATTTTGGTTCACTTAAACCATTTCTCTGATACCAACTTGTAACACCCGTCGTTTAAAAACTTGGATTTTTCAAAACTTTGCCAAACGGCGTTTAAAATAAGCGGAAAGGATCACTTTCAAAATCTGCCCCATCCGTAACGGATGGTACCTTTAAAATTTGGTGTTACTACTAGCATCATCAAAACAATAAAAGTAAATCCAAGCTTTGCCAAACGGCGTTTAAAATAAGCGGAAAGGATCACTTTCAAAATCTGCCCCATCCGTAACGGATGGTACCTTTAAAATTTGGTGTTACTACTAGCATCATCAAAACAATAAAAGTAAATCCAAGCTTTGGCACCAACATAAATGCCACATTATTACAAGTCTTTAATCATAAATGAAATAGCCAAACATAAGGCTAAAGGAAGTCTAAGCGTTTAATGTCTTTGCTAAGCTTCTTTATTCGTCTACCCAAGTCTCACCAAGCTAATCCTTGCCTATCTCAAACTTGATTATCCTGAAGGCACAACATTTTCAAAGAACAAGTGTTAGCTAATAAAATTAGCTAAGTAAGATAACATAACTTGAAAACGTTTGCCAATTTCATATATTAACAAAATCCGCATTTTAAGTTAATATCACACACATACATAACATCATAAGATACACATTAGGTTCAACATGTCCTAAAGTGTGCCTATACTTTCTTTCTTCATCTTTCTTTCTTTATTCTTCTTCATCTTTCTTTCTTTATTTCTTTGCCAAGACGTAGGCTAAGTGACTTATGCCACTTACATAGGGATGTGGGGTTGTGTGTAGGCGGTCATAGACCATACATGGAGTCCTCACACCCGACATGATGGGTAAACCATAAGGTGGTCCATCGGCGTCGTTAAGGAATGACAAAGTCAATCCAACTGAATAAACCGTTTATGCCTTTACGCATTGGTGATTAGTTACTCCACCCGGAATACTCAAACGTAACTATGCCACAAGGAGCAACTCAAGTGACCACGTACGCACCAGCCCCGAAGAGCTAGCACGGGTTAAGCTTAACACAAGACTTTACATAATGCTCGAGACTTTAATCGCTTAATTAGTTTAGGCTACTCTTTCACCTAAGCTAATCACATATCATCTTTTACTTTAGGGCCCTTAACGTGCACGTGAACATGGCAATCCTAATCAAGGACTAGTGACTAGGTGATCAAGCCACACATGCAAGCATATATCATATCATTTCATCATTTCATACATACATAATCATTTCATCATTTCATGCATTTATAATCATTTCATCATTTCATGCATTTATAATCATTTCATCATTTCATGCATATATACTTACCACATACCATTGCAACCTGCATATGAATGTTAATCATCATAAACGGTAAGTAATATATCCCTTTGCAACCTCCCATAGTCACCCATGAACATAAAATGTACATACATATTCAATTGGAAGGTTTAACTTATGAAAACGTGTTTTGTTGTACCAACAGGTGACAAAAGATGTTATCTTACCTCGGTACAGCTTACCAACAAGTTAAAAGTATCTTATAGTGCTTGCTAAGTGCTCCCGACAACCTAGAACGAGTATAAGATCGAAATATAAGCTAAACGAAATGTTTTGTGAAAACTGGACAAGAGGTGCGTCGCACCTCCCACATGGTGCGTCGCACCTCCCACATGGTGCGTCGCATCACAGGTGTCGCACTCCCACGGTGCGTCGCACCTCCCACATGGTGCGTCGCACCAATCCCTTGGTGCTCGCACTACATGGTGCGTCGCACCACCCTCCTGGTGCGTCGCACCTGGAGTGTCGACCAGAAACCTAATTTTTGTTCTTTGATCAAACGAATTCCATACGAACCCATACCCCAAATCCAACCTGGGGACTTAAAATTAATCCTTTTAATTGCACTTTCATCAACTTAAACCATCCTATTAATCCCTTAATCCTTTACATCATAAATCAATCATTAAAACACCCGAATAACATGAATTCGATAAACGTTTGATCAAATAACCCAACCCAAACCCTATGGCCTGGATTATAAACTCATCTATGACTCATAAGATCAGAATTCAAAGATAATATTACCTATATTACCTGTAGATGACTTAGAGGATCCAAGATCTAATCAAAACTTGATCAATACGGCACGAATCGATTGAATCTTGAGGGAAACTTGTCTTGGGGATTGAGGGGATCGGTTGAGAGGTTTCACACACACAAGAGCAGGTGTTTTGTGACAATTAGGGCTGCCTAATTGCTCCCTAACCCCTGGCCACCAAACTCAAACTTACACTTAAGACCCCTCAACTCTTCAACTTAACGTTCTTAGCTTAACTTTCTACCGGGAGTCTTAACATACTAACAAGCACTTTATAACTTAACTTTACTTTCATTAATCAACATATTTGTCATTTCATATTAAACGTCTAAGCATTTAATCACATAATCCCATATAGGGCACATAAACATAATAGACTTAACGTTAACTAACGGAAAGTCAAATAGTCAAACATAAAACGTTTGGGATGTTACACGCAGACTGCGGTGCACTCATCCTCGTTACAACTGCGGCGCAGTTAAGTAACTGCGTCGCACTCTTACAGTTTCTGGGCAAGGGTCGAGTATGAACAACAAACCAAAATCAAAATACTCAAACAATCTATATCTTCCACGGTTAGAGTTCATCTTAAAAATCATATTAATCCATCAATAACCCAACCCAAACCCTATGGCCTGGATTATAAACTCATCTATGACTCATAAGATCAGAATTCAAAGATAATATTACCTATATTACCTGTAGATGACTTAGAGGATCCAAGATCTAATCAAAACTTGATCAATACGGCACGAATCGATTGAATCTTGAGGGAAACTTGTCTTGGGGATTGAGGGGATCGGTTGAGAGGTTTCACACACACAAGAGCAGGTGTTTTGTGACAATTAGGGCTGCCTAATTGCTCCCTAACCCCTGGCCACCAAACTCAAACTTACACTTAAGACCCCTCAACTCTTCAACTTAACGTTCTTAGCTTAACTTTCTACCGGGAGTCTTAACATACTAACAAGCACTTTATAACTTAACTTTACTTTCATTAATCAACATATTTGTCATTTCATATTAAACGTCTAAGCATTTAATCACATAATCCCATATAGGGCACATAAACATAATAGACTTAACGTTAACTAACGGAAAGTCAAATAGTCAAACATAAAACGTTTGGGATGTTACACGCAGACTGCGGTGCACTCATCCTCGTTACAACTGCGGCGCAGTTAAGTAACTGCGTCGCACTCTTACAGTTTCTGGGCAAGGGTCGAGTATGAACAACAAACCAAAATCAAAATACTCAAACAATCTATATCTTCCACGGTTAGAGTTCATCTTAAAAATCATATTAATCCATCAATAACCCTAATTAAATTTATTTAAAGGAAGAAAATCCAATTCCCAATTAATCAACCAACCCTTTCATGAATCAACAAAATCCCTCCTCATTCTTGATTTAGATCCGAAAACAAGTATAAAAATTGCAATTAATTTAGCATGAAAGCATAGATATAATCAATCAGTTCATTGAGAAAAATAAAGAAGGGAACAAGTAGAACTAACCTTCCCGGGTCTTGTCATGAGGATAACGATTAAATGGACAAATAAACTCAAAGAAACTAGAGGAGAAAGAAAAGTAGGTCGGCTGATGTAAGAGAAAAGGGTTTTGAATTTTTTTTAGGTAAAAAGTAAAAGTGAAACAACCCTAGCCTCTTATAACCTTTTGACCCGATCTGATTCGCACTGCGGCGCAGTCCCTCACTGCGTCGCAGGTTTATTTTAAAAAACAGATTTATTTATTTATTTTTTACGTTTTCGAATTTTCTGAACATTTACGTGACTGCGTCGCATTAAGCTGACTGCGGCGCAGTCTTTATTCCAGAGATATTGTCTGCTTCGCAGTTTGAGAAAACTGCGTCGCATGTTTACTGAAGAACGCACTGCGTCGCAGTCCCTCACTGCGTCGCAGGGTCATCCCCCACACTTACTTTGTTGATAGTCCACAATCAACTTACCGGTGCACGTAGGAAGTCTCCAGACCTGCAAATCTCGACACAAGACCTTAGAAACATGAAAACAAATGCCAAAATGAAATAAAAACATAAAAACACAAAACAAGGGTTGCCTCCCGCGAAGCGCTTAATTTATTTACGAGTCTTTCGCTAGACTCCAAGTCATGTTTCACTGATTCATTTCAAAAAATGGAAGCTCGTCAAAGACGACTCCCACATTTTCTTCCTCTTCATGGTAGAGCTTCAACCTATGACCATTAACAATAAAAGTAGTCCCATCCGATTTAAACAATTCCACATAACCAGACGGATAAACATGTTTGATCACAAAAGGGCCAGTCCACCTAGATGTCAACTTTGGTTGCTTAAACTTGTACTTGGAAAGGAATAACAAAACTTTATCACCGGCTTTAAATTCCTTCTTTTTAAGCCTACGGTCATGCCATACCTTAGTTCGTTTCTTGTAAAGTAGAGAGTTATCATAAGCATGCAACCTAAGTTCATCTAATTCGTTTAATTGCAATGATCTCAGTTCTCCGGCCTCAACTAAATCCATATTACAATTCTTGAGTGCCCAATAGGCTTTATGCTCAATTTCAATAGGAAGATGACAAGTTTTGCCATAAAGCAACCGGAATGGGGTAGTCCCAATCGGCGTCTTGTAGGCGGTCCTAAATGCCCATAAAGCATCATCAAGCTTGGTGGACCAAGACTTTGGGTTATCCCCTACGGTTTTCTCAAGAATTCTTTTCAACGCCCGGTTAGTATTTTCAACTTGGCCACTCGTTTGTGGGTGATAGGAGGATGAAAAACGGTGAGTGACACCGTACCTCTTTAACACCTTAGCGAGTTGGTGATTCGCGAAATGGCTTCCGCGATCACTGGTTAAGGCCTTGGGCACACCAAACCTACAGAAAAGTTGTTTCAAAAAGTGAATGACAACACGGGCATCATTCGTTGGCAAGGCTTAGCCTCGGCCCACTTAGAAACATAATCAACAGCAACAAGGATATATAAATTCTTATTAGACGGAAGAAAAGGTCCCATAAAGTCTATGCCCCAAACATCAAAAACTTCACATATCTGAATAAAGTTTTGAGGCATTTCATCACGTCTAGAAATGTTACCTTGTCTTTGACACACATCACAAACCTCAACCAAAGTATGTGCTTCCTTGAAAATAGTTGGCCAATAGAATCCAGCATCATACACTTTCTTACCGGTGACAACCGGTCCATAATGACCACCGGTTGGCCCATGGTGACACTCATCAAGAATCTTCCGGGTCTTGCTTCCTGACACACATCTCCTTATCAAGCCATCTGCACACATTTTAAACAAAAAAGGATCTTCCCAAAAATAATGTTTTATCTCAGTCAAGAATTTCCTCTTTTCTTGCTTTGACATCTCCTCGGGAATCACACCTGCACTAAGATAGTTAGCAATATCGGCATACCAAGACCCTTCCTCAATTTGCATTAAAGACTCATCAGGAAAATCATCATTAATCTCATGCTCTTGCAACTCCTCACGGTGAGGATTTTCGAGCCTACTTAAATGGTCAGTTGCCACATTTTGGGCCCCCTTTTTGTCTTTGATCTCAATGGGGAATTCTTGCAAAAGCAAGGCCCAACGGATAAGACGGGGCTTGGCATCTTGTTTCGAGAACAAGTACCTTAGGGCAGAATGATCCGTATAAACAATGGTCTTGTTAAGGACCAAGTAGGGACGAAACTTATCAAAAGCATATACAACAGCCAACAACTCTTTCTCTGTCACAGTATAATTTTGTTGGGCTGGATTTAAAGTCTTGCTAGCATAGGAAATGGGGCGAAAATGTTTATCCTCCCGTTGGCCTAAAACGGCCCCTAAAGCAAAATCGCTAGCATCACACATCAACTCAAATGGCAATGCCCAATTAGGTGGAGTCATGATAGGTGCATTGGTAAAATTTTCTAAGCAAGTTGAATGCATGAACACAATCTTTATCAAACACAAATAGGACATCTTTTTCTAACAACTTAGTCATTGGACGGGTGATTTTGGAAAAATCTTATATAAACCTACGATAAAAATCGGCATGACCCAAAAAGCTTCTAATTGATTTAACATTTGTGGGTGGAGGCAACTTAGATATCACATCAATTTTGGCTTTATCGACCTCTAATCCCGCCTTAGAAACTTTGTGTCCCAACACAATACCCTCTTTGACCATAAAGTGACACTTTTCCTAATTCAAGACCAAATGTGCCCTCTCACATCTCTCAATAATTTTATCAAGACTCACAAGACAACTTTCAAAAGAATTACCAAATACGGAAAAGTCACCCATGAAAAC
>CM067169.1:80978997-81032158 GCA_034093135.1 Erigeron breviscapus | reverse complement strand
GCAAGAGCAGCAAGGTTCATCAGACTCGAAGAAAACGAATTGACAACAGCAAAATTGGAAGCCTTGTCTTATGATCGACCGAATCGTAAGACTGAAACTCCAGTCTTCAAACAAAGGCACAAGCCATATACAAGACATGTTCAGAACCAAATCAATGTTGTTGAAGAAGAAGAAGGGACTGAGTACCCTGCATTATCAACATATTGTTTCACTGTCGGCATACCTGGCTTAATAATGGCATTGAGAAACCTTGGAGACAAGGTTAGGTGGCCACAAAAGAAAAATAATGATGGTTATTTCAAGAAAAAGGATACCAGCCAATGGTGTGCCTATCACGAAGACTTTGGTCACGTCACTGAAGATTGTAAAATGCTAAGAAGAGAAATATGTATACTCTTATCCAAAGGGTATTTGACAGAATTAATGGGCAGAAAGAAAGCTAAAGATGTCGAAGGCATGGATCTCACCAAGCCAAAACCTACCCAAAAGGCAGATTCTCCACCAGCAAATGCCAAAGTAATCAACACCATTTCTGGCGGATCAGAAGTCTGTGGAAGCAGCTATTCAGCAGCCAAAAGATTTGCAAAGCAAAACAAGGCAGAAAAAAGAGAAAAGAGTGTGAAGAAGGCTTCTATCTCAGACTCAGATACTATTTCCTTTGAAGATGACGACTTTGATGACGTTATAGAACCTCATCATGATGGTTTGGTCATTACTCTCTTTATTGCTAACCACTATGTTCGCAGGATTTTAATAGATAATGGAAGCTCTGTGAATATAATCAAGTTGGAGACACTAAGAAGAATGGACATTTCTGAAGATAACATTATTGGCAAAATATCTCCATTAATTGGCTTCAGTGGAGAAACCAAATATACTATGGGAGAAATTAAATTGCCAGTATATGTGAAAGGATTGAACTCCATGCAAAAATTTTGTGTGGTGGACGTCCTCCCAGGCTGCAACATCATCCTAGGAAGACCATGGATTCACGAAATGAGGGCAGTACCATCAACATACCACCAGTGTGTTAAAATTCCAACGCCTTGGGGAGTTGTTACCGTCAAAGGTGATCAACAAGAAGCTAAAGAATGTTACACATCAAGCATGAAGTCAGCAGCAAAGCCTACTACCCAATAGCAATTACAGAAAAGGATCTTCGATGCTGATGAGCCAGAAGAGCAAGATGTCAAAGAAATTATTCTAACACCTGAAGATCCTAATACTAAAGTATTATTAGGAGCAAAAATCTCAAATGAATTAGAAGTCAAATTTACTGATTTTCTGAAGAAAAGAATGAAGACTTTTGCTTGGAAACAAGAAGATTTGACAGGAATATCAAAAGATGTAATCACTCACAAGCTTGGAATTGATAAGAGTTTCAAGCCTGTCCAACAGAAAAGAAGAAAATTTGCTCCTGAGAGAAATGCCATTATTCAAGAAGACGTGGAAAGACTACTAAAGGCAAAGATGATCAGAGAAGTAAAATTCCCCGAATGGCTTGCCAACGTAGTTGTGGTGCAGAAAAAGAATGGAAAATGGAGAGTTTGTGTAGATTTCACTGATCTAAATAAAGCTTGCCCGAAAGATCCATTTCCTCTGCCTCACATAGATGCAATGGTTGATGCTACTTCTGGACATGAGATGCTGACATTTATGGACGCTTCTTCTGGATTTCAGCAAATTCAAATGGAACCTGAAGATCAGGAAGCCACCGCCTTTATGATACCAACAGGTATTTACTGTTATATTGCAATGCCTTTTGGTCTTAAAAATGCAGGTGCAACATATCAAAGGTTGGTCAATATGATGTTCAAAGACCAACTGGGGGATACAATGGAAGTATACATAGATGATATGGTGGTCAAGTCGAAGAAAGCTGAAGACCACTTGAAAGATCTTGAAATGGCCTTCAACATCCTAGATAGATATAATATGAACCTAAACCCTGCAAATTGCAACTTTGGGGTTGGTGCTGGAAAGTTTCTAGGGTATATGGTCACCAAGAGAGGAGTTGAAGCAAGTCCAGAGCAAATCAAAGCCATCTTGAATTTGAAGTCTCCTTCAAATGCCAAGGATGTACAAAGACTGACGGGAAGATTGGCAGCGTTGAACAGATTTATCTCAAGATCTTCAGATAGATGCAAAGAATTTTATGATATTTTAAGAAAAAACAAAAGGTTCGAGTGGGGAGAAAAACAGGAAGAGACTTTCCAGAAATTGAAGAAATATCTATCCACTCCTCCACTATTGGTGAAACCTGAAGATGGAGAGCCTTTATACCTTTACATGGCGGTATCTTCAACTTCAGTAAGCGCAGTACTGGTAAAGGAAACAGAAGGTCAGCAAAATCCTATTTATTACGTAAGCAAAAGTTTAATTGATGCTGAAACCAGGTACTCTCATCTCGAAAAACTTATACTCGCATTGATAATGGCATCTACTAAGCTTAGGCATTACTTTGAAACGCATGCTATACATGTTATGTAACATTCATGATTTTTTCCGTTTGACTGTGCATGTAATTTGATTAACTATTTCAATAAACGGAAATTTGGACATAATTGTGTACATTTATCTGTAAATTGGGCCAATTATAATGTCATATTTGAACTTCTAGAATTAGGGCCATATTAGCAGACTATGAAATTGGCCCAGTACATGTTATGGAAATTATATAATAGATGATAATTGAGTAACTATGGTAACAGGCAAAACGTATATACGAAACCTTAAGTATAATGTACGGTTACAACAGTGTCGGTGAAACAGTGTCAGTGGAACAGTGTCGGTGGTTAGATGATAATTCCATTAATAGGACAAAAACCGACACAACCTTTATATTATATGAAATGATTTATCCATATTATGAATTTATAATAATTTATAAAAGTTGTACGCTCGTGAGTATTTTTGTTATTAATTTCGGAATTATTTAACTAGTTAGATATATTGTACATACTAGTAAAATAAATATGCAATTGTGTACTTGAACTAGATAACTAATAAATATATAAATACATGTAATTGATTTATAACCACATAGATAAAAGTAATTATACTTATATAGACTAGTTACTACATTTAATTACACAAATAATAATCAAGAATCAAAGTTTAGAGTCAACCAAAGTCAATAAGTCAAGTCAAGCTTGTGTTCTTGACATAAACCCCACACAAACTAACCAAGACTTGGATTATAGCTTGTAATCATGCAATGAACATGTTCCTACTGAACTCTAGTTTGTTTTAAGGCCAAAGTTTCAGCCATTACACTTAAGGATGAGTTGTAAACACATGATGAACACCTCATGGCCAAGGTGTGTATTCTTGGCACTTAGTTGCAACTCTTGGGCTATATAAGCAAGCATTTGATGATCATTCTATCATTCATCTCTGCTCTTTTCTCTCTCTTTCACATTCATAACACAAAACAATCAAGTCCATAAAGTCTTGGGTTCATCACTTGAAGTTTCAAGTTGAATTTAAAGACTCTATAGGACTGAAATTTTCAGTCATCTTGCAAACATCATAGAAAATTCATCTGGACGAATTAGGAGACTAATCTTATATTTTTGGAAAGTTCCAAGTGTCAGTAAAATTTGATAAGAACGAAGTTTCTTCTGGTTTTGCTCAGAAGAGTGCCAAAAATGACGATTTTCAGAACTGGTCTAATTTCTGACGAGGCTACAGGTTTGTTTTTGTAAACATCATAACTCTTTATTAAAGCTCTTCAAGAGTCAAACCTTACATTTTTGAAAAGGCCTTTGAGTTCCCAACAAATGTCTAGAACTAAGTTTTGTTGTATCTGGTCTTCCTAACTTCCCAAAGTCGTTGTCAAGTAGATAACGCAAAGTTGGAAACATGCTGAAAATTCCTTATTTTGCACTTAGGCTTTGTGGTAGCTTATAAGTTGATCTTATACTTGTTCTAGGTACTCGGTAGTACATTTTGAGCATAGTAAAGTACTTTGCAAAGTGTTTTGAGCTGTACTAAGATTAACTTATCACGAGGATTATCTACTGCTCTGATTTGCCACTACAACTAAGGTGAGTTTCGTAAACCCTCCCTACTCAATTGAGATTCGGGCTGAAAAGTGTACATGTTTGTTTAACTGTTGATTGTTGATTTGATTAATTGTATGATTGAATTGTTGATGTGGACTTGTTAGCTCATTATTTATTATGTAAGTCGCACCGTTAGCGCATTGTTTACGATGTAAGTCGCACCGTTAGCGCATTGTTTACGATGTAAGTCGCACCGTTAGCGCATTGTTTACGATGTA
Source organism: Erigeron breviscapus (assembly GCA_034093135.1). Lineage (NCBI taxonomy): Eukaryota > Viridiplantae > Streptophyta > Magnoliopsida > Asterales > Asteraceae > Erigeron > Erigeron breviscapus. The sequence goes on along the minus strand of CM067169.1, from coordinate 81,027,873 downwards.
AGTCGCACCGTTAGCGCATTGTTTACGATGTAAGTCGCACCGTTAGCGCATTGTTTACGATATAAGTCGCATCGTTAGCGCATTGTTAATTATTAACTATGTAAGCCGGATCGTTGTTGATCGTTATTGATTGTTATGGAACGTTGTTGAACGTTATATGGAATTGTTATTATTGAATGTTGACTTTTATTGAATTGTGATAATGTGAAACCTTATAGGTTATCCTTGGATGTGATTAGTTCTCCTAATCCTCACTTATTGTTAACGGTTGTTATCCGACACGGTTATCCCATATTACTTTTCCCTACGAACTCACCAACTTTATGTTGACGTATTTTAGTACACTTTTCAGGTAATCAGGTTAATCAGAGACAAAATGGATGATTATGTGCTTGCATTGCTAGGATTGGACTAGCTTTGGACTTCTGGATCCGTGATCCTTATTTCCCTTTAACGGGTTATGCTTAGGATCAACTACTATCATTTAAACATTTTCATTTAATATTGATTGAGTGTGTATCTTTGATAGATATTGATTATTGTATACATTTGAGTGAGTTTATGGATTGTTTCAATCCTATGAATGCATATAGTTTGACTTTACATAATTCCCATGTCGTGCTGTGCTTTTCTAAGTGATACCCCATGATTCCGCCATGTTGGGGTGTTACAGAATGGTATCAGAGCCATGGTTGTAGAGAGCTAGGTGGATTGACCTAGTCTATAGCCATTACACCCACATTTCATATTAGCATGCATGAAGGGAAATTTTGTGTGCAACGTGAACTGTATGATGCATAAAAATGGTTTAAACTGAGTTCGTAGGTTACTCATAGAAAAGAATAAAGTTGACTAAGAACTATCGAAATAGAAATTTCTTTAATTAAAATTGGAGTCTTACAACCTTGAGATACACCGGCTCACCCATTTGAACAAACTCTAAGAGAGGTATAAGTCGGAGTGCGCTAGCCTCCAAAAAGGGCGGGTTTTTAATTGCGTCCTTCGCAAACCTTTGCCTTTGCGCTTATTTGTGCGTTCAAATGGAGCTACCGAGCTCTCTTGTGTTACTAAGACTATAAAAATAAATTTTATTAAACATTATGTTATGAAGATTTGCATGAGTCTTCATACATAAACTTTTGATTCACATCAAATGCATTACCCATTTAAAGATAAGTCATTACCACAACTTGATGGACATATATGATAGTGTCGGGATACACTGTGAATTGTGGAATTATTGTGATAAACGTTGATATGTGGAATCTTGGAAGTATTTATTATTTATCCCCCCAGTAAAATGATCTCGTGGATTGCGCCTTGTGGATAAAGTATAGTAGTTAACCCGGTACGCTTAATGAGTGTTGGTTAGGTGGAGGGTTAGCCGATGGTACACCCTGTATACAAACACTTTTAATGTGTCGAATGTTGAAGTTAAGATCCGGACTATACTTTACCCACCTTGTTATGACTTGACCCTATATATAATCGATAATTCCTTTAAAGTAGAATTATAAGAAGTGTATGTGCATCATATTTGTTGGTTGATTCACTTGTTATGATATGGACCGAAATGTTAATTGTTTATTTGTTGATTATTGATATGATTACTTGTGGTTTAATGTCGCTTTGATTATCATGTAAATGATATATCATGTTAGGCGTATTGGTTAATGATGATTGTCGCTTTGATTATCATGTAAATGATATATCATGTTAGGCGTATTGGTTAATGATGATTGTCGCTTTGATTATCATGTAAATGATATATCATGTTAGGCGTATTGGTTAATGATGATTGTCGCTTTGATTATCATGTAAATGATATATCATGTTAGGCGTATTGGTTAATGATGATTGTCGCTTTGATTATCATGTAAATGATATATCATGTTAGGCGTATTGGTTAATGATGATTGTCGCTTTGATTATCATGTAAATGATATATCATGTTAGGTGTATTACTTGAAGGTAAATTTTGATATTCGGGTGTGAATTGTGAGACTTAACTTGTTAATATAATACGTGTGTTCAGGAAAGATGGTTAGAACAAGAAGAGCTAACACTAACTATAGGCGTCAAAATGAGCAAGAGGAGCCGATAGCTCAAGAAGAAATTGTAGGTGGACGTAGTGGTAGAGGTGGTCGTGGAGGAAGAGATAACCATGGAGGTCGTGGTGGCAGAGGTGGTCGGGGTAATCCTAATCCCCCGATAACCGCCAAGGTTGTCACACAAGCTTTAAATGATCTCATGCCGGATCTTGTGGCTCGAATTCAAACGGCTATGAGAAATGTAAACGGACAAGAAGAACCAGAAGATGAAGCGGTTCCCGTATAAAATGAACAAGAAAACGTAAATGTAAACGGTGTAGGTGTAGGAGAAGTTTTACCTAGACCGGATTATGATGTTCGTCAACCAGGATGCTTGTTTAAAGACTTCAAACTTTGTGGAGCCCCGGAATTTAATGGAGAAAGTGGTGCTACGGGTTGCTTGGAATGGTTAGAGAGCATTGAATCTATCATTGCTCGAAGTGGTTGTGCCTTCCACCAAAGAATCACTTATGCTTCCGGTATGTTGAAAGGTGGGGCTCTTGAGTGGTGGAACGAAGAAGTTGATGAATTGGGGATCGATGCGGCTAATAATCTTTTATGGGGAGAGTTCAAGAATATGATAACTACTAAGTATTGCCCGACCCATGAACTGAGGAAATTGCAAGTGTAATTTTCTAAACTTGCCATGAAGGGAGGAGACTACGAGAGTTACACACGCTGTTTTGGCCAACTCTCTAGACTCATTCCTCATTATGTGAGACCCCAAGAGGTTAAGATTGAGAAGTATGTTGCGGGATTGCCACATGAAGTGAGAGTGCTTGTCTCTCACCCCACCATGCCTTTGACTTACAAAGAGGCAACCACCCGTACCGCTAGTATAACCTTGGAACTCATTAGAGGTGGTAAGTTAAATAAGAACGATAACAAGAATGACAATAAAAGGAAGGATGTTGCTGAGTCAAGCGGCACCAAGAAAGATGATCAGCGTGATAATAAGCGCCATGGTCGTGGTGGAAAGGTTTTTGCAGCGGTAATACCAACAAAGGGTCCTCAACGGGTTGGTTACACAGGGGGTAGTCCTTTATGCCCTAGGTGTAATCGCTATCATTGGCCTACCATGAGGTGTGATGCTTGTTTTCATTGTAACCAACAGGGACACACCTCAAGATTTTGTCCAACTAACCCCCGGAATGGTCCTTTAAATGTTGCTCCCATTAATACTATGCGTCCCCCGATGGCCCCGGGTTCTTGTTATGAATGTGGTAGCCAAGACCACTACCGCAACCGGTGCCCAAATCTTATTGGCCAACAAGTCCAAGTGACCGTGCATCCTAACCAGTTGCAAATTGCTGGTCCGAATCAAAACCGAGGAAACCAAGGACAACAACAACAACCTCCTCAAGCTCCTCGCCAACATTTGCCACCCCGTGGAAGAGCTTTTGCCATGAATGCGGCCGAGGCTCATGGTGATCCTAATGTCGTAGCAGGTACCTTTCTCCTCAATCACCAATATGCTACTGTGTTATTTGATTCAGGAGCCGATTATAGTCTCATTTCCAATGATTTTATTCCGTTGATCGATGCTAAACCTAGCCCGTTGTCCTATTGTTTTGAACTTGAAATGGTAAATGGTGGATTGTCTAGGATTAGTCAAGTTGTTCGTGATTGTGTGTTAGATTTATGTGATCACCCATTTTACATTGACTTAATGCCTTTTGATATTGGTAGTTTTGACGTGATTGTGGGTATGGATTGGTTATCGGCCATGAACGCGGTAATTGATTGTGGTAGTCGAACTGTGAGGATTCCGTTAGAAAATGGGGAAGAATTAGTGGTTCAAGGCAAAACGACCGAACTATGGGATGGGAATGTATATAGTGTTAAAATCACAAAGATTGAATTGAAAACCGTGCCCGTAGTTAAAGACTTTGCGGATGTATTTCCGGATGACCTACCGGGTTTACCTCCATCTCGTGAACTTGACTTCCGTATTGAACTTATTCCTAAGGCTTCTCCCGTGGCCAAAGCACATTATCGCTTAGCCGTGACCGAATTACAAGAGTTGGCCGCCCAACTCAAAGAGCTTCAAGACAAGGGTTTCATTCGCCCTAGTCAATCGCCTTGGGGCGTACCGGTTTTGTTCATTAAAAAGAAAGATGGCACATTCCGAATGTGTATCGATTATAGAGAATTGAACAAACTAACGGTAAAGAATCGTTATCCTCTTCCTAGGATTGACGATTTATTCGACCAACTCCAAGGTGCTCGTTTCTTTTCCAAAATTGATTTGAGGTCGGGTTATCATCAATTACGTGTTCATGAAGACGACATTCCAAAAACCGCCTTTCGAATGAGATATGGACATTTTGAATTTACGGTGATGCCTTTTGGATTGACTAATGCACCAGCTGTGTTCATGGATTTGATGAACCGAGTGTGTCAACCCTACTTGGACCAATTTGTCATTGTTTTCATCGATGACATTCTTATCTATTCTAAGACAAAAGAAGATCATTTGGAACATTTGAAACAAGTCTTAGAGATACTCCGGAAAGAAAAGCTTTATGCCAAGTTCTCCAAATGTGAATTTTGGCTTGAAGAGGTCCACTTTCTTGGTCACGTAGTGAGCAAAGAAGGAATTCATGTGGACCCAAGTAAGGTTGAAGCAGTAAAGAATTGGAGACGACCCGAAACACCGACCGAAATTCGCCAATTTCTTGGTTTGGCGGGTTACTATAGACGATTTATTGAAGGCTTTTCAAAAATCGCCCAACCTTTGACTCTGTTGACTCAACGGGAAAGAAGGTTTGATTGGGGTGAAAGCAAGAACCAGCATTCCAATTGTTGAAAGAAAAATTGTGTGATGCACCCATCTTGAGCTTGCCCAATGGAGCCGATGATTTTGTTGTATATTGTGATGCATCCGGGCAAGGATTGGGTTGTGTCTTAATGCAACGGGATAAGGTGATAGCATATGCATCCAGACAATTGAAGGTGCATGAGAAGAATTATCTGACTCATGACTTAGAATTGGGAGCAGTGGTATTTGCTTTGAAATGTTGGAGGCATTACTTGTATGGCACCAAGAGCGTAATCTATACCGATCACAAAAGCCTTCAACATATCTTCAATCAAAGCAATCTGAACATGAGGCAAAGAAGATGGCTTGAACTGTTAAGTGATTATGATTGTGTTATCCGGTATCACCCGGGTAAAGCAAATGTGGTAGCCGATGCCTTAAGTGGAAAAGAACGTATAAAACCAAGAAGAGTTAAAGCCATGAGCTTTACCGTGTTAAGGAGTTTTCGTGACTCCATTATTGAAGCACAAGAATTGGCAACTAGACCGGAAAACTTCATCAATGAAACCTTAAACGGTCTAGAAGAACAATTTGATAGAAAGAATGACAATGGTTTGTATTTCGTTGATCGATTGTGGATTCCCATTCTTGGAGGATGGCGGTTGAAATTGATGGATGAAGCTCATAAGTCAGCCTACTCAGTTCACCCGGGTTCTGATAAAATGTACTTTGGATTGAGAGATTTGTATTGGTGGCCGGGAATGAAGAATGACATTGCAAAATATGTTAGTGAATGCCTCACTTGTTTGCAAGTGAAAGCCGACCACAAGAAACCACCAGGTTTACTAGTCCAACCAGTAACACCGGTGTGGAAATGGGAAGAAATTGCTATGGACTTCATCACGAAGATACCTAGGACGAGTAGTGGTCGGGACACTATTTGGGTGATAATTGACCGGTTGACTAAGTCGGCTCACTTCTTAGCCATCTGGGAGGATGATAAATTTGACACCATGGCACGTTTGTACATCAAAGAGGTGATATCCAAGCATGGAGTGCCGATTTCCGTGATATCCAATCGGGATGCCCGATTTACTTCAAAATTTTGGAAGGCGTTCCAGAAATCTATGGGTACTCGTCTCGGCATGAGTACGGCGTTCCACCCACAAACTGATGGTCAAAGTGAAAGAACGATCCAAACATTGGAAGACATGTTAAGAGCTTGTGCTATTGATTTTGGTGGTAATTGGGATGTGCATCTTCCTTTGGTTGAATTCTCTCACAATAATAGCTATCATGCTAGCATTGGAATGGCCCCATTTAAAGCATTATATGGGAGAGATTGTAGGTCACCGCTAGCTTGGGCAGAAGTTGGTGAAAGCCAACTCGTTGGGCCCGAAATTGTTATTGAAACGACGAAAATGATCTCACAAATCAAAGAAAAGTTAAGAGTGGCCCGAGAACGACAATTGAAATATGCTAATGTTAGACGATGACCCCTCGAATTTGAAGTTGGTGATTATGTTTTATTGAAAGTATCCCCGTGGAAAGGTGTGGTTCGTTTTGTGAAACGTAGCAAGTTGGGACCACGGTACATTGGCCCGTTCAAGATCTTGGATCGTATTGGTCCGGTAGCTTATCGATTAGAACTTCCTCAAAACCTGAGTGGAGTTCATAATGTTTTCCATGTTTGTAATCTTAGAAAGTGTTTGGCCGATCCAACACTTCATGTGCCCCTCGAAGAAATCCGTGTTGATAAAACGTTGAAATTCGTGGAAGAACCAATAGAAATCCTAGATCGACAAACTAGAAAACTAAAGAATACCCGATATACGATTGTGGCAAGCTAGATGTGGACCCGAGTTTACTTGGGAACATGAGGACCACATGAAGTCTAAATACCCACACTTGTTTAGTAATTAGTGATTGTTGAATTTCGGGACGAAATTCTTTAACGGGGGAAGAATGTAACATTCATGATTTTTACCGTTTGACTGTGCATGTAATTTGATTAACTATTTCAATAAACGGAAATTTGGACATAATTGTGTACATTTATCTGTAAATTGGGCCAATTATAATGTCATATTTGAACTTCTAGAATTAGGGCCATATTAGCAGACTATGAAATTGGCCCAGTACATGTTATGGAAATTATATAATAGATGATAATTGAGTAACTATGGTAACAGGCAAAACGTATATACGAAACCTTAAGTATAATGTACGGTTACAACAGTGTCGGTGAAACAGTGTCGGTGAAACAGTGTCGGTGGTTAGATGATAATTCCATTAATAGGACAAAAACCGACACAACCTTTATATTATATGAAATGATTTATCCATATTATGGATTTATAATAATTTATAAAAGTTGTACGCTCGTGAGTATTTTTGTTATTAATTTCGGAATCATTTAACTAGTTAGATATATTGTACATACTAGTAAAATAAATATGCAATTGTGTACTTGAACTAGATAACTAATAAATATATAAATACATGTAATTGATTTATAACCACATAGATAAAAGTAATTATACTTATATAGACTAGTTACTACATTTAATTACACAAATAATAATCAAGAATCAAAGTTTAGAGTCAACCAAAGTCAATAAGTCAAGTCAAGCTTGTGTTCTTGACATAAACCCCACACAAACTAACCAAGACTTGGATTATAGCTTGTAATCATGTAATGAACATGTTCCTACTGAATTCTAGTTTGTTTTAAGGCCAAAGTTTCAGCCATTACACTCAAGGATGAGTTGTAAACACATGATGAACACCTCATGGCCAAGGTGTGTATTCTTGGCACTTAGTTGCAACTCTTGGGCTATATAAGCAAGCATTTGATGATCATTCTATCATTCATCTCTACTCTTTTCTCTCTCTTTCACATTCATAACACAAAACAATCAAGTCCATAAAGTCTTGGGTTCATCACTTGAAGTTTCAAGTTGAATTTAAAGACTCTATAAGACTGAAATTTTCAGTCATCTTGCAAACATCATAGAAGATTCATCTGGACGAATTAGGAGACGAATCTTATATTTTTGGAAAGTTCCAAGTGTCAGTAAAATTTGATAAGAACGAAGTTTCTTCTGGTTTTGCTCAGAAGAGTGCCAAAAACGACGATTTTCAGAACTGGTCTAATTTCTGACGAGGCTACAGGTTTGTTTTTGTAAAAATCATAACTCTTTTATTAAAGCTCTTCAAGAGTCAAACCTTACATTTTTGAAAAGGCCTTTGAGTGCCCAACAAATATCTAGAACTAAGTTTTGTTGTATCTGGTCTTCCTAACTTCCCAAAGTCGTTGTCAAGTAGATAACGCAAAGCTGGAAACATGCTGAAAATTCCTTATTTTGCACTTAGGCTTTGTGGTAGCTTATAAGTTGATCTTATACTTGTTCTAGGTACCCGGTAGTACATTTTGAGCATAGTAAAGTACTTTGCAAAGTGTTTTGAGTTGTACTAAGATTAACTTATCACGAGGATTATCTATTGCTCTGATTTGCCACTACAACTAAGGTGAGTTTCGTAAACCCTCCCTACTCAATTGAGATTCGGGCTGAAAAGTGTACATGTTTGTTTTTGTAAAAATCATAACTCTTTTATTAAAGCTCTTCAAGAGTCAAACCTTACATTTTTGAAAAGGCCTTTGAGTGCCCAACAAATAGTCTAGAACTAAGTTTTGTTGTATCTGGTCTTCCTAACTTCCCAAAGTCGTTGTCAAGTAGATAACGCAAAGCTGGAAACATGCTGAAAATTCCTTATTTTGCACTTAGGCTTTGTGGTAGCTTATAAGTTGATCTTATACTTGTTCTAGGTACCCGGTAGTACATTTTGAGCATAGTAAAGTACTTTGCAAAGTGTTTTGAGTTGTACTAAGATTAACTTATCACGAGGATTATCTATTGCTCTGATTTGCCACTACAACTAAGGTGAGTTTCGTAAACCCTCCCTACTCAATTGAGATTCGGGCTGAAAAGTGTACATGTTTGTTTAACTGTTGATTGTTGATTTGATTAATTGTATGATTGAATTGTTGATGTGGACTTGTTAGCGCATTATTTACTATGTAAGTCGCACCGTTAGCGCATTGTTTACGATGTAAGTCGCACCGTTAGCGCATTGTTTACGATGTAAGTCGCACCGTTAGCGCATTGTTTACGATGTAAGTCGCACCGTTAGCGCATTGTTTACGATGTAAGTCGCACCGTTAGCGCATTGTTTAAGATGTAAGTCACACCGTTAGCGCATTATTTATTATATAAGTCGCACCGTTAGCGCATTGTTAATTATTAACTATGTAAGCCGCATCGTTGTTGATCGTTATTGATTGTTATGGAACGTTGTTGAACGTTATATGGAATCGTTATTATTGAATGTTGACTTGTATTGAATTGTGATAATGTGAAACCTTATAGGTTATCCTTGGATGTGATTAGTTCTCCTAATCCTCACTTATTGTTAACGGTTGTTATCCGACACGGTTATCCCATATTACTTGTCCCTACGAACTCACCAAATTTATGTTGACGTATTTTAGTACACTTTTCAGGTAATCAGGTTAATCAGAGACAAAATGGATGATTATGTGCTTGCATTGCTAGGATTGGACTAGCTTTGGACTTCTGGATCCGTGATCCTTATTTCCCTTTAACGGGTTATGCTTAGGATCACCTACTATCATTTAAACATTTTCATTTAATATTGATTGAGTGTGTATCTTTGATAGATATTGATTATTGTATACATTTGAGTGAGTTTATGGATTGTTTCAATCCTATGAATGCATATAGTTTGACTCTACATAATTCCCATGTCGTGCTGTGCTTTTCTAAGTGATACCCCATGATTCCGCCATGTTGGGGTGTTACATGTTAGGACTAATTACCCTATAAAATGTGTCTTAAGAAAGCCTGAAGTATCTGGTAGGATGGCTAAATGGTCCGTTAAATTAAGTGCTTTTAATTTAATCTATGAACCTAGGACTGCCATAAAATCTCAGGCCCTAGCAGACTTTGTGGCCGATTTCAGTACTGATTTGCAATCTGATGTAGACTTAAAAGTTAAAGTGCTAGAAGAATCCACTGAAAAATGGACTTTACATACTGATGGTGTAGATAACGTTAAAGGAATAGGGTTAGGCATCGTACTAAAATTGCCACAGGGGGATATCATACCCCGGGCAGTAAATTGTCATTTTATAGCCACTAATAATGAAGCAGAATACGAGGCTTTAATTTATGGCATGCAATTGGCTAAAGATATGAACATTAGAAATCTTAAAGTATATGTTGATTCATTGCTTTTAGCTAATCATTTTAATGGGACATATGCTGCGAAAGGTGAAAATTTGATACAGTATTTGGAAATTGTCAAAAAACTGGCAGAAAACTTTGATTTGTCTAGAACAAGTTCCTAGAGAAGAAAATACTGAAGCTGACGCTTTAGCTAATTTAGGATCAACACTTAAGATGTCGCCAGAAACTAAAATTCCTATAGTTCACATTTTACAACCTACTATATAATCAGAATCAATAAAGATATTGGCTATTCAAGATACAGGAGCAGATCAATCTGAAAATAACCAAAATTCATGGACTACACCCATAATAGAGTATCTAAATGCTGGGACAATTCCTAAGGATGAACACCCAAAGAATTTTCGCATGAAAACTGCACATTATTCTATGATAAATGGTACTTTGTATAGAAGATCTCTTGCAGGACCATACTTTAGATGTCTAGAACATCCTGAAACTACTGAGGTGCTTAAAGATATCCATGAAGGTGAATGTGGAAACCATACAGCAGGAAGATCTTTGTACTCCAAGATCTTGAGAACAGGTTATTATTGGCCAACTATGAAACAAGACGCAGAAGAATACTCAAAGAAATATGACGCATGTCAACGACATAGCAACATTTACCATCAACCAGCAGAGCCTATGTATCCAGTTCTCTCACCTTGGCCATTCATGAAGTGGGGAATGGATATTGTTGGACCAATGACGGAGTCTTCAGCAGGGAAGAAGTACTTTTTGGCCATGACTGATTATTTCTCTAAATGGATTGAAGCAGAAGCATATGCCAAGATCCAAGAAGCTCATGTTATATCTTTCATCAAGAAAAATATATTAACAAGATTTGGAGTTCCCGCTGAGATAATTTATGACAATGGATCACAATTTATTGGCAATAGGACAACTAATTTCTGCGAAAGCTGGGGAATCAAAATGATCACCTCAACTCCTGTTCATCCTCAGGCCAATGGGCAAGCAGAATCAAGCAATAAAATCATCATGAATAATCTCAAGAAAAGACTGGGACAAGCAAAAGGAAAATGGGCAGAAGAACTTCCATTTGTCTTATGGGCTGATCGAACTACTTCGAAAACGGCCACTGGACAAACTCCATTTTCTCTTGTCTTTGGAACTGAAGCAGTGCTGCCCACTAAAATGGATCTACCTACCGCAAGGGTCAGCTTACTGACTTATGAGAAAAATAAGGAATTATTGCTTGAAAATCTTGAAGCTGTAGTTGAATTACGAGAAAGAACCAAGATAAGAATAGCAGCTTACCAACAGCGAATCGCTAAGTCTTATATTAAAAATATAAGGGTTTGAAGATTTCAAATCGGAGATCTAGTTCTCAAAAAGGTTCTAACTAAACCTGATGGTAAGTTAAACCCAAAATGGGAAGGTCCTTACTTAATAAAAGGAGAAGCCGGGAAAGGATCCTATTGGCTTCAAACTTTGAAAGGTACACTAGTTCCAAGAGCTAGGAATGCTATCCATCTCAAAATTTATCACATGTAGTTTACTTTGTCTTTCGACAAAGCCACGTAAGATTTCTTACCTTCGAATTTTCTATTTCTTTGTCATATATTATTTTCTTCAAAATAATGATACTGACTTGAGCATCGGAGTGGCGTTAGCCAAAAGGCTAACGTCAGTTTCAAATAAATCTTTGATTTTATAGGTTCTACAAGACGAATCTATATCAACGATCACCTGCACAAGAATATACAACAAGGTTTGGCTCTAACGCCTACGTTTGGTTAAAGGTTTTCACCTTTTCATTATGGAATTTCTACAATGGCTCTAACGCCAACTTTTGGTTAAAGGTTTTCACCTTTTCATTATGGAATTTCTACAATGGCTCTAACGCCTACGTTTGGTTAAAGGTTTTCACCTTTTCATTATGGAATTTCTACAATGGCTCTAACGCCTACGTTTGGTTAAAGGTTTTCACCTTTTCATTATGGAATTTCTACAATGGCTCTAACGCCTACGTTTGGTTAAAGGTTTTCACCTTTTCATTATGGAATTTCTACTGAATGGCTCTAACGCCATCTTTTGGTTAAAGGTTTACACCTTTCTTAAAATCGCCCGGGTCGCACACATTAATTAGACGGTTGAAGGGTTAAATTCCAAGGTCGTCGAAATTAATTCTGTTGGTTATCGATGTTACCATTGATCTCCCGATTTGGCTAACCACGCCACCATTGTCCAAAGTACGTTTGAAAAAGGCTAAACCGCGCCTCTTAAGCAATTTCAAGATATTGAGACACCCTTAATATCTTGAACAACAGTATCCATACAAAATAAATTGAAATTGAGAACGTCCCCTCTTAATTTTAATCTCCAACGAAATCTTATGCGAATCCACACCTATGTATTATTCTAATGCAGACATACGTGGAAACCGACAGATATTAAATACATTGCAGGCCAAAGATCATAGTCATCAAGTGGGATCTCAATCGCTCACAAAAGGTGCATGTATCTTACTCTTGAATATTGTGTTGATTTAATTGCTTATTGAATATCTTGTCGAGTAAGTCAAATAACATAATTACCTGACAGATGACACAGTAATGTTAATTACTCGTTTTACTATTTTACCCTCGTTAACAATTTTGGTTTTTAAACAAAAATCAAAATGGATCAAAAGACTAGTATTTCATTCAAAAGCATATATACATAAAACTACTTCAAAAGCAGTTTTTACATCCATGATCGATCATTCCAGATCGATCTCGCCCCTCCTAAGACATTGTTATCCTACGATACACTACCCCTACCGATTCATACTGCTACTATCAAGAGAGTCTAAAAATATGGGCTCCGGCCTTTGCATCATATCATTCATCGCCCACAAAAGTTTTTATACAGAGGAGTCAGGTTTCAACTTTTTTGTGACCCTTGTATATACCAAATCAACTCTGGCCACCTTGAGTTCATCCTTGGTCTTAACCAGTTCCTCCTCCAGTTCTTTTATCCTCAAATTTTGTGCTTTCCTCTGATCTAAAAGAGAGAATATAAACTGATTCTGACTCTTTATTTCTTCATTTTTGAGTCGTGCAACTTCCATATGAGCACACCTCATCTGCGAGAAACACTGAAAAACGAAAGAAAAATCAATTTTGAGAACTGAGAACTAAAATAGAAAAGGTTTATCTTACGTAAAGAAGTCTTCTCTATGACTTCGTGGTTCCCCAGTTAACCCTCGGGGGATCATGGATCTCAAGATGGGAATCACCATTGTTGATTTCAGACATTATTGTGTTATGTGAATTTATAGAAATAGAAAAGATGATAAAAACTTTTTTAAGCATAAATGGAATTTTTGATTTTCACATTAAGGGTAAGTTTACTTATATAGAGGGGTGAAATGATGGGACTGAACTACCAAGTTGTTACTTTTCGCATCAAAACTCTTGGTTATCCTTTTTACACGCGTCTTATCTTTAAGGCAGTTTTGAAATTTTACTATTTACCCTCGTTAACAATTTTGGTTTTTAAACAAAAATCAAAATGGATCAAAAGACTAGTATTTCATTCAAAAGCATATATACATAAAACTACTTCAAAAGCAGTTTTTACATCCATGATCGATCATTCCAGATCGATCTCGCCCCTCCTAAGACATTGTTATCCTACGATACACTACCCCTACCGATTCATACTGCTACTATCAAGAGAGTCTAAAAATATGGGCTCCGGCCTTTGCATCATATCATTCATCGCCCACAAAAGTTTTTATACAGAGGAGTCAGGTTTCAACTTTTTTGTGACCCTTGTATATACCAAATCAACTCTGGCCACCTTGAGTTCATCCTTGGTCTTAACCAGTTCCTCCTCCAGTTCTTTTATCCTCAAATTTTGTGCTTTCCTCTGATCTAAAAGAGAGAATATAAACTGATTCTGACTCTTTATTTCTTCATTTTTGAGTCGTGCAACTTCCATATGAGCACACCTCATCTGCGAGAAACACTGAAAAACGAAAGAAAAATCAATTTTGAGAACTGAGAACTAAAATAGAAAAGGTTTATCTTACGTAAAGAAGTCTTCTCTATGACTTCGTGGTTCCCCAGTTAACCCTCGGGGGATCATGGATCTCAAGATGGGAATCACCATTGTTGATTTCAGACATTATTGTGTTATGTGAATTTATAGAAATAGAAAAGATGATAAAAACTTTTTTAAGCATAAATGGAATTTTTGATTTTCACATTAAGGGTAAGTTTACTTATATAGAGGGGTGAAATGATGGGACTGAACTACCAAGTTGTTACTTTTCGCATCAAAACTCTTGGTTATCCTTTTTACACGCGTCTTATCTTTAAGGCAGTTTTGAAATTTTACTATTTGACTCCGGTCAAAGCTTTCTCTAGAAGCTTCAAAGTTATTCAAATAAAAATGATTTTATTAAATAACTTTGGGGACAATTGTTATGCCTGAAATTTCAAGTACCAATATCTTGAAAGCCCAAGATCTTGACATCTCAGGATCTTGACACAGCGGAACATTCGGAAGATATACTAACGTATTGTTGCAAATGTTATTATTATTTCCTCGTGAGTTAAACATGCAGGATCAATGGTAATCAATATCACATATGGGAAATACCTCTAACGGTACAAAATCAAAGACACACGTAAAGAATCTCTTCAACACGCAAAGAAGACTTAGTCCTCCAACATAACCGGACTTCAAGTTGAATTCAGCATGAGGAGAAATACACTAACGGTCACTTGACCAGGCAAGATCTTCAATAACGTTTAAGAACTGAAGATGTGGAAGATCCCTACAATATTGGATAGTTAGTTTATCATTCGCATTATAAATAGAAGGAGGTCGATCGATCCTAGACACTTACTTTTCATCAGTCATTACTCACTTGTATTCACACACACGCTACATACTATTCTCTTCGCTGTTCATACACTTAGAGAGATCGATCAACCTACTCCCACCAATTGTAATCATTTTAACATTCATCAATTAAGAACAAGGCAGGAACGATTGTTTCCTCCCGGGGTTTTTATGCCGGCAATCCTCTAAGGATTAAGGGCTTTTCCTCGTCAACAAATATCGGTGTTCTTGCTCTTTACTCTTTATTTTACGCATTATTTATTTGATTCTTGCTTAATATCTTGCTTATATTAACATATTCTGCATTATTTACATTAGTTTGCGAATATCTTGACCTTCTTTATTGTTTAGTCGACATAATCTTTATCAAAAGTCTTTCTTAACAACGCATCTTTGTAACTCAACATATTTTTACAAGCACACAACCTCACGAACGAAAGTTTGGTTACTTAATTGATCTAAGTCTTCGACGTAGATTATCTTAGGTGATTTTTGACCAAAACATACTTTTCTTCGAAGAACTTCATTACGATTGGATTAATTCTGTTGTTCGTTTTCAATTCCTTGTATTGATCTAAGTCTTCGACGTAGATTATCTTAGGTGATTTTTGACCAAAACATACTTTTCTTCGAAGAACTTCATTACGATTGGATTAATTCTGTTGTTCGTTTTCAATTCCTTGTATTGATCTAAGTCTTCGACGTAGATTATCTTAGGTGATTTTTGACCAAAACATACTTTTCTTCGAAGAACTTCATTACGATTGGATTAATACACGTTTTCGGTCGTAAACTCGTGAAAGAATCACGTATAAACGACCCTAAACGAATGTTGTCTATCACCAACAAACTATAACCTTCCGGTATGAAACCAAGAGTGTTGAGTCTTGGATTCGCTGATAAGACTTGCTCGCTAACGTTGGTCGTCAGCGAGTCATCAGCGAGTCCAGTGACTCTCTTCAGCGGGATGTATGCTGCCCAAATTGTTAGTCAAGGCGGGAAGAATTCAAACCAGATAAAGACAAAAGTCACATGGTGGTTTCTCCAACTGTATTATACCTTCTATGGCAAAGGTACAGTTGGGACCAAAATCAGGGTTTTCTCTCTCATACCCATTTTGGTAAAGAAGCCAAGGGCTCTTGCATGGAAGAACATGGAGCCAATGGGACGTCGACAACCACCATCTTTCACTATCATTGTAAGGCTGTGTTGCCCTAATTCTCCCCTATAAAAGGCAACACAGCCGCAACACATTCTTTGTGTTTGTCACCTTAAGTGTGTGTCACTTTAAATTGTAAAATTGTTTAAGTTTTCTAGTGTGTCTAAAACTTTAAACAATTGTAAGTTCTTTTATTTCTTGTAAGTAAAGTTGACAATATCGATCATGTATTCGCTGTTTAATCAATGATACATATGATTAGACTTGCCTAGATATTGTGTAATCGAACTTTACCTTTGTTCTTGTTTATTTACTTGCTATTTACTTTCTTGTCTAGTTAATTATAACACAAGTAGTGCATTCGTGGACTGTTAAGTGGTATCAGAGCCACCGTTCCTAAATCATTGGAACAAGATCTGTTTGCCTTCTTGTGTTTACATTAATTTTTCTGTTTCTTTCTTCCTCAAAATTTTTATTTCTTTAAAGGCAAGAACATGACTACTGTTCCTACCCTTTTGAACCAACATGACTTTGGTTACGTAGCTATCCCTCCAAAATTCGAGCCCAGAGATTTTGGGTCTTGGAAAGAGAGAATGCTTCTTCACATTGTGGGGGTGGAACCTTACCTCATGACCATTTTAAATGAAGGTCCTTACATAACTACCTACGTCCAAAGGACTCCAGGAGCCACACCTGATGCTCCTGAGATTGTGACCGATCTGGTAAAACCAGAAGTCCAATGAACCGATGAAGAGCGTAAGCTAGTCAATCTTGACTCTAGGCTTAAAAATATGATCATCACCACCCTTACTACTGAGGTCATGAAGCTCGTCATCAAATATCCCTTTTCAAAAGAAGTTTGGGATAAACTTGTCAGCACCTATGAAGGGTCTGCTGACTTAATAAAAACCAAAAGGATAGATTTAAAAAGATCCTATGAAAATTTCTTTTATCTTCCTGTTGAAAGTCTTGAAAGCACTTATACCCGCTTCAAAGGGTTGCTTAATGACATAACTAACATTGGCATCACTCATGATAACTTTGAAGTGTGCCATAAATTCATCGATTCTCTTCCTCTCAAATGGCAAAATTTGAGACAAATTCTTCGAACCACCAAAAAGATTGAAAACTTCGATCTTGAACAACTTTTTGGTACTCTTCAATTTGAAGAGAAAGCATTAGCTCAAAATATTCGAGCTGCTGATGATGCTCAAAGACATGCTGGTCCTTCTACCTCCTCCAGCAGCTCTTCGACACTTTCTGTCTCTGACCCTCTAGCCCTTGTCTCTGCTGAGCCCATCAACCTCTACGATGGTGCCAGTTCTTCTAATCTTCCTGCCTCCATTCAAGCTCTTGTTGATGAGCTTGATGCTGATGAAAAACAGGAAATGTTCAGCGACTTTATGGGCTTTGCCCTAATCGCTGGAAAGAAATATTCCAGGAAATGGAACAATCGTAAAACCGTTGCTCCCTTTAAACCTCCTGTTGATAAATCACAGGAGGAATGCTGGAGGTGTGGCAGAAAAGGCCATTACCAAAAGGAGTGCGGGGTTTCTATTCCCACCCCTGCTGCTCTTAAGACTAACAGTTCTAAGTCTGTTGATGAATACAGGAACAAATATTATCAGCTACAAGCCAAAATTGCTGAAACTGAGGAAGCCAAAACACCAGCCAAAGGACTGGTTGCTGAAGAGCACGACTGGGCTGACTCAGATGAGTCTAATGATGAAGAGTATGTAGACTCCATGTGCTTGATGGCACTTGCTGATGGTGATGCGCTGACAAAAGACCAAGTTTCGTCTAGTCAGTGGGTGAATGTCACTGTTAAAAAGGTACATACTCTTCTCTCTGCTGCCGATGAGGACAAGACCAAAATTCTTGAATCCTTGTCCTGTGATCTTCAGTTTGTAGAATCTCTACGTGCTGAAATCCATTCTAAACTTAACTCTGTAAGTTCAGAGTTGAGTGAAAAATGTGAAAAACTCAATAAGTTGAAGAATGTTCACGTTGAACTTCAATCACATGAGTTGCTGACTCAAAAGCTTCAACTTGAGAATGAAAAACTCAAACTTGAAGTTTCTAACCTCAATAAGATTGTGACTTCCTGGTCAAAAGCTTCTAGGTTTCATCATCAATGCCTAAGTGAACAAGTCCCTGCCCAAGTTCAGGCAGTAATAGGTGGCGACTACGACTCTGCTGCCTGTCTTGCTGACATGTTCAATGATGATGTAAAGCCTGACTTTTCTATTCCTCCTTCTGCTGTTGCCTCTCCCGAAGAGATGAGAAAATGGTATTTGGTCAAAGGACAAAATGATTACCATAATGAAATGGAACCTGGTGCTCCTTCTTCTTCCATCAGCGACCCTCTTACCTCTGCTGAGGAAAGTGGTGCTAGTTCAACCAGCACCAATAACCCTTTTTCTCATCTCCCCATTGTTGGCATGATGCCACATGAAGGGAGAGTTCAATATTCTCCTCCAAGGTCTTTTGGAGAAGATAAATCAAACAATGGTCATGTCTCCATTGCTCCTCAGCGACTGACTATAGGTGCTGCTGAGCCATTTAAAAGAAGCATTGTTCTTGTCCCATATGATTACAGCACACCTCAGCATCCTGCACCTACCGTTCAACCTCGACCCATATCTTGTGAACCCTCATCTTCCTTCAAAACTGATCTCTCTCGTGTCGAAGTCAAGGACGCTCAACATGAGCGTCTCATGAACAGACGCGTCAGATTTGGAGATGCTAGGTATCATCAAGTAGGCACCAAACCTGCTGACCATTTATCCCCTCAGCAGACACCGGTAAATATGACTGCTCGACCTATTTTGAGGCATTCCACTCCACAAAGAGGAAGAAGTCTCAATCTAACACCACTCCGCAGCGAGATCGCATGCATCCTTCACACACAAGACATGTGACTCCTCTAAGAGGACACTTGCCACCTCAGCAAGCTTCATCCTCTAATTCACTTGGAGAATATCTACCTCACAAGCAAGTGAGGTCAGTGACTCCCCATCGTCATCCCAGACCTATAACTCCAAGCAGGGTGCATCAATCTCCTCAGCAGGATCCCTCTTCTTCTCAGTCTACTGGAAGACAAGGATGGACTATGATCAGAGGATCACAAAATCTTGGCAATCCGCCTTTAGATGACCCAAGAGGAAAGTCCATCTTGGGTCCAATCCCTCAAATGCCAAGGATCTCTCACAAACAGAGATCCAAGTCCAAGTCTAAACAAAAGAATAAGGCATCTACCTCTGCTGAGGAAAGTGGTGCTAGTTCAACCAGCACCAATAACCCTTTTTCTCATCTCCCCATTGTTGGCATGATGCCACATGAAGGGAGAGTTCAATATTCTCCTCCAAGGTCTTTTGGAGAAGATAAATCAAACAATGGTCATGTCTCCATTGCTCCTCAGCGACTGACTATAGGTGCTGCTGAGCCATTTAAAAGAAGCATTGTTCTTGTCCCATATGATTACAGCACACCTCAGCATCCTGCACCTACCGTTCAACCTCGACCCATATCTTGTGAACCCTCATCTTCCTTCAAAACTGATCTCTCTCGTGTCGAAGTCAAGGACGCTCAACATGAGCGTCTCATGAACAGACGCGTCAGATTTGGAGATGCTAGGTATCATCAAGTAGGCACCAAACCTGCTGACCATTTATCCCCTCAGCAGGATCCCTCTTCTTCTCAGTCTACTGGAAGACAAGGATGGACTATGATCAGAGGATCACAAAATCTTGGCAATCCGCCTTTAGATGACCCAAGAGGAAAGTCCATCTTGGGTCCAATCCCTCAAATGCCAAGGATCTCTCACAAACAGAGATCCAAGTCCAAGTCTAAACAAAAGAATAAGGCATCTACCTCTGCTGACCCTCAAATTAATGAGCTCACTCAGCGAGTAAATGACCTTTCCTCTCAGCTAAAAGAATTCTTTCTTCAAAATCAGAAAGGCAGCCCCTCTGATAAAAAATGTTATACATGTGGCAGCATAGGACATGTTGCATCTGATTGTGATAATAACTCTAGAGAAGCTCCTGAAGTTGTTGTCCAACCAAATCCTTCCTCCTTTGCTGATGCTCAATCATCGAGCTCTATCAGCGAAAATATTATTCCCGCTGAACCTGAAATGAGGTTAAATGACTCTACCTCAATAAATGAGAAAATGTGGCTGAGTACATCTCCTCTCAACGAATTTCCTTTCCCCGCTCCCAAAGAATCATAACAAATGGATTTGGTAGGCCATCCATGCTAGTAGAATACAGTGACACTGACACAGTTAGCAATGTTGTACTCCTTAGCAATATTCATGATGGAGTTGTCTCTATTAACAGCGACGATCCATCGTATGGATATGTTGATATGAGGGGATATCCTCCACATCCAGCTGATCTTCTTATTGAACCAAATTCAGAATCTTCCACCTCTGAAACTAACACACAAATATTCAATCCCGCTGATATGGTCGTCAGCGAGTTTGAAAGTGAACCCGTCTAAACCTTCTGTTATATCCATGCAGGGATCACTGGGAAAAGGAGTGTGGTATTTGGACAGTGGATGTTCAAAACACATGACTGGCTCAAAGACCCTGCTGGATAACTACGTAGAGGCTCCTGGCCCTACTGTAGTCTTTGGTGACAACTCAACTGGTCAAACTGAAGGTTATGGACTTCTCTCAAATGGTCTAATAAAGTTCACCAAAGTTGCCTATGTAAATGGATTAAAGCGTAATCTCATCAGCATTAGTCAACTTTGTGATGCTGACTACAAAGTGATTCTTGATAAACATCAAGGCACTGTGGTAAATATAAACAAGGAGGTCGTCTTGGTTGCACAAAGAAAACGAGATGTATATCTGGTAGACTTCACTCCTATCAAATCTGATAGTGAAACTTGTTTCTTTGCTAATTCAGCTGCTGAACTCAATTGGTTGTGGCACAAGCGTATGTCGCATGTGAACTTCAAAACCATCAACTCACTAGCCAAGAAAAACTTGGTTCGTGGTCTTCCTCATCTCTCGTTTGAAAAAGATAGACTCTGTGGTGCTTGTGAAAAAGGTAAAAGCCACAGAGCCACTTTCAAAACCATCAACTCACTAGCCAAGAAAAACTTGGTTCGTGGTCTTCCTCATCTCTCGTTTGAAAAAGATAGACTCTGTGGTGCTTGTGAAAAAGGTAAAAGCCACAGAGCCACTTTCAAAACCATCAACTCACTAGCCAAGAAAAACTTGGTTCGTGGTCTTCCTCATCTCTCGTTTGAAAAAGATAGACTCTGTGGTGCTTGTGAAAAAGGTAAAAGCCACAGAGCCACTTTCAAAACCATCAACTCACTAGCCAAGAAAAACTTGGTTCGTGGTCTTCCTCATCTCTCGTTTGAAAAAGATAGACTCTGTGGTGCTTGTGAAAAAGGTAAAAGCCACAGAGCCACTTTCAAAACCATCAACTCACTAGCCAAGAAAAACTTGGTTCGTGGTCTTCCTCATCTCTCGTTTGAAAAAGATAGACTCTGTGGTGCTTGTGAAAAAGGTAAAAGCCACAGAGCCACTTTCAAAACCATCAACTCACTAGCCAAGAAAAACTTGGTTCGTGGTCTTCCTCATCTCTCGTTTGAAAAAGATAGACTCTGTGGTGCTTGTGAAAAAGGTAAAAGCCACAGAGCCACTTTCAAAACCAAGAGCAAGCAAAACTTGTTTCTTTGCTAATTCAGCTGCTGAACTCAATTGGTTGTGGCACAAGCGTATGTTGCATCTGATTGTGATAATAACTCTAGAGAAGCTCCTGAAGTTGTTGTCCAACCAAATCCTTCCTCCTTTGCTGATGCTCAATCATCGAGCTCTATCAGCGAAAATATTATTCCCGCTGAACCTGAAATGAGGTTAAATGACTCTACCTCAATAAATGAGAAAATGTGGCTGAGTACATCTCCTCTCAACGAATTTCCTTTCCCCGCTCCCAAAGAATCATAACAAATGGATTTGGTAGGCCATCCATGCTAGTAGAATACAGTGACACTGACACAGTTAGCAATGTTGTACTCCTTAGCAATATTCATGATGGAGTTGTCTCTATTAACAGCGACGATCCATCGTATGGATATGTTGATATGAGGGGATATCCTCCACATCCAGCTGATCTTCTTATTGAACCAAATTCAGAATCTTCCACCTCTGAAACTAACACACAAATATTCAATCCCGCTGATATGGTCGTCAGCGAGTTTGAAAGTGAACCCGTCTAAACCTTCTGTTATATCCATGCAGGGATCACTGGGAAAAGGAGTGTGGTATTTGGACAGTGGATGTTCAAAACACATGACTGGCTCAAAGACCCTGCTGGATAACTACGTAGAGGCTCCTGGCCCTACTGTAGTCTTTGGTGACAACTCAACTGGTCAAACTGAAGGTTATGGACTTCTCTCAAATGGTCTAATAAAGTTCACCAAAGTTGCCTATGTAAATGGATTAAAGCGTAATCTCATCAGCATTAGTCAACTTTGTGATGCTGACTACAAAGTGATTCTTGATAAACATCAAGGCACTGTGGTAAATATAAACAAGGAGGTCGTCTTGGTTGCACAAAGAAAAAGAGATGTATATCTGGTAGACTTCACTCCTATCAAATCTGATAGTGAAACTTGTTTCTTTGCTAATTCAGCTGCTGAACTCAATTGGTTGTGGCACAAGCGTATGTCGCATGTGAACTTCAAAACCATCAACTCACTAGCCAAGAAAAACTTGGTTCGTGGTCTTCCTCATCTCTCGTTTGAAAAAGATAGACTCTGTGGTGCTTGTGAAAAAGGTAAAAGCCACAGAGCCACTTTCAAAACCAAGCAAGCAAATTCTGTCAAAGGATGCTTTCATCTTCTACACATGGACCTTTTTGGTCCAGTGAATGTCCAAAGTCTAAAGGGTAGTAAATACACTTTAGTTATTGTGGATGAATATTCACGATATACTTGGACTATTTTTCTCCATTCCAAGAGTAATGTTGCTGATGAAATCATTAAATTCATCAAGAAAATGGAAAATCTCAACAGCATAAGAGTTAAAGAACTCAGAAGTGACCATGGCACTGAGTTTAGAAACCACACTCTCGAATCCTTCTGTGCTGATCAAGGGATCTCACAAAACTTCTCCTCTACCAGAACTCTTGAGCAAAACGGTATTGCTGAAAGACGAAATAGAACTCTTATCGAGGCAGCACGCACTATGCTCAGTGAATCCTCTCTGCCCAGCAGGTTTTGGGCAGAAGCTTTCAACACTGCTTGCCATACTCAAAATCGTTGTCTGATTGTTGAAAGACATGACAAGACAGCATATGAGATCTTGAGAGGCAAGAAACCTCAAATCAAATACTTCCATGTATTTGGATGTCCTGTGTTTATTCTCAATAATAAAGATCACTTAGGAAAATTTGATCCCAAAGCTGATGATGGTTATTTTGTTGGATACTCGTCCACCAGCAAAGCCTTCAGAGTATTCAATACTCGCCTTCAGAAAGTGGATGAATCCATTCATGTCACCTTCGATGAAAGCTCATCAACTCTAAAGGATATTCAATCCTCCCCCACTGAGGTAATATTCAATGAGCTCGCCGATCCTCCAATGGATAATGCTGACTCATTTGAAGATGCTTCTTGTTCCTTGCCTGAAGCCTCTCAGCACGCTTCACAGGGCACATCAGCAAGTGCTGATGAGGAACAAGTCGCTGCTCACATTTACACTATTGAGCCAGTTGAGCCTATTCTAAGAACAATCAATGCTGCCTCAGCCCAACCTAGATCTATAACTAAGGATGTGCACATTGAAGATTCTGCTGAGGATGTGTTGATGCTTCAGCAAATGCTAAAGATATGGAGTCTGCTGACGAACCCAATACTATTGATAACTCAGCTCAGTCGAATAGCTCAACTGAGAATCTTCCACCTGCTGAACCCTCAATCACCATTGAGTTCTCCTCTTATAATCCTCTCCCTGCTGCTCCTATCACTTCATCTTCCGCTGACACTCAATTAGGATCATCTAGTGTCCCCTCTCTAAAGTGGACTTCTAATCATCCTGCTCCCCAAGTAATTGGTAACCCTCAGCAGGGAATTGTAACTAGATCAGCGACTCGAAATACATGTCTTTATGTCAATTTCTTGTCAATGATTACTCCCAAAAACATTGGTGAAGCAATGGTTGATCCATCTTGGGTTGCTGCCATGCAAGAGGAACTTACTCAGTTTAAAAGACAGCATGTCTGGTTTTTAGTTCCTCTACCTCCTGGCAAGGAACCCATTGGAACAAAATGGGTTTATAGGAATAAAATGGATGAAGATGGTGTTGTTATTAGAAACAAATCTAGGTTGGTAGCACAAGGTTACCTTCAGGAAGAAGGTGTCGATTATGATGAAACCTTTGCTCCAGTGGCTCGTTTGGAAGCCATTCGCCTATTCTTGGCACATGCCGCTTACAGAAACTTCATTGTATATCAAATGGATGTTGATGTTCTAAATCGAGCTTTGAAAATATATAAACTAGAATCACCTAAGAACTCGCTACTACACACTATCGGGTAGTGTACCCGACCGTTTGCAATATAGTTAAAAGGTAAGACCGTGTTCGTTCTCGGGGATTGGATTGAGCTAGTTGTTTGATGAAATGGTTTGGAAAACGGGTGTTGCTTCGAAAATCCTTTGAAAAGTAAATTGAAATAAATTTGAGAAAACAAATTGCATAAAAGTAAAGAAAGTTTCAGACAATATAGATGAAAGTCATCCACCTTGAATTCACTCGACTTCAAATGTGATTACATTTAATTAAGACCAAATTCATTTGAGTTTAAAGATAGTCGTGAAAAGAATAAGGTGCTCACTCCACCAACCGTGAACAAATCACCAATTCACCTAATTTACTAGTTAAATTACCCAAGCCGGTACCACCAATGCCAAGACAACTTTTCCAATAATTAGTTTGACTGACTATCAAATTACCAATTGAACCTATGTAAAAATAACGTGGTACCACCAACCGCTATAAAGAATTATATGCAACCAATATCATAATAATTATTAAAAATAATGTGGTACCACCAACCGCTATAAATTACGTTGACAAAATCTCTCTTTTATTATAATGATATTCACTATCATACCATGAACTAGTGATAATTACTCATAGACAAGCAACCATTTTAAAATCACACATACATTCAACTGGTACCACCAACGAAGAATTTATATGCAACCAATATCATAATAATTATTAAAAAGAATTAAATCATCAAGATCACGGAACAACGATAATTAAATAAACTCTTTGAATTAAAAATATAGCAATCACATCATTCGTCTCGTTTCATCAAGGTGGATGATAAATTGTTTAGCCACTCATGATTAAAGAACAATAATAATCAAAATAAGAGAAGAACATATTGTACCAATCGTTTGAGAAATTGAAATTGCAAGACAATAAAAGTAGATACGATCTAGATGGGTGCTCGTGAATCTTCAGTGGATCCGCCTAAGAAAATCTTGCTTGGACACCTGATAGAACCCCTTGTAGAGCAGCTCCTAGAAAGAATGTTTGATAACTGGAAAAATAGGGTTATGGTTTATATTTATACCCCCACGATCTGAAACTTAAGTCGGTCCAAAACCCTACAGGTTCGTAGCCTCACTGCGGCGCAGTGAGCTTGTGATCCCTCCACTGCGTCGCAGTGGATATATTCTGACCAAAATACGTTTTTCCAACTTGTGACTGCGGCGCAGTGAGCTTGTGATCCCTCCACTGCGTCGCAGTGGATATATTCTGACCAAAATACGTTTTTCCAACTTGTGACTGCGGCGCAGTGAGCTTGTGATCCCTCCACTGCGTCGCAGTGGATATATTCTGACCAAAATACGTTTTTCCAACTTGTGACTGCGGCGCAGTGGCCTTGCTTCTTGCCCACTGCGTCGCAGTCCAAATATTCTGATCTCGTGGCCTCTCATTTCAACATAGAAACTTGCTCAAACTTCTATCTTCTCAATCTTTAAACAACTCTCGAACTCTTAAATCAACTTATTGGCCTAAAAATCACTCGAACTTGCACCAAATGAACGCGTAACCTGTCAAGCGCCTGAAAACACTAACAAACACCATAAACGCGCCAAATGCACATAAAATCAACTTAAAATACTTAATAAAATGGCCAATAATAATGTGGGCGATAGGTATAAATTGGTCACATCAAATCCTCCCACACTTGAGCATTGCTTGTCCTCAAGCAAATCCTAAATTAAAATAAAAGTAATCCTTGACAATGAAGCTAAATAAACAATTACGAGTATCAAAAAGAAGCAACGCCAATTATGTCAAAGACAAAGACGTTGGTTGAAGCAGTTTTAATCTTAAATGAAAACTCGAAATGTTTGACAATACCTGAACAATCCGCAAGCCACGATAACACAACTAAGCACAAGTGAAACAAATGAACCTATCAATATCATTCTACTCCAACAGACTTACTTTTCGAGTCGAATATATATAAAGAATCACTCATAGCTCGGTCGTGATGTATACTCTTTTACCATAGGCTTGAACTAGGATCATAGCTCCACCGACACGGCGCAAGCACCAAGTACATCATCAAAATAGGCATAAAGGACGATTGTATAGTTAGGCTAAGGCTATATATAATGGATATTCACAATGGAATATGGGAGTGTAGGTTAGAAATGAAAGGGAATAATCAATAGTATAAGGTATATATGAAAAATGTATAAAACAGTCTAATCAAACCCATACCATTGATTGCCAACAAACCAACCCATAAGAAGTCATCCCGCGAACACACCTCCAAAGTCACCAAGCGAACCCGACACCATTGTGGTGTATCAACTTCAAACAACTTATTATCATTCAAGTCTTCCATAATTCATGATACAACAAAACTTCTAGACATATAAAAATGAGAAATACCCACTAGTAGCCCAAGTTCTCTCTTTTTTTTTTAATCTTCTGTTTTTCAATTTTTCACTCACTTTTTTTTTATTCTTTTTGAACCATTTTTACTCTACTAGTAGGCACCCTCTTACAATGATGAACATGTCTATAACACTTTACTTCCTTTGTTTGAACAATCTAAGATAATCCACAATAACTTGACCCATTGACGTATTCTCATAGACAAGAATATTCCACTAAGCAATCCACTGAAGCTCTCCCAAAACATCCAAACAAACCAATGACAATCAATGGCCCCCCAGATTAGACTATCGGTATAGTAAGGTATAATTAGGTAAAGTTTACATATGTGATTGGATTTATACAAAGGTAAGAGCTAAGTTAAAGGGATGTATATGTGTATAGTTTGTACTAAGGTATACAAAGAAAGGGAAAAATGTATGTATATACAAGTGTATGTATAAGGTTTTTTATACAAAAGAAAAGTGAAAAGAAAGAAAGAAAAAGTATGGTCAAACCTAAATGCCAATTCGTCATCCGATGTACTTAGTCACGATCACCAGGCCAAGTTCTAGAATCAACACATCACCGGCACACTCTTATCGAGAGAAGAACCCGGAAATGGAGTAGATATACCTCAAACATGCACATCTTAGTGCAGGGCATCAAAATGAAAACCCTTACTCCCGAATAAATCCAAGAGCCTAAGAGAGGGACGTATTTACGAGGCAATCACACCAAAACCGTCACCTGACACAACTATATATGAAATGATAAAATCTCACATTTGGGTGTTTTGGATATATATGAGTATGCAAGTAATGTTATCAATCCCGAAGGACTAGCCAAATAACCGTTCAGAACACACTTCGCCAATTAAAATTTTTGCCAAGGAAAAATTTTGTAGTAAAATTGCTTATTAAGTTATCATAATTAAGTGACAAAAGCAATTTACCACAAGGACAAGTTCAACTCAAGTTTAAAATTCATATCAACTTCTATCATCCCACCAAATTAAAAGCACCAGTTTTAAACATGCACATCACAGTGAAGAGCTCAAAATGGAGACTCCTACCCTTAGATAAAATCCAAAGGCCTACGAGAGGGACACATCAACAAAACCGGTAGAAATCTCAATGGCAAAACAACAAAAGCGATAAACCCGATAGCTTAAACCTATTTGCCACCCCCCACACTTAAGATAGACAATGCCCTCAATGTCCATATTCGGTCAAACAAAGGTAAATAGGGGTAAGCAACATAGAAAAATTAAGAGCACATACCGGAATAAGGACACATTCCGTTTTGAAACAAGTTAGTCGACCCCGTGTCACAAATGGCGCTTCCGAAAAAAGAACACTTTGCTTGGCGGGAGAAACAACTTGTACCAAAACGAAAGGTGCGAGAGTTGTGTGTGCATCAAACATACCAAACACAAATATAGCGCTGAACTTACTGCCAGCATATGCACGCCATCACACAATCAACACATTGATGCCACAGAATATAGATGAGAAGAGAATCCAAAGGGATCCCCCCCACACTTGTGTTGGAAAATGGCCATCAATAAACCTGCTTCAATTCCGACTACAACCAAAACCAATTTCCAAGCATATCAAAGCATCTACTAGTTATTATGCAGAAAAATAAAAACCTAAAAGAAAAGAAAATAAACGAAAGTACAATGTTTCATCACCCCGTAGGGTGGATACCAACAGAAATAAGAAATAATGTATAAAGTACAGTCATCAGAATACCAATCATCATTACAAATCATAAAATGATTCCATCCCACGGTACCGGATGGGAACCATCATCATGGTCATCACTGAAACTGGCCGTGATATCCATGTGGGATACCTAGTGAACCAAACAAACTGTCCACCCAACTAGTAGCCTCCTCCGGTGCATCTCCTGCTCCTGAACCTGAACCTCCAGCAAATCCTCCTGAACCACTAGCAAAATCAGCAAATCCAGAGCCACTAGCATCTCCACCTGCTTGACCAGCGGCACGTGGCCATGGCATCCATCCTGAACTAGTACCTGCATCAAAAGAAGATGAACCGCCAGCATCACGACCACCCTGAAAAGACCCAAATTGTACGGGACCACGAGGAGATCCTCCCAGGTTATGGGGTTGTGATGACATGTCCCCCGGGGCAGGCATAGGAAAGAAAGAACCACCGCCCTGTCGATAAGTGGGAACATGGATGGGTGGTGGGCTAAAATCAGGAATCTGGTCTGGTCTGACAAACTCCTTCCCCTCAAACTGTGCCTGCCACATCGGCTGATAATAATCCAGAGTGTAGTTTGAGTGAGCCTGCTGAGAACCAAGCCAAGTCATGTCCTGGTCCATCCTCCTCTGGTACTCATCGAATGCTCTCCTGCTCTGCTGCTGATCATCATAAATATTATGCACCGTCTGTCCCAGGAATGTGAGATCAAATGAACTCGGGACAGGAATGGTGCGAGCACGCGGCCTGGGTTGCTCCTGAGGAAGCATCCCCCATCTCAACATCCTCAGCGGCCTCCACAATTGGAGGCGGTTCAACAATAACACCTGTATCCTCTAACAACCTTGCCTGCTCATTCTTTTTCGGCTTCTTCACAATTTTAGCTATTATCAACTCCTTCTCAGTTAAATGCTCCTGTGGTACCTGTAAAGACAAGTCCTCCTGGCATGCATCAAGATCAAAAACTCCCATCCTTTTGTAAAGACGGGTGATAAACTACCCAAGCACCAACTGTGAATCCGAGTGATTCACCATCCTATCCAAAATAACCATCGGGGCCAAAGCAAACCTCCTAGGTGCCCCCTCAGAAAATAACTTTATTAACCACAGATCCAACTGATAAGCTTTGTCCCAATGAGTGGACCTTTGAACCAGAAACGTGACAATCATCCGGTGCAACAACCTCAGCTTCACACTTCTAATCTTCGACACACTAACAGAGCCACCAGTAGGGCAATCGTGTCCCCCCGAAATACGAGTCCAATACTGAGGTATCGACTCTCCATCACCCAAATCCTGTTTCACATATAAACCTTTCCTCAACAAAGCCCTAAAATCTTGATTATCTAACTGCTCCCTCGTATACATACCACAGTAAAAACCAAATTCAGGAATAGATAACTTCCTAGGCTGTCCCTCGCAGAAAAATGTAACAATCCTCTCCTCAAAAATATTCTTCACTTTATGCAACTCCCTAGTCAATTTTAATGAAGAATAAAACTCAAGACAAAGTTCACGAAAAACTGGTTCCCGATTATTGAAAATATTGTGCCACATATCACTACTAACAACCTGGTCACCAATTTGAACCTCAATACGAAACCACCTACGGATATCCTCCTGTACCCCATAATTTCTAGCAAAAATAGGATCAAGATACTTGGGAGGGCATACTACCTGACGATGAAGCGTATAGAGTTTATTCAAGAAGTTGTTCTTATGGGGTTGCCTAGCCCCATTGAACTCTAACCATTCGTGAACCTCACCCATATCGTCCTCTCCAAACTTTAAATCCGGAATTTCGACTTCCTTTCTAGCTCTCTTAGCAGGGGCCTCAGCGGTCCCGCTTCCTTGTCCAACTTCCATTTGTCGTCTCTGTTCTGCGGTCTGCAATCACAAATAATAAAACAAACAAGAATGTCAAATGTGGAATGCAAAACTCAAAACTGCATTAAACACAAAATTTCTGAACAGTGAGTTCTCACTGCGGCGCAGTGAGACTTGGCATCCCTCACTGCGGCGCAGTGAGGTTAAAAGCACTTGCAGGTCAGGGAGTAGTCACTGCGGCGCAGTGGCACACACTGTTAGAAATATAAATGGTGTTAAATTGTAATATTTCTAGTTATATAAGGGGTATTAGTGTTAATTAGATAATAGGTATAAATACCCCTTCCTTAATCATTTTGTAAGAAGCTTTAGACATTAATCTCATACTTACTTCTCTCTAACCTTATTTTCTCTCTCTAAACTCCATCTTCAACCTCCCATCACCCACACACACTCAAACACACACATAACCCTAGAATCCACCATTAAACATCAATTAAGCTCAAATCTAAAATATCAATTGGTATCAGAGCATAATCGGTTGATCCGAGCGATCCGTAATCACAATTACAACTGATTTTGTTCATAATTACAACAATTTGAGCTTAATTTTCATTCTGAAAATTTCTGGTTTTGTGTAATTTCGAGGCTGAATTGTGATTCTGAGTTTGATTTAGAGGTGGATTAGTGTCCAATTTCATGAATCAATGCTTAATTTTTGAGTTGCTAATTGAATTTACATGTTCATCAATTATCTCGGCAAGCAGTATATTCAAAAAAGTCAACAGTGAAGCTACAGTAACATTACACGTGATTCATTGTAAGTTACTTTACAATTTACATTTTTTACATTTATTAAAAGAAAAACAAAATAAAAAAAGCAGAAAAAGGAAAATAGAAAATAGAAAAAGAAAATGATCAAAATTGATCAGAAACATCTCTCTTCGATTTAGCTCTCATTGTTCAGCAAATCGACCTGAAAATCACGAGGTTTTGTTCGCGGTCGAATTCTGATCATTTTCACCTTTTAAATTTTTCGATTCGTCAAGGTTGAATTTTCCGGCGATCTGACATATTTTCCGGCGAGTCTAGATCGGTATAATTTTGAGTCAGGGTTTGTTCGGAATCTTGTTGTGAGTGTTTTGGTGAGAGTTTCATGTTCTGGATCGAAATACTTTGGGAAAAATCGAGGTTTGAAGTTTTCCGGCGAGGTAGTTGAAGTTTCCGGCGAAGTGGTTACTGTTCATCATTGTTTCTGAAAACCTTATTTGCAGAGGTCATGAATTAGCCATTTGCCGAGGTGCCAAAAACACCATTTGCCGAGCTCGGCAAACATTATAAACTCATATTTGGCTTCTGAAAACTCAACCAGTACCATTTCATCGCATTTGCCGAGTTAATTCTCGGCCAAACCAGTCACCCGTATCTCGTACTCGTGTTTGCCGAAATCATCTCACGACCCGTTCACCCATACTCGCATTTGCAGAGATCTTCTTCGGCCAAACCACCCAAACCAAAACCTACCTTTTGCCGAGTTAAATTCACGACTAGCATCTCTTTACCCGTATTTGGCGAACTAACCGATCAACCAAAAACACTATTTGCCGAAGTGAGTTCTCGACCAGAATTTATGTTCTCGTGTTTGCAGACTTGACCGATCAACTCATTTGCTAAATAAACCCCATTTGCAGAGCTTAGTTCTCTGCAAACAATACAAATCATCCTAAACCCTCACCTTCATTTCAGCCAAATCAACCAAGTCTTTAAACAACCACATTTGCCGACCATTTATCTCGGCAAACCATACAAATCACCCATTTCTCCAACACTTAACCCATTTCCAATCAAACACCTCATTTGCCGAGCAATAAGCTCGGCAAACATTTCAAATAAAAAATAAAAAAAATAAAAAATTTCAAGAAATTTTTTTTAAGCCTTTTCCAAAATAAATTTTAACACTTACCCTGTGTTGGTGTTAAATTTGTGAAATACGTGTCTTGAATACCCCATTTGCCGAAGTAATATCTCGGCAAATAGCTTACTTTGTTCTTCAAAGCTTGAATATTGGCTGCTTGTTGGTTGTTCTTGCTTGAGTCTCTCGTCTTGTTCATCATACTAGTCTAATATTTGTTTTAATGCACTCGTGTGGTTAAGCAAAAGAGAGATAACCAGGTACTTTGTGTTCTATTTTTTGTTGTTGTTTTGAGAAAGTAAAGGTCTTGAATGAGTGAATATCTTTGAAAAAGAGAGACAGAGGATAAGTAAAGTGTTTCTTTGATGTTGTTTTTTTTGTAAAGTGGTTTCTCGTGTTCAAAAGAAAAAGTAGATCACGTGAAGGTGTAAGGGAGAAAGCAAGGTGTCAGTACAAAAGGAGGACATGTGAGCTGTATTGAAAGTCACAAAGGGTTGCGTGTATTGATTCTAGTGTAGGCGTGGTCTTTTTAATTCTTTTAGCTGTCAAAAAGTGAGTTGGTCATTTTTTTTCTATTCTGTACGCTTGTTTGAAAATTGAATTTGAGGTGTATTCCTTGACTTGCTGTCACCGTCTTATTGTCAAAAGTGTTTGTCTAGTTAAATTTGCTTTCACGTGAGTCTTGTTGGTTTCACTTTAGTTTATTTTAAATTTGTTTTTAATACTCGTGAATGTTTACAGTTGTATTGCGTGTTGTAGAAAACAAGTATATCACGTGTAGTCATAATTGTTTCTTTCAAAAATGTTTTGTTTCAAAAGCAGGTGAATCAAATTGTAATGTCACTGTATTCTGTACACTTTATATTCACGTGATAGTGTAAGTTTTTTTTTAAAGATTAAATTTCTATTTGCTTGTGTCATTCCGTAAATTGAGTCATATTTGTTACTTGGGCTTAAGTGTTGAACTACTTTAGACTTAAATTTGTTTTGGGCTAGATTTAGTTGTTGGGATAGTACTTATCATTTGGGCTAAGATTTATTTTGATTGGACTAAAATTTGTGTTGGACTTATATTTCATTTTGGACTAAAGTTTTTGGTCATTTCATTTGGGCAGAAATTATTTGTTGGACTTAAATGTTTTAATTGTTGGACTAAAATTTTAGGTTCTTGTTTTGAGTTGTTCATTTTGTTAGATTGTCAACAAATTTTGATTCATAATGGCTCTTAAAATACCAGACAAGTTTGTTGCGAGAGTGAAAGATTTTTTAATGGGTGAAGAACCAAGTTGGGAAGAAATTCGTCGTCATGATAATCATATTTGTTGGTGTACCAAGAACAATAAATGTGCAGTGATTGTTTTTGAAGAAAACAAAGTCGATGTGAATATTTTTAAAACCCTTGTGAGAGAGCACAAAAGTTTTCAACTTGAAATTGACCAACTCAAATCCGATAATACAGAAATCAAATCTGCAAATGATCTCATTTTGTTCAACATGGAAAGTCTTCAAAAAGAAAATGATCATTTGCAATCAAAGATTTTCAAATTAACAATTGAGTTGGACAATTCTTCCAAAGAGCTCAATAAAAGTGTTTTGGACAGTCAATCAAAAGAACTTGTTTCGCAACAAAAGATTTCTGAACTTAACCATGAGTTGCAAAATAAGTCCACAATTTTTGTGAGCAGAGAACAAAGATTTTCGAAAATAATCAAAGATCAACAAGATTACATTTCATCTTTGGAATCCAAACTTTTTGAGAAAGATACTCTTGTTTTGGAATTAAAATCTGATGTGTCAACAATTTCTTTCTCTGATTTAAATGCTTCGGTTACAAAACAACTTGAAAAGATGGAGAACCGAATTGCATCTTTTAAATCAAAATCGTTGGACACAAAGCTTGAAAAACCCATGAAACAATCGAGTAATTCTACGATTCCAAAGACCGAGGTGTCAAACTGTTTTCCAAAATCTAATCCATCCAAACCAAAAGTTGATGTTCCAAAGAGGGTTTACACGGGTAAATCTTCAAAACCTTTTGAAAGAAAGGTTTCTCAGTTTACTAATTACTCCTTGCAAAAGGGTAAAAAGTACGCTAAGAAACCAAATTTTGATGGAACAACTACTTTTGTCTCTTTTCTATCCTTCGAGGATAATTCTGAACATATTTCACAAGCAAAATCTCAATTGACTAAATCTAAATGGAAACCGATTTCAAAAGATAAGTCTGTTGAGTCAAAATCATTCAAATATTCTTTTTCGGAACTTTTTGATCTTGCACCAAAACCTGTGAAAGCAGTTGTGCAAAAAGTGAATGATTTTGTTTCGAAAAATCATTTCTCAAATCAATCTCCCAGGATTGAAAGTTTTTCGAAGAAATCAAATGATTTTTCAACTTTGCTTCCACGAAAACTCTTTTCAACTAAACCACCGGGTTTTAGTTCTCCGTGGAATGCAACATCAATTCATCAAATCGATGAAACTTACATTTGGTCTTTCAAGAATTCAAAAACCGTTGGGCCTATTCTCAAATGGGTTCCAAAGGTAATTTCGAAATGATTTGATGAAAAGTGGCTTATACACACTTCAGTGTATAACCCGTTCTAAAACCGTGTTTATAATTTCATTCCTTTTATAAAAATCCAAAACGATTTTCATTTTCATATTTTTGAAAAATCCAAAAAGATTTTCTCTTTTCATCATTTTTATTTACTTTGTTTTTTTTTAAGTTTCTCACATAATATTAGGATGAGATGCAAGGCATCGAACGCCTTTGTGTACTGCCTTCGTTGTCTCATT
The DNA here is from genome assembly GCA_034093135.1 of Erigeron breviscapus. Classification (NCBI taxonomy): domain Eukaryota; kingdom Viridiplantae; phylum Streptophyta; class Magnoliopsida; order Asterales; family Asteraceae; genus Erigeron; species Erigeron breviscapus. Next base: position 80,992,490 of record CM067169.1, on the reverse strand, counting down.
TTTAATGTTTGTGAGCAACTTTCAAACTCTTAACTCACCCTTTATATGCAAAAACTTTGTTTATATCATGCATATATTTAGAGGGAGTTTGTTTATAAAACCAAAACTTTCAAGTGTTTAAACTCATTTTCCATTTTAAAACACTTTGGAAGATTTTCAAACCATTTTCGATCATCTTTATTGAAGTTCGGTGTTAGATTTGCACATGAGAGTTTAGGCCACTCATAAAAACTCCATGATCTTGTCATCGCCGATGAGATCTAACCCCGGAGATAAAATCTCAATTCTAGATTGTGAGGGTTTATGAGCGTGGTGATGATGTTTGTGCAAATAGGACATGAGGGAGTAGTCAAAAAGTGAGTGGTTAAGGTGAAAAAGATGATGTGAGAAAGGGTTAAAAGAAATAAAAGTCCTCCCCAAAATTCTCAAAAAGCCGGGTCAACACATTTCTATCAGATTTCATTTGTTGATTTCTCGATATTGAAGAAGACTTCATGGACCCAGTGAAGCAATGCACATCTTTACCTAACCACTCAAGTGTTTCTTAACAAATACTTGTTTTATTCTCACGGAGATTTTCACATTTCTATCGACTCTTCATTTGGAAGACGTTGATATTGAAAAAGGGGGACACTCTGCTCCGGTCCCCGACTTCATTTGATCACTTATTGAGTCTAGAGCGTACTTGAAATATTCTTTCATTTGACTAGGACACAATGAGTCTTTATATGTCTTTGTGACATCGCATATCTTTGTGATATTGCCGGAACATTCGTAGTGATATCATATTATTGATATTCCACGATGATCGAATGGAAATCCTACCAATGCTAACATCTTTTCCAACGTTGAACGTAGGTCTCACATTTTCATTTTATGAATTTGTTGAGTAAACGAGAAGTCTATGTGACCTCGGATTTATTTACCCAAAAGTCTTTGAGGATCGTAAGACATGGTTATCGAACGCCTTTGTGACACTGACCATGTATTACATTCTTTAAAGCAATCTATCAGTTGAAAAGCCATAGACCGAACCATTTAGAGATAAGCTTTGTATTTCTCGATGATAATGGGAAGTCCTAAAAATAGTAATCGTATTTTTAGGCCACACCATTAATCCTTTTGATTTTTGGTTGTGTTAACGGATCATTTTTATCCGGTTTTCATTTCTCTTCACACAAACACAAAGAACACAAACACCATATAAATTTTTTTTTCCAACAACGCAACCTTACATTCTAGTTCACCAATAGGTTCATTGGGAATTGGGAATTGGGTTGGGTTAATTTGGTTGAATATTGTTTGTTATGATCTACCGTTTATGCTATCAATCAGTATTGTATGATGAAACCGTTTCACATTTTAATCATAAAGGGGAGAAATGATTATATGATTGATAGAAAGAGTTCAAGGATATAGGTAGAATTTGATTGGTAGAATTTGTTCGAGGATGATTGTGTGTTTGGATGTTCAAAGGATCGTTAGTTTAGGTGAAGAGAGTGAATAATTATCGTGCTAAGTTGAAAGATTGTTTCGAGAAAGTTAAAGGATTGATTCGAGATCGAGTATATTCAAGATGAAGTACATGGTCGATAATTGAAAGATTTGTAGGAAAATTGACCATCGTTTGATGATTAGAAAAGTTTGAGATTGAATAGAGATTGTCGTTTGTTGATGCTACAAAGAAAATTAAGTTGGATAGTTAAGTTTGTTCTTTATTTGAAGAGATTGTTCATTTGAGGGGGAGCAAGAGTAAACTCATGATTCGTTAAATATGCTCCGAAATGATTGTTTGTTCGAGGGGGAGCAAGAGATTAAAGATTTGTTATTGAATTAGTTGCTCCGAGATAGTTGTTTGATTGATGGGGAGCAAGTGTTAATTGATCAAAGGATCAAGTGCTCCAAGATGATTGTTGATTCAGAGACAAGTTAGACTAAGAAATGAAATTTCCGCATTCCAAAACCAAGCTTCTGCAAAGCCAAAAGAATTCAAAGTGAAATCAAGCTTCCGCGTTGCCAAGAGAATCCAAAGATAACCAAGATTTCGCATCCAAAAGTATTCAAAAGAATTCCAAGTCAAAATCAAGCTTCCGCATGCTACTCAAAGATTCGAGTTACTTCTCCAAGCAACATCAATTTGAAATCAACATTCAAAAGTTCAAGTTGTCAAAGCTCAAGAGCTACAAAGATTTCAAAGATGCTTCCAAAGTATTCAAAGTTGCAAGAGAAGATCAAGTTTTAGAAAGTCATCGTCAAGATTATATGTTTGTTGAGAAGATTCAAAGTCAAGGTTGATACAAGACATTGAAGACAATGAGAAAGCTTCAAAGTCCAATCAACATTGAAGATTTTCAACAAATGGGCTCATCATGTTATTTAAAGACCGAAGACGATGCAACATTTACAATTCAACACCAAGGGGGAGATTGTTAGAAATATAAATGGTGTTAAATTGTAATATTTCTAGTTATATAAGGGGTATTAGTGTTAATTAGATAATAGGTATAAATTACCCTTCCTTAATCATTTTGTAAGAAGCCTTAGACATTAATCCCATACTTACTTCTCTCTAACCTTATTTTCTCTCTCTAAACTCCATCTTCAACCTCCCATCACCCACACACACTCAAACACACACATAACCCTAGAATCCACCATTAAACATCAATTAAGCTCAAATCTAAAATATCAATACACCACCACTGCGGCGCAGTGGTCTTTTTTCTGGGCAAATTCTTCCTATGAACGACATGAAGCCACAAGTTTTAGGGGTAATTAATCATTACATTATCATCAACAAGCAATAATCAACTCAAAATCAAACCTTAATCCTCCCCCACACTTATTCATCAAAAAGCCCTAATTTTTTTTTCAAAACCCTAGCTTAAATTTCAACCCAAATCTGGATGAACAAGTGTTAAAATCGGGAAATAACCACCCCAATAGCCTCAATATCACAAAACTAACAAAACCCACTAATTAATTTAACAATGACAAGCCTAAGAACTAAAAATCAAAAATTAAAGAAAATAAAAGAAAACATAGTCAAGAAATCTTACCTCTTTTCCCATGATGGTTAATGAAAGATGAAAATCTAAGAGAAAGAAGGAAGATAATGCAGGATTGTAATGACTTAAGGGGTTAAAATCGGGTGCCTTGGGGGTTTTTGGAAGTGTTTTTCGGTTCAAGAGAGAAAAGAGAAAGAAGGTAAGAAATTTGTGTGGTGAAAAAGAATTATCCCTCTTGACTAACTTATTAACCAGATCTGTTTGACCAGTCAACTTTCTCACTGCGGCGCAGTGGGACTTTGCATTCCTCACTGCGGCGCAGTGAGGCATTTTTACCCCCAGGTCAGATTATATTGACTGCGGCGCAGTCACATAACCACACCCCCACTGCGGCGCAGTGGGGTTATTTTTGCACCCGAACACAGAATAAATGGGCTGCGGCGCAGTGGCCTAAATACCCCCCACTGCGGCGCAGTGGGGTTATACTTTCACCCTTTCTTATTTTTTTGTTAGAAAAATTTGAAAGACAAACTTACCTCAATCCGCTTCACACCAAATTTTCACCTGCACTTTCTTGACAAAACTAAACACAACAAAATTAAGAAAACAAAAATCTTTTTGGTTTTTATTTCGATTTTTCAAATGTTTTTGGTTTTTTCAATATAAGAAACGGAAAATGAAAGTAAATGAAATAAAAATAACACGGGTTGCCTCCCGAGAAGCGCTTAATTTATTTACGAGTCGTTAGCTAGACTCGGCCAACTTTCAAGTTTCTGGTTCAAAAATGGGGATCTCCTCAACCATCCCCTCCTCTTGTTCTTCTTCTAAGTATAACTTTAATCTATGACCATTTACAATGAAAGAACCGTCTCCATTTCTCTTAAACAGTTCAACATAACCGGACGGATAAACATGCTTGATTACAAAAGGTCCTATCCACCTAGAAGTAAGCTTAGGCTGTTTGATTTTAAATTTAGACAAAAATAACAAAACCTTAGCCCCGACTTTAAATTCCTTCCTACGGATCCTTTTGTCATGGTAAACTTTAGTCTTCTCCTTGTAAAGCCATGAATTTTCATAAGCACCTAACCTAAGTTCATCGAGCTCATGAAGTTGCAGCATCTTAAGTTCACCGGCTTCCATCATCTCCAAGTTTAAACTCCTTAACGCCCAATACGCCTTATGCTCTAATTCAACGGGTAAATGGCAAGTCTTACCATAGAGCAACCGGTATGGCGTGGTGCCAATCGGCGTCTTAAAAGCCGTCCTAAATGCCCACAAGGCATCATCTAACTTCTTTGACCAAATTTTAGGGTTATCCCCAACAGTTTTTTCCAAAATTCTTTTTAATGCCCTGTTGGTGTTCTCCACTTGACCACTGGTCTGTAGGTGATATGAAGTAGAAAAATAATGGCAAACACCATATCTTTTTAGAACCTTAGCTAGTTGATGGTTTGCAAAATGGGTTCCTCGGTCACTAATCAAGGCTCTAGGGCAACCAAAACGACAAAACAACTGTTTCAGAAAATCAATGACTACCCTCGCGTCATTTGTAGGCAAAGCCTTGGCTTCGGCCCACTTAGACACGTAGTCGACAGCAACAAGAATATACTGAAACTTATTAGACGGTGGGAATGGTCCCATGAAGTCTATACCCCAAATATCAAACACTTCACATACCTGAATACCTTGCTGAGGCATTTCATCCCGTCTAGTGATGTTCCCTTGTCTCTGACAAATGTCACAAGTCTCTACCAAAGTTTGAGCCTCCTTGAAAATTGTAGGCCAATAGAAACCTGCATCAAAAACTTTTTTACCTGTAACTGAGGGACCGTAATGACCTCCAGTTGGGCCATAATGACAAGCATCCAAAATATCCCTGGTCTCAGTCTCAGCTATACATCTTCTTACCATACCATCTGCACAAACACGAAACAAGTATGGACTTTCCCAAAAATAATGCTTAGCATCCGATCTAAGCTTCCTCTTCTGCTGAGATGTAAAATCATCAGGTATTTCACCTGAAACCAAATAGTTAGCTATATCTGCAAACCAAGGACCTTCATTAGTATTAAAAACAACCATCAAAGACTCATCGGGGAAGTTATCATTGATATCCCCCTCTCGAAGTTCCTCCCGGTGAGGATCTTCCAAACGACTCAAATGGTCGGCAGCCAAGTTTTCAGCCCCTTTTTATCCTTGATTTCAATATCAAATTCTTGCAACAAAAGAATCCATCGGATAAGTCAAGGTTTAGCATCCTGTTTCGTACTTCAGGGCTGAATGGTCAGTAAAAACTATGGTCTTACTCAAAACAAGATATGATCTAAATTTATCAAATGCAAAGACCACTGCAAGCAACTCCTTTTCTGTAGTGGTGTAGTTTTGCTGGGCGGGGTTCAAAGTTTTACTAGCAAAGTAAATAGGCTTGAAATGCTTATCAACCCTTTGCCCAAGCACGGCTCCCACAACATAGTCACTTGCATCGCACATCAACTCGAATGGCAATTCCCAATCCGGTCCAACCATGATAGGAGAATTAGTCAATTTCTCCTTTAGAACCTGAAATGCACTCAAACAAGCATCATCAAACACAAAAGGGACGTCCTTCTCCAACAAGTGGGTCATCGGACGAGTAATCTTAGAAAAATCTTTAATAAAACGGCGGTAAAAACCAGCATGTCCAAGAAAACTCCTTACCCCTTTCACATTGGAAGGCGGGGGTAGTTTGTCTATAACATCTATCTTAGCCCTATCAACCTCTATCCCGACCTTTGACACTTTATGACCTAGCACAATACCCTCGGTCACCATGAAGTGACACTTTTCCCAATTCAAAACAAGGTGTGCCCTCTCACACCGTGCCAACATCTTATCCAAGTTATGCAAGCAAGTACGAAATGAGTCCCCAAAAACCGAGAAATCATCCATGAAAACCTCCATGGAGGTTTCAAGCATGTCCTGGAAAATAGCTATCATGCACCTTTGGAAGGTGCCCGGGGCATTACACAAACCAAAAGGCATTCGCCGGTAGGCAAAAGTACCAAATGGGCATGTGAAAGTAGTCTTTTCTTGGTCTTTGGGATCTATGGGTATTTGAAAGTACCCTGAAAACCCATCCAAGAAACAGAAGTATTTATTACCTGCAAGTCTTTCCAACATTTGATCAATAAACGGAAAGGGAAAGTGATCCTTACGGGTGGCATCATTAAGCTTACGGTAGTCAATACAAACCCGCCAACCCGTGACAGTTCTAGTGGCCAAGAGTTCCTTATTTTCATTTTCAACCACTGTCATGCCCCCCTTTTTGGGCACACAGTGGACTAGGACTTACCCATGAACTATCTGCAATAGGGAAAATGATCCCTGCATCTAACAACTTAATAACTTCTTTCTTAACAACCTCTTTCATATTAGGATTAAGCCTCCTTTGTCTCTAGACAACGGGCTTAACATCATCAACAAAATCAATCTTATGTTGGCAAAAATCAGGACTAATACCTGGAATGTCGGTGGTCTTCCAAGCAAAAGCCCGCTTATGGGCTTTAAGCACAGCCAGAAGAAGTCCTTTCTCGTCACTCGAGAGTGAAGACGAGATAACCACGGGTAAAGAGGATTTACCTGCCAAATAAGCATACTCCAAATGGGTAGGCAATGGCTTACACTCCAAATCTGTAGGTGGTACATCAACTGAATTAGGTACCCTTGAGCTTCCATCAGCAACAACTCTCTCAAAGCTCTCATCCTCTGGAGGTGTCTCATCCAAGCTAAGTGCCATAACCTCTACAAACAAATCATCATCAGAAATATCTCCAGCTCCTAAGCAAGTGAGCTCTTCATTTTCAATCTCTGTCTCCATGAATTCCTGAAATTCTTGGTCTAAAGCATCATCTATAACATCTATCCTGAAACAAGACTCATTAGTAGAATAAGAATGCTTAATAGACCTTTCAACATTAAACACAATCCTATCTGTACCCACACCCAAAGAAATTTCCTTATCTTTCACACGGATGATAGCATCCGCGGTATTAAGGAATGGTCTACCAAGTATTAGGGGTACCTTCGTATCTTCCTTCATTTTGAGGATAACGAAATCAACAAAGAACACAATATGGCCAACCTGGACAGTCATGTTTTCAGCAATCCCAATGGGATACTGAAAAGAATGGTCAACTAATCTAATACTCATTCGGGTAGGTCTCAAAACTCCCAAAGCCAACTTACTCCATACCGAGTAAGGCATCAAATTTATGCTAGCACCTAAATCAGCAAGTGCCTTACAAGTAAGAGTACGAATAGAACAAGTGATAAGGAAACTCCCTGGATCTTCAAGCTTAGGTGGAATTTGGTTCTGCAAGATAGCAGAACACTCAGCATTAAGATAAGTAGCCTTCACCTCATTCATCTTTCCTTTATCAGTCACGAGTTCTTTTATGAACTTGGCATAGTTGGGCATCCCCTGAATCAAATCAACTAAAGGAACATTAATGTGAACATTTTTAATCATATTAACAAACTTATCATATTGTTCCTTCAATTTTGCCTTCCTGAACCGCTGTGGAAATGGAACCTTTGGTTTGTATGGCTTAGCTTCAGGTACCACAGCCGGTTTTGGTGGAGTAACCGGAGTCTTCACGGTCGGACTATCCTCCATCTCAATCTTCTCATCCACTTCAGCTTCATCATTTCCTGAATCCTGCACATCTGAAACAACAACATTAGGCATAGGAGGAGGGTCATAAGATTTACCTGTACGAGTAGTGATGGCTTTTGCTTCCTCGTTGCGGGCCTTAGGCTGGGTATTCTTATGCGATGTTCCTGGACTGTCTGCTCCTTGATTACTCGACTGATTCTTTCCTTGACTAAACTGAGGTCTAGGATTCTGCTGAGTATCGCTAGGTAAAGTACCCGGCGGCCTAGAAAGAGCTGCCATTCTACTCTCGAGATCCTTAAAGTTAACACATTGATTCTTCATATTGATCTCCACCTTCCCATTTATCGCATCCAACCTCTCGCTCAAAGCCTTAGTATCTTCCCTGATCATCTGAATGCTGGTGTTTGTTTCAGCTTGATTGCTAACCAACTGCTTCATCATCTCTCTCAATTCGGCATTAGGATCGGCATTAGAAGAAGAAGAAGAACCAGATCCTTGGCCTTGCTGAGTCTGCTGTTGAGGCTGATTCTGATAATTATCTCTTTGCCACCTGTTACCTGAAAAACGAGCATTATTATTAGGAAAAGAAGAGTTATAAGAAGTATTACCTGAAGGCCGGTTCTGGAAACCGGTGTTGCGTGGGAAACTCCCTTGTTGTTGGTTCTGAATGTAGTTGACATCTTCACGTCCCTAGTTGGGACAATCCTCAGAATAATGCATGTCACCACAATGGTCACAACCATCTGTTATATTCTTAACATCCTTTTTAAGAGCTCCAAACCTAGCCTCTTGAGATGCAAAACCTTTATCCATGCGCGAAGACAACGCCTGAATCTCTCCAACAATCCCAGAATCATCTCTAGTTTCAGCTCTTGCAACTCTACCTTCCTTAGTTCCTTTCTTTAGTCTGCTCTCATTCTTCAAAAACCTTTGATCATCCATGCTTGTGTGATCCTTTACCATAGCTTCCAAAATATCATAACCTTGATTTGGTGTAATCTTGGTGAAACTACCCCCAAAAGCATAACCCATCTCTCTCTTAGACTGCTTATTCAAACCATCAAAGAACAACTCAACATACTTTTCTTTGGTCAAATCATGGCCTGGACAATTTCTTAACATCTCTTTGAAACGGATCCATGCATCTACAACATCTTCCCCCTCTTCTTGCAAAAAGGACCTAATCAAGTTTTCCAACTTCCTTTGAGTTCTAACCGAATAAAACTCATCTATGAAAGCCTCTTTAAGTTGGTCCCAAGTGGGAATAGAATTCTCGGGAAGATCATTAAACCAATCAAGAGCTTCTCCGGTAATGGACATGGGAAAAGTCTCAAGTTTCACGGAGTTCATTTGATTTTGACCATATTGATAAAGTCGTGCCAACTTATCGAACCTCTCTAAATGCTTGTACGGATCCTATTTCCTTTTTCCATCAAACTGTTGCTCCTCGATGCTCTTGAGATGATTTGGTTTCAAATTGAAAGTATGATCAATACCCGGTGGTCTAATGGCGGAACCACGGGCCATGGGAATAGTTCGGGCCCTATCGCCATAGCGAATGTTATTTGGATCTCTCGGTGCTTCGTCACCCATCTCCTCTTTTACAAGTGCTAAATCAAAGAATTCCTCTAAGTAAAAACCTTCTTCGTCTGAATCTGGAGTGGGTTGAGCTACAGGTGAAAACGGTGTTTGTGCTGTGAAGTTAATCTTGCGTCTCGGTGGAGTTCTCAAAGGACTATATAGAGGTCGACCCGAAGAACGCGTGATCATCAACTAAAGAAATATTCCTGCAAACACACAACTAACACCACACGTCAAATGCACCTGTGATAAACAAAGAAAAACTAAGCTAATAAAGCAAATAACTTCCTCACGCGTGAGGAAGGATCAAACCACTAAATTAACAACTAAATCGGCACACAATCCCCGGCAGCGGCGCCAAAAACTTGATGTGCTAAATCGAGCTTTAAAAATATATAAACTAGAATCACCTAAGAACTCGCTACTACACACTATCGGGCAGTGTACCCGACCGTTTGCAATATAGTTAAAAGGTAAGACCGTGTTCGTTCTCGGGGATTGGATTGAGCTAGCTGTTTGATGAAATGATTTGGAAAACGGGTGTTGCTTCGAAAATCGTTTGACAAGTAAATTGAAATAAATTTGAGAAAACAAATTACATAAAAGTAAAGAAAGTTTCAGACAATATAGACGAAAGTCATCCACCTTGAATTCACTCGACTTCAAATGTGATTGCATTTAATTAAGACCAAATTCATTTGAGTTTAAGGATAGTCGTGAAAAGAATAAGGTGCTCACGTGGTACCACCAACCGTGAACAAATCACCAATTCACCTAATTTACTAGTTAAATTACCCAAGCCGGTACCACCAATGCCAAGACAACTTTTCCAATAATTAGTTTGACTGACTATCAAATTACCAATTGAACCTATGTAAAAATAACGTGGTACCACCAACCGCTATAAATTACGTTGACAAAATCTCTCTTTTATTAAAATGATATTCACTATCATACCATGAACTAGTGATAATACTCATAGACAAGCAACCATTTTAAAATCACACATACATTCAACTGGTACCACCAACGAAGAATTTATATGCAACCAATATCATAATAATTATTAAAAAGAATTAAATCATCAAGATCACGGAACAACGATAATTAAATAAACTCTTTGAATTAAAAATATAGCAATCACATCATTCATCTCGTTTCATCAAGGTGGATGATAAATTGTTTAGCCACTAATGATTAAAGAACACTAATAATCAAAATAAGAGAAGAACATATTGTACCAATCGTTTGAGAAATTGAAATTGCAAGACAATAAAAGTAGATACAATCTAGATGGGTGCTCGTGAATCTTCAGTGGATCCGCCTAAGAAAATCTTGCTTGGACACCTGATAGAACCCCTTGTAGAGAAGCTCCTAGAAAGAATGTTTGATAACTGGAAAAATAGGGTTATGGTTTATATTTATACCCCCACGATCTGAAACTTAAGTCGGTCCAAAACCCTACAGGTTCGTAGCCTCACTGCGGCGCAGTGAGCTTGTGATCCCTCCACTGCGTCGCAGTGGATATATTCTGACCAAAATACGTTTTTCCAACTTGTGACTGCGGCGCAGTGGCCTTGTGCTTTCCTCCACTGCGGCGCAGTCTCCTGCTTTGACTTTGACTTCATAACCACTGCGGCGCAGTGGGACTTGGTGTCTCCCACTGCGGCGCAGTATAATTATTCTGAGCAAAATTGTAATTTGAGGTCCACTGCGGCGCAGTGGCTTAGCTTCTTGCCCACTGCATCACAGTCCAAATATTCTGATCTCGTGGCCTCTCATTTCAACATATAAACTTGCTCAAACTTCTATCTTCTCAATCTTTAAACAACTCTCGAACTCTTAAATCAACTGTAAGTCCCAACTTGATAGATGGTACTACTGAAGACACCTCTATGTCGATGGTGGAGTTACTTTGCAATATATGCACTGAACTGGAGACGACCAGTTGCAGTGTGTATATACCAAGTTCTAGATAGATTACTTATATAAAGACAATAAGTAAAGAACAATGCAATAATACAAATAACTTGTAAAGAAACTTGATGAGACAATATGTAGTTTTCAATGTGTAATTTATTTATTGATATTAAACAAATTACAAGGTTGATCCGGAACCAAGATAATACACAAATGTAAATATCCTAACAACCTATGAAATACAATTGATCTACACTCGGAATTTCTCAAGACAATCGAAACACTTAAAATTGTGAAATGTTCCTTTTAGCGATTGAGAGAAGATTGCACAAGTTCACCAAGAATATTGCAGGTTTGCAAAGTGTGAAGTGTTGTATGTTTTTCACGTTGTGAATTCACTTTGTGAGTTCGAACACTTGTTATTCTTGGATGTGCAATGACTTGTATTTATAGGCAAAGTTAACATTGGGATGTTAACTTTAGCCGTACAAATGTGGTTGGAGCATTTAAGGAATAGCATTTAATTCCTTAAAAAGCAGTGTAAAGTCGCATGTTAAAGTGACTTTTCACAACCACCTTTATGTACCTTTTAATACTTAAATAATAAGATAAGGCTTATTATCCGGGTAAAGGTACATAAAGTATACAAGTCAATTCCTCGTAATCAGTGTAAAGCTTTGTAAGGGCTTTCCACTGATGGTCTCCAGTTTGTAACTGACTAGAATGTCAACTGGGCTTCGCTGCCATTGCCATTCTCTTTCTTACATTTGTTGTCTTCGACTTCAACTGGAATGCTTCTTCAACTTGGTCAGTTCTCACTGGAGGAAGTCTTCAGTTGCGTTGACTGTACGGTGCAACTGGACTTCAATATATTTCTCGACAAATTCTTGGTCACCAGTTTTACTAGTCACCAGATGCAACTGGTGACTGGTCAGTGTGAACTGGTGACTGGCCAGTTCCAGGTGAACTGGTCCTAACAAATTCCCCCTATTTGTCTAGAAATATAGTCTAAGTCTTTTTCTAGTTCGTATCTATACAAGTGTGAACTATAGAGACTTGTTTGATTTAAATCTATTTAAGTTTCTAAGACATTTTTATAGATCAATAAATGTCTTAGGTTTGTCGTTTAGGTTTGTTAGATTTTAATCTATTATCTACCTTGTGGTTACAAACTGGTAACTTCATTTATACAAGGAAATGGAATTTATACAAGTTACAGAATGTAAATACAAATTACAAGTAGATAACTGAAGAAAGAACTTAAACAGATGGCCCTTCGCCAGTTCTTCTTCTCTTGGCAACTGAAGAAATAGGTTGAGTGTCTTCAGGGTCAATATTCAGCTTTGTTCCAGATTTTCCTTGTGTTGAATCTTGCCCCTTAAGAAGTTTGCCCATGCCTTCTCAAACCTATTCTTTTGTGCCTTAGCATCCAGTACATTCACCATCTCGACCCATTCGCTTGAACCCATATTGCATAGCACCAGGATTGTCAGTTTTCCACAGTGGCCCTCCAGTGTAACTAACTTGAACTTGAAAGACTTTGGTGCCTGGCTTGATTGTAACATTAACACCATTTATAGGACCACTATGTCTTCTGGTTGACATGATCTGGGAGTAGTAGTTTCTTGCTTCAGATTCATTTGAGATTTTAATACTCCCAGCACCAGCAGCCAGTACAGCGGACTTGATGTCTTCATTTGGATACCTCGCCAGTTGTTCAACGAATGTGCTAAGGTCAGCATCTCTTGCATCTCTTGTCAGTGGTCTCCTTGGTTGTGGAATCCTTCTTGGTGGATTCAAAACACTCTTCACAACCTTCTTAACATTTGCAATTCTCTTCAGAATCCCACTGGCCCTAATCTCCTTAGCCTTCTCCACTGAGATGTTTAAGCTTCTGGCATCAAATTCAGCTTCATCCTCAGGATAGTGTCTGTCCAGTTCTACATCAAGCATTTCTTTAACTGGTCAACTATCCTAGGATCATTCTTAATCCTGGCATACTCCTCCTTAGTGATGCCCAAAAGATTGGCATCACTCATATCAAGCAACTTGATCTGAGCAAGATGTGCCCTGGCTTCGACTTGGTTTCTTTGTTTCATCTTCTTTCTTTATTGATATCATTTTCAAGTCTGGCCAGTCTTCTGCTATCACTCTCTGAAACTGGAGGAAGTATATCAGCATTACCAGTTTCAAGCATTACATCAGTGGTCGGCTGGGCAGATGCATCACCAGCTAAACCTTTTCCCTTATCCAAAACAACATTCCCCCTATCACCATCATCACCAGATCCACCAACTCTTTGCTCACCAGCATCAGTATCGTGCAAA
>CM067169.1:80887248-80977997 GCA_034093135.1 Erigeron breviscapus | reverse complement strand
AGATTGCATGACTTTCTTGTTCTTTTTTATACGGTAAAGAAACATGCACTCTAGCTAGTGGATCACTTAATAAAAGTAGGATTCTCTTATTTTAATCTCAAACTTTTTAGCATAAATGACTTATCTTGACATATAAGCAAATAATAGTGTAGATTTTTAGTGGTGGTAAATATTTAGTTTAGGTGACTGCATTACCTAAACATTTACTGCGTTACTGCTTTTACGTTTTGGGCCCTTAAACGTGCAAGTGACATGGCAACCTAGCAAGTCTAGTGCACTAGGTGTTCAAGCCATACAAACATGCACACAACATACATCAACTTCATTTCGACATTTCATGCATAATACAATACTTTCGTTAGACTACATCAACTGCATAGCGTCATACTACATTAAGCAATACTTCATTATACTACATAACTGCATAATAGATCACTACATTAGGCCAATACTTCATTCTTCTACATTAGGGACTGCATTTCAGGTCTCATGGTCAACTACGTAATCCATAATACCTCCCAAGTAACCCCATAAGTCCACATGCATTATAAGTTACCAATTGGAAGTATGTAAGTTTGAAACCTGCTTTTAGTTGATCCCCCAGCGTGACAAAAGTAGTGTATCTTACCTGATTGTAGTGTATGCGCACAAACAAGTAGCTAATAATGCTTATCAGTACTTCCCGACACCTATCGCACATTAACATACAAAGTATAAGTCATTTAGGACCTTAAATAGACCCTCGTACGAATTTAAGACTGGCTACGTAAAATTCCAGGATTACACCTAACGAATTTAGACCTTAACTTCGTTTACTCTGTTCTTACGAACTTAATCTTCGTACGAACTTTATCTTCGTTCAACTTGTTCTTACGAACTTAACCTTTAAATTCGTTGGATTTAACTTACGAACATAGACAACGAATTTGATCATTAACTTCGTTTGATTCACTTTACGAACTCTTACGAACTTAACATTATCTTCGTTTGTTTTCTTTTACGAATTTAGCCAACGGATTTGATTACATTCTTCTTACGAACTTAGTGAAAACGAAGATAGAAACGAAGGTTATCTTCGTTTTATCCCTGCTCGTCAGTTTTTCATAAACAGACCAAAATCTTCGATTTTCCAATAATCGACTCATCAAAACTTCTTCCAAAACATGTATTTGACACCAGTAAACACCTTTTGATCAACCAAATCGGCTAAGGACTCGATTGACACCATTTTGAACGTTAATTTAATCAAAACACCATTAAACACTAATTCTTTGAAAACTCCTTTAAAAATCAGATTGAATCCATCTAATTCGACCTTAGATCTCGAAAATACATTCAATGATTCAATAATTACCTGCTTGACTCGATGATCGATCAATTACAACACCAAATCGTTGATCAACTGCTCTAATAACTGCTTTAGGATTAAAAAAAGGATTATTTGCTTAATTATTTGATAATGGCTGCCAAAGTAACCCTAATTACACTTATCAAAACCTTAATCCCGTTTTTAGATTTCAACCTATGTCAAAATCAGCCCTTGAACTTCTAAACCCTTCATTATTGGTCACAAACTGCATTATTGACCATCTACAACATTAGTCCTTCATTAAAAGGCACTACATAGCCTTTAAGCGACATTAAACACACTTTTATTCGTCATTAGTATTTAGGCTCTCAAACCTAACTACTTTATCTACGTTAATCACACATAGCTACATTCAAATATTAAGTAAGGACTTAACGACACCCCAAATTGACTTAACGGCATTAGTCAAACATTACATAAAAGTTCGGGATGTTACATTCTTACAGAATTTGTTCTCGTGTTTGCAGACTTGACCGATCAACTCATTTGCTTAAATAAACCCCATTTGCAGAGCTTAGTTCTCTGCAAACAATACAAATCATCCTAAACCCTCACCTTCATTTCAGCCAAATCAACCAAGTCTTTAAACAACCACATTTGCCGACCATTTATCTCGGCAAACCATACAAATCACCCATTTCTCCAACACTTAACCCATTTCCAATCAAACACCTCATTTGCCGAGCAATAAGCTCGGCAAACATTTCAAATAAAAAATAAAAAAAATAAAAAATTTCAAGAAATTTTTTTTAAGCCTTTTCCAAAATAAATTTTAACACTTACCCTGTGTTGGTGTTAAATTTGTGAAATACGTGTCTTGAATACCCCATTTGCCGAAGTAATATCTCGGCAAATAGCTTACTTTGTTCTTCAAAGCTTGAATATTGGCTGCTTGTTGGTTGTTCTTGCTTGAGTCTCTCGTCTTGTTCATCATACTAGTCTAATATTTGTTTTAATGCACTCGTGTGGTTAAGCAAAAGAGAGATAACCAGGTACTTTGTGTTCTATTTTTTGTTGTTGTTTTGAGAAAGTAAAGGTCTTGAATGAGTGAATATCTTTGAAAAAGAGAGACAGAGGATAAGTAAAGTGTTTCTTTGATGTTGTTTTTTTTGTAAAGTGGTTTCTCGTGTTCAAAAGAAAAAGTAGATCACGTGAAGGTGTAAGGGAGAAAGCAAGGTGTCAGTACAAAAGGAGGACATGTGAGCTGTATTGAAAGTCACAAAGGGTTGCGTGTATTGATTCTAGTGTAGGCGTGGTCTTTTTAATTCTTTTAGCTGTCAAAAAGTGAGTTGGTCATTTTTTTTCTATTCTGTACGCTTGTTTGAAAATTGAATTTGAGGTGTATTCCTTGACTTGCTGTCACCGTCTTATTGTCAAAAGTGTTTGTCTAGTTAAATTTGCTTTCACGTGAGTCTTGTTGGTTTCACTTTAGTTTATTTTAAATTTGTTTTTAATACTCGTGAATGTTTACAGTTGTATTGCGTGTTGTAGAAAACAAGTATATCACGTGTAGTCATAATTGTTTCTTTCAAAAATGTTTTGTTTCAAAAGCAGGTGAATCAAATTGTAATGTCACTGTATTCTGTACACTTTATATTCACGTGATAGTGTAAGTTTTTTTTTAAAGATTAAATTTCTATTTGCTTGTGTCATTCCGTAAATTGAGTCATATTTGTTACTTGGGCTTAAGTGTTGAACTACTTTAGACTTAAATTTGTTTTGGGCTAGATTTAGTTGTTGGGATAGTACTTATCATTTGGGCTAAGATTTATTTTGATTGGACTAAAATTTGTGTTGGACTTATATTTCATTTTGGACTAAAGTTTTTGGTCATTTCATTTGGGCAGAAATTATTTGTTGGACTTAAATGTTTTAATTGTTGGACTAAAATTTTAGGTTCTTGTTTTGAGTTGTTCATTTTGTTAGATTGTCAACAAATTTTGATTCATAATGGCTCTTAAAATACCAGACAAGTTTGTTGCGAGAGTGAAAGATTTTTTAATGGGTGAAGAACCAAGTTGGGAAGAAATTCGTCGTCATGATAATCATATTTGTTGGTGTACCAAGAACAATAAATGTGCAGTGATTGTTTTTGAAGAAAACAAAGTCGATGTGAATATTTTTAAAACCCTTGTGAGAGAGCACAAAAGTTTTCAACTTGAAATTGACCAACTCAAATCCGATAATACAGAAATCAAATCTGCAAATGATCTCATTTTGTTCAACATGGAAAGTCTTCAAAAAGAAAATGATCATTTGCAATCAAAGATTTTCAAATTAACAATTGAGTTGGACAATTCTTCCAAAGAGCTCAATAAAAGTGTTTTGGACAGTCAATCAAAAGAACTTGTTTCGCAACAAAAGATTTCTGAACTTAACCATGAGTTGCAAAATAAGTCCACAATTTTTGTGAGCAGAGAACAAAGATTTTCGAAAATAATCAAAGATCAACAAGATTACATTTCATCTTTGGAATCCAAACTTTTTGAGAAAGATACTCTTGTTTTGGAATTAAAATCTGATGTGTCAACAATTTCTTTCTCTGATTTAAATGCTTCGGTTACAAAACAACTTGAAAAGATGGAGAACCGAATTGCATCTTTTAAATCAAAATCGTTGGACACAAAGCTTGAAAAACCCATGAAACAATCGAGTAATTCTACGATTCCAAAGACCGAGGTGTCAAACTGTTTTCCAAAATCTAATCCATCCAAACCAAAAGTTGATGTTCCAAAGAGGGTTTACACGGGTAAATCTTCAAAACCTTTTGAAAGAAAGGTTTCTCAGTTTACTAATTACTCCTTGCAAAAGGGTAAAAAGTACGCTAAGAAACCAAATTTTGATGGAACAACTACTTTTGTCTCTTTTCTATCCTTCGAGGATAATTCTGAACATATTTCACAAGCAAAATCTCAATTGACTAAATCTAAATGGAAACCGATTTCAAAAGATAAGTCTGTTGAGTCAAAATCATTCAAATATTCTTTTTCGGAACTTTTTGATCTTGCACCAAAACCTGTGAAAGCAGTTGTGCAAAAAGTGAATGATTTTGTTTCGAAAAATCATTTCTCAAATCAATCTCCCAGGATTGAAAGTTTTTCGAAGAAATCAAATGATTTTTCAACTTTGCTTCCACGAAAACTCTTTTCAACTAAACCACCGGGTTTTAGTTCTCCGTGGAATGCAACATCAATTCATCAAATCGATGAAACTTACATTTGGTCTTTCAAGAATTCAAAAACCGTTGGGCCTATTCTCAAATGGGTTCCAAAGGTAATTTCGAAATGATTTGATGAAAAGTGGCTTATACACACTTCAGTGTATAACCCGTTCTAAAACCGTGTTTATAATTTCATTCCTTTTATAAAAATCCAAAACGATTTTCATTTTCATATTTTTGAAAAATCCAAAAAGATTTTCTCTTTTCATCATTTTTATTTACTTTGTTTTTTTTTAAGTTTCTCACATAATATTAGGATGAGATGCAAGGCATCGAACGCCTTTGTGTACTGCCTTCGTTGTCTCATTTTTAATGTTTGTGAGCAACTTTCAAACTCTTAACTCACCCTTTATATGCAAAAACTTTGTTTATATCATGCATATATTTAGAGGGAGTTTGTTTATAAAACCAAAACTTTCAAGTGTTTAAACTCATTTTCCATTTTAAAACACTTTGGAAGATTTTCAAACCATTTTCGATCATCTTTATTGAAGTTCGGTGTTAGATTTGCACATGAGAGTTTAGGCCACTCATAAAAACTCCATGATCTTGTCATCGCCGATGAGATCTAACCCCGGAGATAAAATCTCAATTCTAGATTGTGAGGGTTTATGAGCGTGGTGATGATGTTTGTGCAAATAGGACATGAGGGAGTAGTCAAAAAGTGAGTGGTTAAGGTGAAAAAGATGATGTGAGAAAGGGTTAAAAGAAATAAAAGTCCTCCCCAAAATTCTCAAAAAGCCGGGTCAACACATTTCTATCAGATTTCATTTGTTGATTTCTCGATATTGAAGAAGACTTCATGGACCCAGTGAAGCAATGCACATCTTTACCTAACCACTCAAGTGTTTCTTAACAAATACTTGTTTTATTCTCACGGAGATTTTCACATTTCTATCGACTCTTCATTTGGAAGACGTTGATATTGAAAAGGGGAGACACTCTGCTCCGGTCCCCGACTTCATTTGATCACTTATTGAGTCTAGAGCGTACTTGAAATATTCTTTCATTTGACTAGGACACAATGAGTCTTTATATGTCTTTGTGACATCGCATATCTTTGTGATATTGCCGGAACATTCGTAGTGATATCATATTATTGATATTCCACGATGATCGAATGGAAATCCTACCAATGCTAACATCTTTTCCAACGTTGAACGTAGGTCTCACATTTTCATTTTATGAATTTGTTGAGTAAACGAGAAGTCTATGTGACCTCGGATTTATTTACCCAAAAGTCTTTGAGGATCGTAAGACATGGTTATCGAACGCCTTTGTGACACTGACCATGTATTACATTCTTTAAAGCAATCTATCAGTTGAAAAGCCATAGACCGAACCATTTAGAGATAAGCTTTGTACCTTTCTCGATGATAATGGGAAGTCCTAAAAATAGTAATCGTATTTTTAGGCCACACCATTAATCCTTTTGATTTTTGGTTGTGTTAACGGATCATTTTTATCCGGTTTTCATTTCTCTTCACACAAACACAAAGAACACAAACACCATATAAATTTTTTTTTCCAACAACGCAACCTTACATTCTAGTTCACCAATAGGTTCATTGGGAATTGGGAATTGGGTTGGGTTAATTTGGTTGAATATTGTTTGTTATGATCTACCTTTTATGCTATCAATCAGTATTGTATGATGAAACCGTTTCACATTTTAATCATAAAGGGGAGAAATGATTATATGATTGATAGAAAGAGTTCAAGGATATAGGTAGAATTTGATTGGTAGAATTTGTTCGAGGATGATTGTGTGTTTGGATGTTCAAAGGATCGTTAGTTTAGGTGAAGAGAGTGAATAATTATCGTGCTAAGTTGAAAGATTGTTTCGAGAAAGTTAAAGGATTGATTCGAGATCGAGTATATTCAAGATGAAGTACATGGTCGATAATTGAAAGATTTGTAGGAAAATTGACCATCGTTTGATGATTAGAAAAGTTTGAGATTGAATAGAGATTGTCGTTTGTTGATGCTACAAAGAAAATTAAGTTGGATAGTTAAGTTTGTTCTTTATTTGAAGAGATTGTTCATTTGAGGGGGAGCAAGAGTAAACTCATGATTCGTTAAATATGCTCCGAAATGATTGTTTGTTCGAGGGGGAGCAAGAGATTAAAGATTTGTTATTGAATTAGTTGCTCCGAGATAGTTGTTTGATTGATGGGGAGCAAGTGTTAATTGATCAAAGGATCAAGTGCTCCAAGATGATTGTTGATTCAGAGACAAGTTAGACTAAGAAATGAAATTTCCGCATTCCAAAACCAAGCTTCTGCAAAGCCAAAAGAATTCAAAGTGAAATCAAGCTTCCGCGTTGCCAAGAGAATCCAAAGATAACCAAGATTTCGCATCCAAAAGTATTCAAAAGAATTCCAAGTCAAAATCAAGCTTCCGCATGCTACTCAAAGATTCGAGTTACTTCTCCAAGCAACATCAATTTGAAATCAACATTCAAAAGTTCAAGTTGTCAAAGCTCAAGAGCTACAAAGATTTCAAAGATGCTTCCAAAGTATTCAAAGTTGCAAGAGAAGATCAAGTTTTAGAAAGTCATCGTCAAGATTATATGTTTGTTGAGAAGATTCAAAGTCAAGGTTGATACAAGACATTGAAGACAATGAGAAAGCTTCAAAGTCCAATCAACATTGAAGATTTTCAACAAATGGGCTCATCATGTTATTTAAAGACCGAAGACGATGCAACATTTACAATTCAACACCAAGGGGGAGATTGTTAGAAATATAAATGGTGTTAAATTGTAATATTTCTAGTTATATAAGGGGTATTAGTGTTAATTAGATAATAGGTATAAATTACCCTTCCTTAATCATTTTGTAAGAAGCCTTAGACATTAATCCCATACTTACTTCTCTCTAACCTTATTTTCTCTCTCTAAACTCCATCTTCAACCTCCCATCACCCACACACACTCAAACACACACATAACCCTAGAATCCACCATTAAACATCAATTAAGCTCAAATCTAAAATATCAATACACCACCACTGCGGCGCAGTGGTCTTTTTTCTGGGCAAATTCTTCCTATGAACGACATGAAGCCACAAGTTTTAGGGGTAATTAATCATTACATTATCATCAACAAGCAATAATCAACTCAAAATCAAACCTTAATCCTCCCCCACACTTATTCATCAAAAAGCCCTAATTTTTTTTTCAAAACCCTAGCTTAAATTTCAACCCAAATCTGGATGAACAAGTGTTAAAATCGGGAAATAACCACCCCAATAGCCTCAATATCACAAAACTAACAAAACCCACTAATTAATTTAACAATGACAAGCCTAAGAACTAAAAATCAAAAATTAAAGAAAATAAAAGAAAACATAGTCAAGAAATCTTACCTCTTTTCCCATGATGGTTAATGAAAGATGAAAATCTAAGAGAAAGAAGGAAGATAATGCAGGATTGTAATGACTTAAGGGGTTAAAATCGGGTGCCTTGGGGGTTTTTGGAAGTGTTTTTCGGTTCAAGAGAGAAAAGAGAAAGAAGGTAAGAAATTTGTGTGGTGAAAAAGAATTATCCCTCTTGACTAACTTATTAACCAGATCTGTTTGACCAGTCAACTTTCTCACTGCGGCGCAGTGGGACTTTGCATTCCTCACTGCGGCGCAGTGAGGCATTTTTACCCCCAGGTCAGATTATATTGACTGCGGCGCAGTCACATAACCACACCCCCACTGCGGCGCAGTGGGGTTATTTTTGCACCCGAACACAGAATAAATGGGCTGCGGCGCAGTGGCCTAAATACCCCCCACTGCGGCGCAGTGGGGTTATACTTTCACCCTTTCTTATTTTTTTGTTAGAAAAATTTGAAAGACAAACTTACCTCAATCCGCTTCACACCAAATTTTCACCTGCACTTTCTTGACAAAACTAAACACAACAAAATTAAGAAAACAAAAATCTTTTTGGTTTTTATTTCGATTTTTCAAATGTTTTTGGTTTTTTCAATATAAGAAACGGAAAATGAAAGTAAATGAAATAAAAATAACACGGGTTGCCTCCCGAGAAGCGCTTAATTTATTTACGAGTCGTTAGCTAGACTCGGCCAACTTTCAAGTTTCTGGTTCAAAAATGGGGATCTCCTCAACCATCCCCTCCTCTTGTTCTTCTTCTAAGTATAACTTTAATCTATGACCATTTACAATGAAAGAACCGTCTCCATTTCTCTTAAACAGTTCAACATAACCGGACGGATAAACATGCTTGATTACAAAAGGTCCTATCCACCTAGAAGTAAGCTTAGGCTGTTTGATTTTAAATTTAGACAAAAATAACAAAACCTTAGCCCCGACTTTAAATTCCTTCCTACGGATCCTTTTGTCATGGTAAACTTTAGTCTTCTCCTTGTAAAGCCATGAATTTTCATAAGCACCTAACCTAAGTTCATCGAGCTCATGAAGTTGCAGCATCTTAAGTTCACCGGCTTCCATCATCTCCAAGTTTAAACTCCTTAACGCCCAATACGCCTTATGCTCTAATTCAACGGGTAAATGGCAAGTCTTACCATAGAGCAACCGGTATGGCGTGGTGCCAATCGGCGTCTTAAAAGCCGTCCTAAATGCCCACAAGGCATCATCTAACTTCTTTGACCAAATTTTAGGGTTATCCCCAACAGTTTTTTCCAAAATTCTTTTTAATGCCCTGTTGGTGTTCTCCACTTGACCACTGGTCTGTAGGTGATATGAAGTAGAAAAATAATGGCAAACACCATATCTTTTTAGAACCTTAGCTAGTTGATGGTTTGCAAAATGGGTTCCTCGGTCACTAATCAAGGCTCTAGGGCAACCAAAACGACAAAACAACTGTTTCAGAAAATCAATGACTACCCTCGCGTCATTTGTAGGCAAAGCCTTGGCTTCGGCCCACTTAGACACGTAGTCGACAGCAACAAGAATATACTGAAACTTATTAGACGGTGGGAATGGTCCCATGAAGTCTATACCCCAAATATCAAACACTTCACATACCTGAATACCTTGCTGAGGCATTTCATCCCGTCTAGTGATGTTCCCTTGTCTCTGACAAATGTCACAAGTCTCTACCAAAGTTTGAGCCTCCTTGAAAATTGTAGGCCAATAGAAACCTGCATCAAAAACTTTTTTACCTGTAACTGAGGGACCGTAATGACCTCCAGTTGGGCCATAATGACAAGCATCCAAAATATCCCTGGTCTCAGTCTCAGCTATACATCTTCTTACCATACCATCTGCACAAACACGAAACAAGTATGGACTTTCCCAAAAATAATGCTTAGCATCCGATCTAAGCTTCCTCTTCTGCTGAGATGTAAAATCATCAGGTATTTCACCTGAAACCAAATAGTTAGCTATATCTGCAAACCAAGGACCTTCATTAGTATTAAAAACAACCATCAAAGACTCATCGGGGAAGTTATCATTGATATCCCCCTCTCGAAGTTCCTCCCGGTGAGGATCTTCCAAACGACTCAAATGGTCGGCAGCCAAGTTTTCAGCCCCTTTCTTATCCTTGATTTCAATATCAAATTCTTGCAACAAAAGAATCCATCGGATAAGTCTAGGTTTAGCATCCTGTTTCGTACTTCAGGGCTGAATGGTCAGTAAAAACTATGGTCTTACTCAAAACAAGATATGATCTAAATTTATCAAATGCAAAGACCACTGCAAGCAACTCCTTTTCTGTAGTGGTGTAGTTTTGCTGGGCGGGGTTCAAAGTTTTACTAGCAAAGTAAATAGGCTTGAAATGCTTATCAACCCTTTGCCCAAGCACGGCTCCCACAACATAGTCACTTGCATCGCACATCAACTCGAATGGCAATTCCCAATCCGGTCCAACCATGATAGGAGAATTAGTCAATTTCTCCTTTAGAACCTGAAATGCACTCAAACAAGCATCATCAAACACAAAAGGGACGTCCTTCTCCAACAAGTGGGTCATCGGACGAGTAATCTTAGAAAAATCTTTAATAAAACGGCGGTAAAAACCAGCATGTCCAAGAAAACTCCTTACCCCTTTCACATTGGAAGGCGGGGGTAGTTTGTCTATAACATCTATCTTAGCCCTATCAACCTCTATCCCGACCTTTGACACTTTATGACCTAGCACAATACCCTCGGTCACCATGAAGTGACACTTTTCCCAATTCAAAACAAGGTGTGCCCTCTCACACCGTGCCAACATCTTATCCAAGTTATGCAAGCAAGTACGAAATGAGTCCCCAAAAACCGAGAAATCATCCATGAAAACCTCCATGGAGGTTTCAAGCATGTCCTGGAAAATAGCTATCATGCACCTTTGGAAGGTGCCCGGGGCATTACACAAACCAAAAGGCATTCGCCGGTAGGCAAAAGTACCAAATGGGCATGTGAAAGTAGTCTTTTCTTGGTCTTTGGGATCTATGGGTATTTGAAAGTACCCTGAAAACCCATCCAAGAAACAGAAGTATTTATTACCTGCAAGTCTTTCCAACATTTGATCAATAAACGGAAAGGGAAAGTGATCCTTACGGGTGGCATCATTAAGCTTACGGTAGTCAATACAAACCCGCCAACCCGTGACAGTTCTAGTGGCCAAGAGTTCCTTATTTTCATTTTCAACCACTGTCATGCCCCCCTTTTTGGGCACACAGTGGACTGGACTTACCCATGAACTATCTGCAATAGGGAAAATGATCCCTGCATCTAACAACTTAATAACTTCTTTCTTAACAACCTCTTTCATATTAGGATTAAGCCTCCTTTGTCTCTAGACAACGGGCTTAACATCATCAACAAAATCAATCTTATGTTGGCAAAAATCAGGACTAATACCTGGAATGTCGGTGGTCTTCCAAGCAAAAGCCCGCTTATGGGCTTTAAGCACAGCCAGAAGAAGTCCTTTCTCGTCACTCGAGAGTGAAGACGAGATAACCACGGGTAAAGAGGATTTACCTGCCAAATAAGCATACTCCAAATGGGTAGGCAATGGCTTACACTCCAAATCTGTAGGTGGTACATCAACTGAATTAGGTACCCTTGAGCTTCCATCAGCAACAACTCTCTCAAAGCTCTCATCCTCTGGAGGTGTCTCATCCAAGCTAAGTGCCATAACCTCTACAAACAAATCATCATCAGAAATATCTCCAGCTCCTAAGCAAGTGAGCTCTTCATTTTCAATCTCTGTCTCCATGAATTCCTGAAATTCTTGGTCTAAAGCATCATCTATAACATCTATCCTGAAACAAGACTCATTAGTAGAATAAGAATGCTTAATAGACCTTTCAACATTAAACACAATCCTATCTGTACCCACACCCAAAGAAATTTCCTTATCTTTCACACGGATGATAGCATCCGCGGTATTAAGGAATGGTCTACCAAGTATTAGGGGTACCTTCGTATCTTCCTTCATTTTGAGGATAACGAAATCAACAAAGAACACAATATGGCCAACCTGGACAGTCATGTTTTCAGCAATCCCAATGGGATACTGAAAAGAATGGTCAACTAATCTAATACTCATTCGGGTAGGTCTCAAAACTCCCAAAGCCAACTTACTCCATACCGAGTAAGGCATCAAATTTATGCTAGCACCTAAATCAGCAAGTGCCTTACAAGTAAGAGTACGAATAGAACAAGTGATAAGGAAACTCCCTGGATCTTCAAGCTTAGGTGGAATTTGGTTCTGCAAGATAGCAGAACACTCAGCATTAAGATAAGTAGCCTTCACCTCATTCATCTTTCCTTTATCAGTCACGAGTTCTTTTATGAACTTGGCATAGTTGGGCATCCCCTGAATCAAATCAACTAAAGGAACATTAATGTGAACATTTTTAATCATATTAACAAACTTATCATATTGTTCCTTCAATTTTGCCTTCCTGAACCGCTGTGGAAATGGAACCTTTGGTTTGTATTCAAGCTTAGGTGGAATTTGGTTCTGCAAGATAGCAGAACACTCAGCATTAAGATAAGTAGCCTTCACCTCATTCATCTTTCCTTTATCAGTCACGAGTTCTTTTATGAACTTGGCATAGTTGGGCATCCCCTGAATCAAATCAACTAAAGGAACATTAATGTGAACATTTTTAATCATATTAACAAACTTATCATATTGTTCCTTCAATTTTGCCTTCCTGAACCGCTGTGGAAATGGAACCTTTGGTTTGTATGGCTTAGCTTCAGGTACCACAGCCGGTTTTGGTGGAGTAACCGGAGTCTTCACGGTCGGACTATCCTCCATCTCAATCTTCTCATCCACTTCAGCTTCATCATTTCCTGAATCCTGCACATCTGAAACAACAACATTAGGCATAGGAGGAGGGTCATAAGATTTACCTGTACGAGTAGTGATGGCTTTTGCTTCCTCGTTGCGGGCCTTAGGCTGGGTATTCTTATGCGATGTTCCTGGACTGTCTGCTCCTTGATTACTCGACTGATTCTTTCCTTGACTAAACTGAGGTCTAGGATTCTGCTGAGTATCGCTAGGTAAAGTACCCGGCGGCCTAGAAAGAGCTGCCATTCTACTCTCGAGATCCTTAAAGTTAACACATTGATTCTTCATATTGATCTCCACCTTCCCATTTATCGCATCCAACCTCTCGCTCAATGCCTTAGTATCTTCCCTGATCATCTGAATGCTGGTGTTTGTTTCAGCTTGATTGCTAACCAACTGCTTCATCATCTCTCTCAATTCGGCATTAGGATCGGCATTAGAAGAAGAAGAAGAACCAGATCCTTGGCCTTGCTGAGTCTGCTGTTGAGGCTGATTCTGATAATTATCTCTTTGCCACCTGTTACCTGAAAAACGAGCATTATTATTAGGAAAAGAAGAGTTATAAGAAGTATTACCTGAAGGCCGGTTCTGGAAACCGGTGTTGCGTGGGAAACTCCCTTGTTGTTGGTTCTGAATGTAGTTGACATCTTCACGTCCCTAGTTGGGACAATCCTCAGAATAATGCATGTCACCACAATGGTCACAACCATCTGTTATATTCTTAACATCCTTTTTAAGAGCTCCAAACCTAGCCTCTTGAGATGCAAAACCTTTATCCATGCGCGAAGACAACGCCTGAATCTCTCCAACAATCCCAGAATCATCTCTAGTTTCAGCTCTTGCAACTCTACCTTCCTTAGTTCCTTTCTTTAGTCTGCTCTCATTCTTCAAAAACCTTTGATCATCCATGCTTGTGTGATCCTTTACCATAGCTTCCAAAATATCATAACCTTGATTTGGTGTAATCTTGGTGAAACTACCCCCAAAAGCATAACCCATCTCTCTCTTAGACTGCTTATTCAAACCATCAAAGAACAACTCAACATACTTTTCTTTGGTCAAATCATGGCCTGGACAATTTCTTAACATCTCTTTGAAACGGATCCATGCATCTACAACATCTTCCCCCTCTTCTTGCAAAAAGGACCTAATCAAGTTTTCCAACTTCCTTTGAGTTCTAACCGAATAAAACTCATCTATGAAAGCCTCTTTAAGTTGGTCCCAAGTGGGAATAGAATTCTCGGGAAGATCATTAAACCAATCAAGAGCTTCTCCGGTAATGGACATGGGAAAAGTCTCAAGTTTCACGGAGTTCATTTGATTTTGACCATATTGATAAAGTCGTGCCAACTTATCGAACCTCTCTAAATGCTTGTACGGATCCTATTTCCTTTTTCCATCAAACTGTTGCTCCTCGATGCTCTTGAGATGATTTGGTTTCAAATTGAAAGTATGATCAATACCCGGTGGTCTAATGGCGGAACCACGGGCCATGGGAATAGTTCGGGCCCTATCGCCATAGCGAATGTTATTTGGATCTCTCGGTGCTTCGTCACCCATCTCCTCTTTTACAAGTGCTAAATCAAAGAATTCCTCTAAGTAAAAACCTTCTTCGTCTGAATCTGGAGTGGGTTGAGCTACAGGTGAAAACGGTGTTTGTGCTGTGAAGTTAATCTTGCGTCTCGGTGGAGTTCTCAAAGGACTATATAGAGGTCGACCCGAAGAACGCGTGATCATCAACTAAAGAAATATTCCTGCAAACACACAACTAACACCACACGTCAAATGCACCTGTGATAAACAAAGAAAAACTAAGCTAATAAAGCAAATAACTTCCTCACGCGTGAGGAAGGATCAAACCACTAAATTAACAACTAAATCGGCACACATTCCCCGGCAGCGGCGCCAAAAACTTGATGTGCTAAATCGAGCTTTAAAAATATATAAACTAGAATCACCTAAGAACTCGCTACTACACACTATCGGGCAGTGTACCCAACCGTTTGCAATATAGTTAAAAGGTAAGACCGTGTTCGTTCTCGGGGATTGGATTGAGCTAGCTGTTTGATGAAATGGTTTGGAAAACGGGTGTTGCTTCGAAAATCCTTTGACAAGTAAATTGAAATAAATTTGAGAAAACAAATTGCATAAAAGTAAAGAAAGTTTCAGACAATATAGATGAAAGTCATCCACCTTGAATTCACTCGACTTCAAATGTGATTGCATTTAATTAAGACCAAATTCATTTGAGTTTAAAGATAGTCGTGAAAAGAATAAGGTGCTCACGTGGTACCACCAACCGTGAACAAATCACCAATTCACCTAATTTACTAGTTAAATTACCCAAGCCGGTACCACCAATGCCAAGACAACTTTTCCAATAATTAGTTTGACTGACTATCAAATTACCAATTGAACCTATGTAAAAATAACGTGGTACCACCAACCGCTATAAATTACGTTGACAAAATCTCTCTTTTATTATAATGATATTCACTATCATACCATGAACTAGTGATAATTACTCATAGACAAGCAACCATTTTAAAATCACACATACATTCAACTGGTACCACCAACGAAGAATTTATATGCAACCAATATCATAATAATTATTAAAAAGAATTAAATCATCAAGATCACGGAACAACGATAATTAAATAAACTCTTTGAATTAAAAATATAGCAATCACATCATTCATCTCGTTTCATCAAGGTGGATGATAAATTGTTTAGCCACTAATGATTAAAGAACACTAATAATCAAAATAAGAGAAGAACATATTGTACCAATCGTTTGAGAAATTGAAATTGCAAGACAATAAAAGTAGATACAATCTAGATGGGTGCTCGTGAATCTTCAGTGGATCCGCCTAAGAAAATCTTGCTTGGACACCTGATAGAACCCCTTGTAGAGAAGCTCCTAGAAAGAATGTTTGATAACTGGAAAAATAGGGTTATGGTTTATATTTATACCCCCACGATCTGAAACTTAAGTCGGTCCAAAACCCTACAGGTTCGTAGCCTCACTGCGGCGCAGTGAGCTTGTGATCCCTCCACTGCGTCGCAGTGGATATATTCTGACCAAAATACGTTTTTCCAACTTGTGACTGCGGCGCAGTGGCCTTGCGCTTTCCTCCACTGCGGCGCAGTCTAGTCTCCTGCTTTGACTTTGACTTCATAACCACTGCGGCGCAGTGGGACTTGGTGTCTCCCACTGCGGCGCAGTATAATTATTCTGAGCAAAATTGTAATTTGAGGTCCACTGCGGCGCAGTGGCTTAGCTTCTTGCCCACTGCATCACAGTCCAAATATTCTGATCTCGTGGCCTCTCATTTCAACATATAAACTTGCTCAAACTTCTATCTTCTCAATCTTTAAACAACTCTCGAACTCTTAAATCAACTGTAAGTCCCAACTTGATAGATGGTACTACTGAAGACACCTCTATGTCGATGGTGGAGTTACTTTGCAATATATGCACTGAACTGGAGACGACCAGTTGCAGTGTGTATATACCAAGTTCTAGATAGATTACTTATATAAAAGACAATAAGTAAAGAACAATGCAATAATACAAATAACTTGTAAAGAAACTTGATGAGACAATATGTAGTTTTCAATGTGTAATTTATTTATTGATATTAAACAAATTACAAGGTTGATCCGGAACCAAGATAATACACAAATGTAAATATCCTAACAACCTATGAAATACAATTGATCTACACTCGGAATTTCTCAAGACAATCGAAACACTTAAAGTTGTGAAATGTTCCTTTTAGCGATTGAGAGAAGATTGCACAAGTTCACCAAGAATATTGCAGGTTTGCAAAGTGTGAAGTGTTGTATGTTTTTCACGTTGTGAATTCACTTTGTGAGTTCGAACACTTGTTATTCTTGGATGTGCAATGACTTGTATTTATAGGCAAAGTTAACATTGGGATGTTAACTTTAGCCGTACAAATGTGGTTGGAGCATTTAAGGAATAGCATTTAATTCCTTAAAAAGCAGTGTAAAGTCGCATGTTAAAGTGACTTTTCACAACCACCTTTATGTACCTTTTAATACTTAAATAATAAGATAAGGCTTATTATCCGGGTAAAGGTACATAAAGTATACAAGTCAATTCCTCGTAATCAGTGTAAAGCTTTGTAAGGGCTTTTCACTGATGGTCTCCAGTTTGTAACTGACTAGAATGTCAACTGGGCTTCGCTGCCATTGCCATTCTCTATCTTCCATTTGTTGTCTTCGACTTCAACTGGAATGCTTCTTCAACTTGGTCAGTTCTCAACTGGAGGAAGTCTTCAGTTGCGTTGACTGTACGGTGCAACTGGACTTCAATATATTTCTGGACAAATCTTCTTGGTCACCAGTTTTACTAGTCACCAGATGCAACTGGTGACTGGTCAGTGTGAACTGGTGACTGGCCAGTTCCAGGTGAACTGGTCCTAACAAATTCCCCCTATTTGTCTAGAAATATAGTCTAAGTCTTTTTCTAGTTCGTATCTATACAAGTGTGAACTATAGAGACTTGTTTGATTTAAATCTATTTAAGTTTCTAAGACATTTTTATAGATCAATAAATGTCTTAGGTTTGTCGTTTAGGTTTGTTAGATTTTAATCTATTATCTACCTTGTGGTTACAAACTGGTAACTTCATTTATACAAGGAAATGGAATTTATACAAGTTACAGAATGTAAAAACAAATTACAAGTAGATAACTGAAGAAAGAACTTAAACAGATGGCCCTTCGCCAGTTCTTCTTCTCTTGGCAACTGAAGAAATAGGTTGAGTGTCTTCAGGGTCAATATTCAGCTTTAGTTCCAGATTTTCCTTGTGTTGAATCTTGCCCCTTAAGAAGTTTGCCCATGCCTTCTCAAACCTATTCTTTTGTGCCTTAGCATCCAGTACATTCACCATCTGGACCCATTCGTTGAACCCATATTGCATAGCACCAGGATTGTCAGTTTTCCACAGTGGCCCTCCAGTGTAACTAACTTGAACTTGAAAGACTTTGGTGCCTGGCTTGATTGTAACATTAACACCATTTATAGGACCACAATGACTTCTGGTTGACATGATCTGGGAGTAGTAGTTTCTTGCTTCAGATTCATTTGAGATTTTAATACTCCCAGCACCAGCAGCCAGTACAGCGGACTTGATGTCTTCATTTGTTACCTCGCCAGTTGATTCAACGAACGTGCTAAGGTCAGCATCCCTTGCATCTCTTGTCAGTGGTCTCCTTGGTTGTGGAATCCTTCTCCTTGGTGGATTCAACACTTTCTGCACAACCTTCTTAACATTTGCAATTCTCTTCAGAATCCCACTGGCCCTAATCTCCTTAGCCTTCTCCACTGAGATGTTTAAGCTTCTGGCATCAAATTCAGCTTCATCCTCAGGATAGTGTCTGTCCAGTTCTACATCAAGCATTTCATTTAACTGGTCAACTATCCTAGGATCATTCTTAATCCTGGCATACTCCTCCTTAGTGATGCCCAAAAGATTGGCATCACTCATATCAAGCAACTTGATCTGAGCAAGATGTGCCCTGGCTTCGACTTGGTTTTTTTGTTTCATCTTCTTTCTTTCTTTGATATCATTTTCAAGTCTGGCCAGTCTTCTGCTATCACTCTCTGAAACTGGAGGAAGTATATCAGTATTGCCAGTTTCAAGCATTACATCAGTGGTCGGCTGGGCAGATGCATCAACAGCTAAACCTTTTCCCTTATCCATCACATTCCCCCTATCAACATGCTCACCAGATCCACCAACCCTTTGCTCACCAGCATCAGTACTGGTAGCTACAACCATTTCTCTTCCAGATGGAGTCATTTCAGGTGCAACTGGTGCAAGGACTTGACTTCTTTCCCCCTTGGCAGCATCTAGTCCTGCCCTAATTGCTTTCCATTCAGAGGGGTGAGATGGCAACCGGTCAAGAGGCTGCCATGACTGCATGTCCTTGCACTCCTTAAAGATTCCACACATCATCCTGAAGGACCTCCATAAGTGGTTTGTCTCCTTGGACTGGGTCAAAACATTTGCAGTTACCTGTTCTTGACCAGTTTTCAATTCATTTAGGAGCTTAGAATCTTCATCAAGACCAGCAACCACCTTATCCTTTACCTCTTCATCATTCTTCTTCAGATTCTCTACTTCAGTGGTCAGTTTGTTCAAAGATTCAGCATGTAGAGATACCTGGGTGTTCAAACTTTCAATGCTGCCCCTCAACTGGTTGATCTCACTGGTAAGTGGGGCCAGATCAACCTGAGGAGTGGCCAGCTTGGTGATCTCAGACATCACCCTTTTAATCAACTGCTCTTCTATAGCACCCAGCGTATCCTCTATTTTCTGACCCACTGAAGTCATCGACTGCTCTCCAAGGCCAGTTATATCTAGGCCAGGTCTTTCAGTAAGTTCCTTTACCTGCCTTTCAATCTCTTTTAAGTCAACCTCTGAAGTTCTGACAGTATTTCCGAGCAGGTTGGAGATTGAACTGGAGACCTAGGAGTGAGTTAGGTCAAAGGCTTCCTTTAGAGTACCAGCCAGATTGTTGCAGCCAGTGACCAACTCATTAAGCTTTTGAAACACCAAGTCTTCATTAGATGAAAACTTGTTTATCCCCAGATCGACCACCTTAATGTTTGTCAAATGATCTTTGTGGTATCTGGAGAAAGACTTGGTGTTCTTGTCAAGTGTCTTCTGAATCTCCTCCACCCTGGTTAGAAGGTTTTGGAGATCGGCTTGAGTTGAGACAACTTGACTGTCCAGTGACAAGGAAGAAGGTGTCACTGGACCACTAGTAGTTACCACTGGAGCAACTGGAGGAGGCAAACTTAAGGAAGTCTCCCCAGTTGTCAAACCAGCAGTTGAAGATATTATTGGAGTGGTGGAAGAAGAAAAGACTGGAATATCAATGTGTTGTTCATGCTGAGAATGCTCAGGTGTGAACAACGGCGGCGGTGGGGGTGGCATTTCTCGAAGGAGTGAGAATTGCCCAGATGGTGAAGGAGCCATACGTCTGTTTCCAGACATATAGTTGTATGTTGGGAATGGTATATCTGTAGGCTCATTTTGTTCAGGTGGTGAAACTGAAATTGATGCGTCTGGAGGGCAGACTGGAGATGAAGGGTCTTGAGCTTGTACAGAAGCATCAAGAATCTCCAAGTCTGTTTCCGTACCTTCAGAATCCGAAGATTCTATAAGGATTTCCTCGTCATTAACATCCATGTCCAGATCCATGAATGTGACAGAGGGCTGACCAGTTTCCTGGACAGTCTCCAGATGACTTTCCCCAGTTTCCTGGATGGGTACATCTGTTGAAGGATCAGATACCAAAGTATCTTCACCAGGGATAGACGTGATAGGAGTTGCTTCAGTTATGGTTGTTCTATCCTCAACCACAACTTGAGACGAACTGGAGGGTCCCTCATTATTTTGAGGCCCGCCCAATTATCTTTCTGATCACTTTCCAAAGGTGCATCAGTTGAAGCGAATGCCAGTTGCATTCGATCAGGAATTTCAACCTCACCAGCTTCAGATACCAGTGAGTCTAGATTCCTTAGCAAATCTGGAGCAGTGTACGGTGAATCTGTACTATTATATGCTTCCCTGCCCAGAATTTGCTTAAAACAAAGTGAGAGTAACCTTGAAAAGGGAATATAAACACCCCTTGTGCCCTTCAGCTTTTGAACTAGGCTTCTATACAGAATATCTGCAAAGTCCACTCTCAATCCGTTCCACAAGCAGTAAGCCATCTCTGCTTGCGAGGAATTAATCTGGTCAAGTCCACCAGAACTCCCACCCATGCTCTCCACCAGGTGGATGAAAAAGTACCTCCATGAAGGTATAAGGCCCTTCATGGTCATCGCACCTTTTGTCTTCAACACCCCATTCTCCAAACACTCCATATGTCTCATTTCGAGAAGTACTTGGCGAAAGTTTATATTTGGGGGCAAGATGACTGGAGATTCACCCTCTCTCCAGTAATTGAGGCGTAAGGCGTCCCTCAATACATCGGCTGACAAGGTACACTGGATTGTTCCATCCTTTAATGTGAAACTGATGGAGGAACAATCGGAAGAAAGAACAGCAGTGTACCAAAACTCACATAAGTAGTTGTGAAACAACTTACGTGGGTTTAGAGAGAATGAGGGTCCTATTGGAGAATTCTTCAAAAACTTTTGAATTCTACCAATAAGGGTATCGGACCCTTGAGATCCTTGTAGGCTGGCCATAGGATTATTTGGATTTAGTTTTATGACCGAAGCACTACTAGGGGCACCAGGTGCCGCTTTGACATCTGGTGAGGGATTATATGGGACAGTCAAGAGATTTACATCTCTTGAACGAGATGATCTAGGAGCCATAGAAAAATGAAATTGAAATTTAGGATTTAGGGTTTTTGATTTGTGAAGCAAAGAGAAAAATGAAGCAATTTTGATGATTGGAAGTAAATGAAGGAATGTAAGAGAAGAAAGTAAATGAGTTCGGAGTAAATAAGGGTATTTATAAAGGGATTCAAGATCCCAATGAAACACCAAAATAATATTTTAATAAAGACAATCCTTTTTGTAGATATTTTACAAAAGTTGGTTTGAATTTTGAAATAAAATATTGATTTGCCATGTAAACATTAAATGCTTCCATGTCAGCATTAAATGCTACGACGGCTTATCTTACCCACGCACCCACTCACTTTTTGTTTTCCCAAGACAAACAGTTGTCAAGTACTAAAATGGTTTCAAACACGTCAGATCACGATATCAAGTTGTTTAAAACACTCGAGTATCATCACGTGTCACACATATTGACCAAGTATTTGTAACGTTATAAAAAATTAGACAAAGACTGAACCTGGTAACTGGAGGATCAATCCAGTACCAGTTTCCAACTGGAGAGTTCTCCAGTTGCATTTTCAAACAAAAATAAATTTTAGTCAGAAAATTATTTTGAGTCTTTCCCCCTAAAATGATGATCCAGAAATCAATTAGTGCCAAGATAGTATCACAAAGGCGTTCGATAGCCTGGCGAGCAAAGATTATCTGGACCTCCTCAACTGGAGAACTTCATCAGTGTCATTGACGCGTTCAATAACAAAGAAAGCTCCAATTAAGGGTTTAACATTCCCAGTTCGCTGATGAGATGTTTAAAGGTTTTCTCATCGAGAGGTTTAGTAAAAACATCAGCTAACTGTTTGTCAGTGGGGATGAAATGAATTTCAATATCTCCTTTCATAACATGATCTCGAAAAAAATGATACCTAATGTCAATATGCTTTGTTTTGGAGTGCATCACCGGATTATGAGATATAGCAATTGCACTGGTGTTGTCACAAAAGATTGGGGTCTTAGTAAACTTTTGACCATAATCTAGTAACTGGTTCTTGATCCAGAGAATCTGGGCACAGCAACTGGCCGCAGAAATGTACTCTACCTCAGCAGTGGACATAGAGACTGAAGTTTGCTTCTTGCTGGTCCAACTTACCAGTTTTCCTCCAAGGAAATGACAACCACCAGTTGTTGATTTTCTATCTATCTTACAACCTGCATGATCAGAATCTGAATAACCTATTAGATCTAATCCTGAGCCTTTGGGGTACCAAAGACCAAGATTAGGACACCCTTTCAGGTATCTAAAGATACGCTTTACAGCGTGCAAATGTGATTCTTTAGGGTTAGCCTGAAACCTGGCACATAAACATGTTGCAAACATTATATCTGGTCGACTGGCAGTTAAGTACATCAGTGAACCAACCATACCTCTATAGTCAGTTATGTTAACTGGTTTGCCAGTTGGATCAGAGTCCAAATTCAATGGTGCTGCAATAGGTGTGTTTTTCGATGGGATAGAATCATATTTGTATTTTCTTAACAAATCTCTGACATATTTTCCTTGGTTTATGAAAATTCCATTTTCAGTTTGCTTAATCTGAAGACCTAAGAAAAATGTTAATTCACCCATTAAGCTCATCTCATACTCAGATGACATGATTTTAGAAAACCTTTTACACATTGCATCATCAGTTGAACCAAAAATAATGTCATCAACATAAATTTGTACCAATAAGATATTACCTCTTTCTTTCAAGATAAACAAGGTATTATCTATTGCACCTCTTTGAAAGCCATTTTTAAGAAGATGTTTAGTTAAAGTATCATACCAGGCTCTTGGGGCTTGTCTTAGACCATACAAGGCTTTGTTCAGTCTATAGACCCAATGTGGATGCTTCTCATCGATGAAACCTGGAGTCTGCTTCACATAAACTTCTTCTTCCAATGTTCCATTAAGGAACGCACTTTTGACATCCATCTGGAAGACCTTGAACTGCAGATGGCTGCATAAGCCAG
Organism: Erigeron breviscapus; assembly: GCA_034093135.1. Taxonomy (NCBI): domain Eukaryota; kingdom Viridiplantae; phylum Streptophyta; class Magnoliopsida; order Asterales; family Asteraceae; genus Erigeron; species Erigeron breviscapus. Next base: position 80,954,795 of record CM067169.1, on the reverse strand, counting down.
AAATATTCTTATGGCTTCAAGTCTTGCAACTGGAGCAAAAGTTTCATCAAAGTCAATGCCCTCTGCTTGACAATAACCCTGGGCAACTAGTATGGCCTTGTTTCTTACAACATGGCCATCTTCATCCATTTTGTTACGGTAGACCCACCTGGTACCAATAGGTTCTTTCTTTAACCCTGGTGGATAAGGAACAAGCTCCCAAACATTGTTCCTTTCAAACTGGAGGAGCTCTTCTTGCATAGCTTCCACCCAGCTTGGGTCTGCCATAGCCTCGTCAATCTTCTTTGGTTCAATTAAAGATAAGAAGGTGACGTTTAAGCATTGCTCGCTGGTGGCTCTTCTAGTCTGAACCCCACTAGTTGGATTTCCCACAATTTGTTCAATTGGATGGGCTCGAGTCCATCTAGTGTATTGACTAGGCTGGTGAACTACAATATCAGTGCAAGTCACCTGGCGGTCTTCTTCAGTTGCAACAGCTTCTGGAGAAGGATCAGTCCAAACAACTTCTACATCCTCATCAGAGTCAATGAGGTCTCGATTTGCATCATGAAATTCCTCATTTGAAGGTATTTCACGAACAACTGGAGAAGTAGGTGCTTGAACTAGTGCTGATATTGGACTGGCACGTACATCAGATCCAATCACCAATTCTTGTGGTAAGTTAAAATTGATGGAGGGATAGAATAACGTGTCACTGGTGCTTTTCTTCTTCTTAACTGGTTCCAGTTTGTTGTAACTGGAAGCATTTTCTGGTGAAACAACTGACCGATAAACTTGGTCAGTTTCACCAAAATTGATTGGAATGACTAGAGAAATATCAAGGCTTGGTCTCTTGTTGATTGCTTCAGTTGATTCATCGAATGTGACATGAATTGTCTCATGAACCTTTAGGAGTCTATAATTATAAACTCTAAAGGCCTTTCGAATATCTGAATAGCCTAAAAATACTCCTTCATCAGCTTTTGCATCAAACTTTCCAAGCTGACTGGAATCGTTCAAGATATAAACTGGACAACCAAATACATGGAAATATCCAATATTTGGTTTTCGATTCCTGAGTACTTCATAGGCAGTCTTCTTGTGTCTCTTGATGTAGACTGACCGGTTTTGGGTGTGACAAGCAGTTGCAACTGCCTCAGCCCAAAAACTGGTGGGAAGACCAGATTCAGATAGCATACTTCTGGCCGCTTCTATCAGTGTACGATTCTTTCTTTCAAAAACTCCATTTTGCTCTGGAGAGTGAACTGATGAGAAGTTTTGAGAGATGCCAGTGTCATTGCAAAATGTTTCAAGTACCTTATTTTGGAATTCAGTAACATTATCACTTCGCAACTGACAAACTTTTCGAGTGTACTTGAGCTCAATTCGTTTGATAAGGGAGATGATTTCGGCAGGTGCATCACTTTTGGATCTGATGAATACCACCCAGCAGTATCTGGTGAATTCATCAACCACAACTAGAGTGTACTTCTTTCCAGCTCTAGTTTGAACATTCACTGGACCAAAGAGGTCCATATGTAGCATGTGAAGAGGTTCAGTGATGCTGAAATTTTGCCTAGTTTTAAAACTGAGGTATCCCATCAACCAGTTGCTTGCGAGACAACTTGTTAATGTTTTTGAAATTAAGGTGGGATAACCTTTTATGCCATAGCCAGTTGGTGTCCTCATCAGCTTTGATATAGAAACATTGCTCTTTTGGAGCTGGTTCCATATCCATGATGTACACATTCCCTTTTCTTGGTGCAATCATCACCACTTTCCAATCCTTGTTAAATATGGTGCCTTGAGCAATATCGAACAACACTCTGAAGCCATCATCGCAAAGTTGGCTGATACTGATCAGGTTGTATTTCAAACCATTCACAAATGCAACTTTTTTGAATTCGACTTGTCCATTATTGAGCACACCATATCCTTCAGTCTTTCCAGATTGATCGTTACCAAACGTCACTGTCGGTCCATCTTGGACAGTGAACTCTTCCAGTAGGGGCTTACATCCGTCATAGTCCGGCCAGCAGCGCTGTCCAGATACCAGATATTCTTCTTTCGATCGCCCTACACACACACAAAAATCATTAGTTCTTTTTGTGAACCCATCTTTTCTTGATGGGTTCGCTGGACTTCTCTACAGAAGTCACAGTTGATTGTTGAGGTGTTGAACTGGAGGCTACATCTGGAGCTTTTTCACCAGCTCCAGGTGCAGGAGTAAAAATAATTGGTATTTGATACTTACTCCCTTTATTTTTACCAGATTTTGTTCCAGATGGAACATTCTTTTGTTTAGGTAAAGAGGGGAGTGGTTTAATATTTTGTTTGAAAACTGGAGGTAGTAAACCTCCTTCCAGATTGTTAATCCGGGCAGTACAACTCTGAACCTGCCGAGACAAAAGTTGGAGCTGACTTTCCAGATTAACCAAAATACTATTTTGTTCAGGCAGGTGAACCATGGACCTTGGTTCAACTGGTGCTTTAGTCTGTCGGGTCTTGGGCACCTTAGACTTTTGAGGTAAAGGCTTGTTAACAGTGGCCTTTTTGACTGGAGCTTTAGCCTGTTCGGCTCCAGTTTTAACCTCAATGGGGGTGGTCTCAACGGTTTCAGTTTCAACAGCTTCAGGTTGATCATAAGGTGTTTCAACCTGGAGAGCTGGAGGCAATGCATGAAGATCTGGTATGAGAGCTGCCATCTCCAGATCTCCAGATTTCCATGCATTCTTCTGGGCATCGATAGTTCTTGAAAATGCATCATAGTTTTTGCCAGATGCTTTTACCCATGACTTGATAATCTTTTGTTCTTTTTCAAGATCAGAAAACAGTTTTTGATTATCAAGTTCTAAAGCCTCAATCTTTAAAACTGACTCCTTGAGAGCCAACTGGACACTTTGTAAATCATTTAGTTGTGGTTTAACATTGTTCAGTTCAACTAGGATAGTGTCAAGATATCTTTCACTATCAGCTCTTACAGTTTCCACAAATGCCAAATCACCATTTAATGATTCAGCCAGGTCCAGTTTCAGTTCAGGGTCAACCTGGTTATCATAGTCACATACCTTTTCAGTATGATGTCCACCCATCTTCCAGAGATGACATCTTCTTTCACCACGTGTTGCTGCTGTTGATCGTCCAAGGCCATGAAACACATGTCCCTTTCCTCTTCCTCATCATCAGATGAGTCATCAGAGTACTCCCATTTTCCCTCAGTTTGTGCAATTAAGCACTGATCCTTTTCCTTTTGCATGGACATGAGGGCAATTTGGGCCTTAAGCTTCTTATATTTTGCTTTGTAGCTATCATCAGGCCGATTGAAATTTGGGACAGGGGGGCCAGTTTGGTTGTTCAACTGACTAGATCTGCATTCCTTCATAAAATGACCTTTCTTGCCACACTTATAGCATGTAAGATTGGTCTTATCCAGAGAGCTGGAGCTGGAAGCATTGTTGGGGCCATTAAATCTTTTGGATTTATGCTTAAACCTGTTAAAGGTTTTAGCAATCATGGCGACCAGATCATCATCATCAGTTTCATTACAACCATCACTGTTTTCAGTGGTCAGTCCAGAGTTTAAGAAACTGTTCAACATCTCCTTCATCGAGTGTGCCTGGACACTCTCAGCAGACATTAAAGCAGCACAAGGTCGCTCAGGTACACTAGCAACCTTGGGACTCTGGGCATGGTTCATGGCATCTTGCTCAGCCACCAATCTTGCAGCATTATTATCTTCAGTGAATCTGAAGGCTCCATAGAGCGATGCAAGAGTATGAGTGTGCAAGGTTTTACCTTGTCTCAAAACAAGAACCATGTTTTCCCATTTGGAAGGAAGAATATCACAAAACTTCTCAAGAAGAATATCCTTATCCTTCTCTACACCCAAACCTCTCAACTGATTGATGAGGCTAAAAAATCTGGTGTATGTACCAGTTAGACTTTCATTGGGCAAGGCAAAGAAGGATTCATACTTCTTGTTCAAGGCAACTTTTCTGGTGACAATTGTATCATCACCTCCTTCAAATTGAATCACTAATTCATCCCACATAGACTTGGCACTGGGAAACAACACAAGTGTTGGAATTAGGTCTTCAGGGACAGCCCCAAGGATCATGTTTTTCAGTCTGGTGTCCAAGTCCACCAGTCTGCGATCCTCATCAGACCAATGGTCTTCTGGCTTTTCCCTTGAGCCTCTTCTTCCAGTTGGATCTAGAAGAGGACTCACCCCAAGAGACATTGGTATATATGGTCCATCCTTTAGGATTTTCAACATATACCTCTCAATACCACCAAAATGCAAAAGCATTCTAGCTTTCCATGTACCAAAAGTCTCACTGTTTCCATCAAATTTGGAACAGGAGTGTTAGAGTAGTGTACATGGACGTGGTTTGGGGTAGAAGGAGGAGGAGGATTGGTATTAACGTTTTGAAAAGGTTGTGCATTATTATTCAATGGGGTTTCACCTGAACCAGAACCATCTCCACCTTCAGTAGTGTTCATCTTAGCAGATCTAGGCAAGTATTTTAGCCTTCTGCTCTGATACCACTTGTAAGTCCCAACTTGATAGATGGTACTACTGAAGACACCTCTATGTCGATGGTGGAGTTACTTTGCAATATATGCACTGAACTGGAGACGACCAGTTGTAGTGTGTATATACCAAGTTCTAGATAGATTACTTATATAAAAGACAATAAGTAAAGAACAATGCAATAATACAAATAACTTGTAAAGAAACTTGATGAGACAATATGTAGTTTTCAATGTGTAATTTATTTATTGATATTAAACAAATTACAAGGTTGATGCGGAACCAAGATAATACACGAATGTAAATATCCTAACAACCTATGAAATACAATTGATCTACACTCGGAATTTCTCAAGACAATCGAAATACTTAAAGTTGTGAAATGTTCCTTTTAGCAATTGAGAGAAGATTGCACAAGTTCACCAAGAATATTGCAGGTTTGCAAAGTGTGAAATGTTGTATGTTTTTCACGTTGTGAATTCACTTTGTGAGTTCGAACACTTGTTATTCTTGGATGTGCAATGACTTGTATTTATAGACAAAGTTAACATTGGGATGTTAACTTTAGCCGTACAAATGTGGTTGGAGCATTTAAGGAATAGCATTTAATTCCTTAAAAAGCAGTGTAAAGTCGCATGTTAAAGTGACTTTTCACAACCACCTTTATGTACCTTTTAATACTTAAATAATAAGATAAGGCTTATTATCCGGGTAAAGGTACATAAAGTATACAAGTCAATTCCTCGTAATTAGTGTAAAGCTTTGTAAGGGCTTTTCACTGATGGTCTCCAGTTTGTAACTGACTAGAATGTCAACTGGGCTTCGCTGCCATTGCCATTCTCTATCTTCCATTTGTTGTCTTCGACTTCAACTGGAATGCCTCTTCAACTTGGTCAGTTCTCAACTGGAGGAAGTCTTCAGTTGCGTTGACTGTACGGTGCAACTGGACTTCAATATATTTCTGGACAAATCTTCTTGCTCACCAGTTTTACTGGTCACCAGATACAACTGGTGACTGGCCAGTTCCAGGTGAACTGGTCCTAACATCAACTTATTGGCCTAAAAATCACTCGAACTTGCACCAAATGAATGCGTAACCTGTCAAGCGCCTGAAAACACTAACAAACACCATAAACGCACCAAATGCACATAAAATCAACTTAAAATACTTAATAAAATGGCCAATAATGATGTGGGCGATAGGTATAAATTGGTCACATCAAATCCCCCCACACTTGAGCATTGCTTGTTCTCAAGCAAATCCTGAATTAAAATAAAAGTAATCCTTGACAATGAAGCTAAATAAACAATTACGAGTATCAAAAAGAAGCAACACCAAGTATGTCAAAGACAAAGACGTTGGTTGAAGCAGTTTTAATCTTAAATGAAAACTCAAAATGTTTGACAATACCTGAACAATCCGTAAGCCACGATAATACAACTAAGCACAAGTGAAACAAATGAACCTATCAATATCATTCTACTCCAACAGACTTACTTTTCGGGTTGAATATATATGAAGAATCACTCATAGCTCGGTCGTGATGTATACTCTTTTACCATAGGCTTGAACTAGGATCCTAGCTCCACCGACACGGCGCAAGCACCAAGTACATCATCAAAATAGGCATAAAGGACGATTGTATAGTTAGGCTAAGGCTATATATAATGGATATTCACAATGGAATATGGGAGTGTAGGTTAGAAATGAAAGGGAATAATCAATAGTATAAGGTATATATGAAAAATGTATAAAACAGTCTAATCAAACCCATACCATTGATTGCCAACAAACCAACCCATAAGAAGTCATCCCGCGAACACACCTCCAAAGTCACCAAGCGAACCCGACACCATTGTGGTGTATCAACTTCAAACAACTTATTATCATCCAAGTCTTCCATAATTCATGATACAACAAAACTTCTAGACATATAAAAATGAGAAATACCCACTAGTAGCCCAAGTTCTCTCTTTTTTTTTTAATCTTCTGTTTTTCAATTTTTCACTCACTTTTTTTTTATTCTTTTTGAACCATTTTTACTCTACTAGTAGGCACCCTCTTACAATGATGAACATGTCTATAACACTTTACTTCCTTTGTTTGAACAATCTAAGATAATCCACAATAACTTGACCCATTGACGTATTCTCATAGACAAGAATATTCCACTAAGCAATCCACTGAAGCTCTCCCAAAACATCCAAACAAACCAATGACAATCAATGGCCCCCCAGATTAGACTATCGGTATAGTAAGGTATAATTAGGTAAAGTTTACATATGTAGACGACATTATCTTTAGAAAAGGTGCTCATGTCCTACATGTACAAATATATGTAGACGACATTATCTTTGGATCCTCCGGCACAAAACTTTGCAAAAAGTTTAGCTCATTGATGTCATCTCACTTTGAGATGAGTATGATGGGTGAATTGACTTTCTTTCTTGGTTTGAAAATTCGTCAACTCCCTAATGGCATTTTTATAAATCAAGAAAAGTATATACGAGACATGCTTACTAAGTTTGATATAACAAATATCACTCCTAAGCCCACTCCTATGTCTCCTCCAAATAATCTCCATGCTGACCCAGATGGTAAGCATGTGAACCCCACTCACTATCGTGGGATGATTGGCTCGCTGATGTACCTCACAGCGAGTCGTCATGACACCATGTTTGCTACTTGCCTTTGTGCAAGGTATCAAGCATCCCCCAGGGAGTCTCATCTTCACGCTGTTAAGCGCATCTTTAAATATCTTAAAGGGACTTCCTCTTTGGGTCTTTGGTATCCCAAAGACTCTAATTTTGACCTAGTTGCATACTCTGACTCTGACTATGCTGGTTGCATGTTAGATAGGAAAAGTACCAGTGATGGATGTCAACTGTTGGGGGGGAGGTTAACTAGTTGGTCTAGTAAGAAACAGCATACAGTTTCCATCTCCACTGCTGAAGCAGAGTATGTATCTGCAGCGAGTTGTTGTGCACAAGTCCTCTGGATGAAAAATCAACTCGCTGACTATGACCTAGACTTCTCTAAGATTCCCATCATGTGTGACAATACAAGTGCTATTGCCATCACACATAATCCTGTTCAGCATTCCAAGACCAAACACATAGACATTAGGTATCATTTCATTCGTGACCATGTCATGAAAGGGGATGTCGAAATTTACTTCATTCCCACTGATGATCAACTTGCTGACATTTTCACTAAACCCTTAGATGAAAAGAGATTCAAGGATCTTGTCAGCAGGTTGGGTATGTTGAATGGTGACTCTGCTACTTAACTTACATCTCTCTTGTAAGTTAACACTTACAAATGTCAATATTACTTCAGCAAGTTTAAGTGTGTCTTACTTGCTGACCAATAAGGCAATGAAGAGCCATAAATCTTCATCTAGTCCAACATCAAACGATTGCTGGTAAAGAGTAATGAAATCCGTTGATCCCTGTTGCTTTGGGAAAAAGCAAATAAAAGTAATAGGGTGCTTAAAGTCCCTATCTAGTCCAGCAGCAAACGGTTGTTGGTAAAGACTAATAAAATTGTTGCTTTGGGAAAAAGTAAATAAAAGTAATAGGATGCTGAAAGTCCCTATCTAGTCCAGCAGCAAACGGTTGCTGGTAAAGACAAATAAAATCCGTTTATCCATGCTGCTTTGGGAAAAAGCATACTTAAAGCAATAGAGAGCTAAAAGTCTCTATCTAGTCTAACAACAAACGGCTACTGGTAAAGACATCTAAAATCCGTTGATGGCTGACAATTTGCCAAAAATTGTTTAAGGATGGTCATCGACTTACATTGTTAAGTCACTAACCCAATCTTTCAAAATTTAAAGGTAAAACTAAACCCATCAGCGGGTATTTCTTGTAAATATTATCTCATGAGTGTACATCCACTCAGCATATTTTATTTATATTTTATTAAGAATTTCAAACGGTTACCTCGATTTCCTCCCTAATGGGCAACTTGTACTGTGTATCCGCCGTATACTCGAGTATATTCCAAAAAATTGGTACAAGTTGTCACATCAAAAAATGTTTTATACGTTACTCACATTCGTATATTCAAACGTATTCTTCTTAATTTTAAAATAATTTCTCCGTCCTTTCATTGGTTCAAAAATTATTTTCAACTTATTTCTTTCTTCCAAAATAAGTAAATATATATATTGCGTAGGAGAGAGAAAATTGTGACGGTTCACTTTTGCAGTTATGGGACCCATATCCATGCCATATATATGCAAACTTCTCCACCTATCCGCACTTTACGTTCATTTTTCTCTCAAATCTCTCAAATCTTCCAAAATCTCTCAATATTCTCAGATCTTTTCTCTAAATCATCTTTGTTCATCTTCCTCCTCTCATTCTTACGAAAATGGCTTCTGAATCTGAACAACAACAAAGATCACCACCTCAACAAATAGAAAACCCTAACATTCAACAAAACCCAGAAATCGTCCCTCCATATCTCACCGCTCAAGTCTATGATCCAGAAGGGATAGCTTCTTCACCACAAAGTATCCTTTCAAGCATCTAAGTTGGTCATTAAGGCCAACAATTACATGGGATCTGAGGGAATCCCTCCCAAGGTTAAAGGGTATTACTCAATGTTGGACTTCATCAAATGGTGTCCAGCAAGAAGAGCAATATATAAAGACCTTGTGAGTCCCTGCAAGATGTAAGGCAAAATAACAAGATATAACAAGTATAAGACGAGTATATTAAGAAACCCGACTGGCAAGTAATTCTGATCTAGATGAAGAATAGTTCAGAATTACGATCCAGATATGGATATGAACACAGAGTAAATACGAGAACAAGTGCTTGAAACTATATAAATAATATGTATAATCAAGTATTAAGACAAAGAGTCGAGATGTATTTTTCAATGTATTTTATTTATTCATATAAACAAAATACAAAGGTTGTTGCGGAACAAAGATAATCACACTTGTGAAAATATCTAAACAACCTTGAAATACAACGATCCAATCAACAAGGAAATACTCGTAAGTTTACTTAGAGTATATCTCACAAGTTGCAATGCCAAAGTTCCAAGCATTTTGCAAGTTGTGAGAAATCTTGTATTTATAGGTAGAGTCCATGATGAGGTGGATAAGGCCGTACTGTAGAGAATAGAATTCGAGCTTTTGTGTGTGTAAGTGTGTGTTAATGGAGGTTACTAGAGAGAGAAAGTAGAGAGAGAGTAGAGAGAAGTCAAGGAAAGATTAGTTTGTATTATGGGGTGAAAGGTTATAATTAACATAATGGAGGGGGTTTATATACATAAGACCTATTTACACTATGCCCCCTTCCATTGTAACAAGTTTACAATATAGGTACAAGTTAACATAAGGTATACAAATCAACTACTACATTTATATTTCTAACAATCTCCCCCTTAGTAGTGATTTGTGAAAAATGTCCAGTCTTTGTCTTTCTTTAAGCTCTTGTATTCGGTCTATCTTTGTTTGGATGCCAGAACCAATTTTCTCCTTCAGGTCTGTCATCTGGAACAAACATGTTTGCTTCATAATTTCTAGGTGGAATGTTTTGTGGACCTGGACGATGACTGGGCTCGTACTTGATCCAACAACCTCCTCTTCGACGTACGACGTACTTAGACTTCTGAACATTCTTTGCTTCTCTCATCATTCTATGCTGTCTCTGTACTCGAGTCTTTGATTAATCTTGGAGATTGCTTTATCAAACACTTTCTTTTTCTTTTCATCTTGTCATCTTCTTGCAGGCACAACAACACATTCTTGCAATACTCCAAAGTTCCATCAGAATAAGAAGCAAGTTCATCCATGCAAATGAAAATCTTCTTCTTTCTGCTATTCAAAAAGACAACACCGAAGGATGGTTCTTCAATGATATGACCAATACTTAGCTTTTCAATATCTGCAGTGTATAGACTTTGATCTGGATAAGGCACATTAATCTTTCTCTTCACAACTTCAAATCCTATCTGAAAATCTTCCAATGAAGCATATTGAATGCAGCTTGACATATATCGTTTAACAGCTTCAAAGGCAATAACATCTTCACGATATCTCTGCATAGCATTCACAAAATGATTGTAGAGAAAGATAATGTCATCAACTGGCAGCAGCTTGAACTGTGTTTCAGTAAATCTGTAGCTCTTGCCATTATCTCTTTTGACATGAAAACTTGGGATTGAGATAGTATTCCTTTTAACCAAAATAACTCTGATCAGCACCAAGATCTTGTGATTTCTTTGTTCTTCAAGGAGTTTGGGATTATATTGCTTGGTGAGTTTAAGAAGCTCTTTGTATTCTTCTACTTGTCTTGCTTCCTTAAACTTGTACATTGACTCCAACTCAGGTCTTTTGGTTTTAGTAACTTTGATAGCTCCACAAAAGATTGGAAAAGCTCTTTCTTCCAAGAATCTAGACTTCTTAGCTGCCTCCTTTGGCTTAACACCCAGTGCAACCATTCTTTCTTTATCCCTCAGAAGTATCCCCGATTAATGAACCTCCTTTGTTCATCAGTCAATTCAGTTGGAAAGTAATCAGGAAGAACTTCCTCGGATACGATTGCATCTTTCAACACTTGTTTATATGTTGATTTCTTGAAGTTCTGATATGCAGCCTCAGGAGTCTTTCTCAATTCATCAAAGCTATTGAAGTCTTCAAAGGTATAGTGTTGAGGGGTTGTGAAACCCTGAGTAGAAGATTCTCCAGCTTCTTTTCTGCTTGATGAACCTGTTTCAAAATAATTAAGATCTGGGAAGTCTTCAAACACAGGTTCCTCAACAGCTTCTACATTTGCTGGATTCTCAACTATCTCCGGCTCATCCAAAGTTACATTATCTTTTAAGGCTTCAATATCTGCATCTCTCTCAGCATATTCAACTATCTCATTTTCAATCACATACCCTTCATCTTCATTTTCAACAACATTTTCATTATCTTCATCATCATCATCATCATCATCAGAACTATCTCCAAACACTTCATTGAATTTTCTTTTTATTTCAGCCACTCTTGCTATCTCTTCTGGATCATCTTCATTATTTCTTTCATTAAATATTTCATTAAAATCTCTAACCATTTTGTCAACTTCATTTTGAGTTTTTCAATCTCTGCCTGATCCTCTTCAATCACATCTTGATTACCACCTTCAGCTCTTTCTTCCATCACCACATCTCCAACATTTCCTTCAACTCTTGCCGAAGTATTATCAATGTTCGTTTGACCTTCTCCTTGGTTCTCCCCCTCGGGGTGATCATCAGAATCAGGATCATCCTGACGAGAAGGAACCGAGGCCGGTCGGCAAGATTCTAATGCCAACAATCTTAATTCAAATTCAGCTAGCTTAGCATCATATTCAGCCTTTTGTCGTTGAACTTGTTCTTGTAAAGCTTGGACTCTTCTTTCAGTTGCAAGTTCCCTTTCTCTAACTTCCAAGGCATTCAACACTCCTCTTTCAGTAACAGTCAACAAATCACCCTCCGATCTTAAGATATTTAACAAAACTTCACATGCAGAATCTTTGGTTGGTAGATTTGTTGATGTTGATGGAATTTGAGTTGGTGTTGGTGTTCTTTGTGTTGGTGTTTGATGTGGAGGAACCAACCCGGAGGTTGTTGGCACACTTGTGGTGTGACCTAAATTCAGAGATGCTGATTCAGGATTTCCTGCGGATCCTCGGGTTATACCCTCACCAGCAGTTTCAGATTCAGTGGCTTTGCAACCAGAATCGGGTTGTGTCCTAGACTGTGATAAATCACTGTCCGGGACTTGTTGTTGGGCAACACCTCTAACAACACCGGGGTCACTGAGAATGCCCGTTAATACAGTCTCAGGTTGATCCTGAGGAATAGCAGTGTCACTACGACGTTCATACTGTCCCCCAGTCTCGGTCTGAGGACTGTTACCTGCGGCTAAAGCTGGCGTGATGTTAGCTAAGGTAGGATTTCCAAGCTGTCCTTGAGGGTCACACAAAGTGGGTCCCTCTCCGCTTGTTCTGGCACCAGTACTCAACTGGGCTTGTGAATCCGTGTGCCTAGGAGATCTAGACTCTTGTGCATGAACTGAAGGCGAGAGGTGGGGCTGGTCCTCTCTTGTTTCAACACTCTCATCCTCCAAATGAGGTGAGTGTGGTGAGCGTGGCTGTTCCCCGTGCATTTCTGAGACTAACTCCTGTTGTAAGGAGTCAGAATGGCGAGGAGAATTCGGTGCAAGCGAGAATGGGGAGTTCTCGACTTCTACCCTAGGGTTGACATCCCGGCTAGACACATTGGTTTCAACTATCGGAGGGCCAACATTTTCTTTATGCCCTTGTCCTAACCCGGACCTCTCAACCTCTCTGGTATTTTCAACTCCTCCCTCATTCCCTCCTTGTTCCTCCAGCACAACATCATCTCCAGTGCTAACATGCTCAGTCTCAACATCAGATTCAACATTATGAATTACTAGTTACTGTTCAGCATCTTCAACTACTTGTTCAACATCAAATTCAGCTGAAGCACCAGGTTGTTCATTCACATCTGCTGATAGAGATTCATCTCTTTGTCTGGCAGATTTAGACGACTTATGTTTTCTTTTTGATTTCTTTTTCTTTGAGGTCTGCTTCAGTACACTTCTAGCAGCCATTTTAAGTCGTCTACCTGGTGGTGGAGTTGGTTCATTAGGTATTGTTGAGGCAATCGGTGTTGGATTAAGAACAGGTGAAGAGTGAGGTGGTGTAAAAGTTGGTGGATTAGGTGAAACAACGGATGGTAAAGGTGTAGTTTGTGAAGGTGAAGATTGCGATAAGTGAACGGTTGGTGTAGATGGTGTTGATGGTGTAGGTTGAGAAATAGGTGAAGAAGTAGGTACAGGTGTAGCAACATCTTGCTCAAATATAACTCTCTTTGACTTTCTTTTCCTCTGCTCAGAGGCCCCTTCATCACTAACCCCTCTTTTTCTTTTTTACGAACTAGGACCCTCACTTGGCGACCTATGCTCAGCTTGGGAAGGAGTCTGTCGGCTTTCAGACCCCATCGCTGAGACTAACCACTCGAGATAAGCCCTAAGGTGAGGACTCTGAGCAGGAACCAGGTTAATCAGGAATGGTGGAATCGGAAAAGGTCTTACGGTTTCACAACTTGTGCCTCTCAAGTTGGATTTATACAAGGCAATCACACATTTAAAGCTGTTTTCCAACTTTGGAATTTCTTCTGCATTATCAAGAACATCTTCGATAACCAGAGTGAAAAATCTGATGAAGGGAATGTACTTTCGGTCTTGTTTATCCTTTCCCTTAACAACTTGAATCATCTTTGCCCATATGATCTTTGCAAAGTCACACTGCACATTGTGAGTGACTGCATAGTAGATTGCCAAAGAATCCTTTGTCATAAGATCAATTCCTTTCTGTGATGGCATCAAGCAAGTTGTAAGAATATTGTACATCGTATGCCAGAGAGTTACTACATTACTTCTTCTAAAATCTCTCATCGTTGTCAACTCTCCTGCATAACCCAACGAATGAACTCCAGCCAACATTTCTTCAACTGATGGAAGTTCTTCGTATTCTTCATGTACAGGAAATCCAATGATTGTTCTAAACTCATCCGGAGTTAATCTACAGTTGAAGATTTCAGCATCTGATTCTAGTGAGAATTTGAAGTAGTCTGCTGTGTTATGCCTTTTACTTCCTCGTACATATTCAATTGATTCCCACAGCTCGAAGACATACTTCTCAGGTACAATTGCACCTCCAGTCAGAGCATTATTCAGTGGATGATAGCTAAGAATCTCTGGAATGATCGGGAATTTGCAAGCAAATGGAATGTGAAGTGCTTGATTGGCTTGCATTTTCATTGAATCTCCTTCTCTGAACATTGCCATCTTGGTACTTTATTATTTTTCTGTTTAAGACAAACTGACCAAAGTTTTTTGACCAGAAAATACATTTCAAACACAGAAAAATAACAAAATATACCAACTTTTAAGAAACACATTATTACACAGACAATGTTTTGCACATATATTAAAAATGAGAGAACAAAGTAGTACACAAAGGCGTTCGATACCTTGCATCTCACTCAAATATATATACAAAACATGACAATATATAGGATCACATAAGTATTAAAAGATAAGAAAACAAGGTAGTACACAAAGGCGTTCGATACCTTGCCTCTCACTCGAAACACTTATGAAATACTATATATACATACACAATACACATATACAATTAAACATTTTAAAACACATCACAAATAATAATAGAAACATAGAATAAAAATAATGAAGAGAAAAACAAATTTAAATTCTATTTGTACTGTTTGCAGAGCAAAATGCTCTGCAAATAGTACAATTTGAAAAAAAAAATTTGATTTGAATTGTTTATTGGAGTTGAAACAAGTAAATGTCGAGCTCAAAGCTCTGCAAATGAGCAGTTCAGTCCAACTCCTTTTCAATGTATGAAATTTCCTTATATTGATCAACAATCATGTTGTCAATTTGATTAAGAAAAATTTCAATTTGAAAAATTTTTCAAATTGTACTGTTTGCCGAGCAAAATGCTCTGCAAACAGTTGGATTTAAAATTTTGTGAAAAATTTTCATTTTGTACTGTTTGCCGAGCAAAATGCTCTGCAAACAGTTGGATTAAGAACTTGGTGAAAATTTTCACATTGTACTGTTTGCCGAGCAAAATGCTCTGCAAACAGTTGATTTGAAAAATTGGTTAACAATTTACATGCATTTGCCGAGCTCAAAGCTCTGCAAATGCATGATTCGAGTCTTGACAAAAGTTGAAAATCCAATTTGTACTGTTTGCCGAGCAAAATGCTCTGCAAACAGTTGGATTAAGAACTTGGTGAAAATTTTCACATTGTACTGTTTGCCGAGCAAATTGCTCTGCAAACAGTTGATTTTAAACATGGAAAACTTTTTGAGTCAACATGCATTGTTTGCCGAGCAAAGAGCTCTGCAAACAGTTGTTTTTAAGGCTTGAAAGTCTTGGAATTCAAAAAGTTCTGTTTGCCGTGCTCAAAGCTCTGCAAACAGTTGTTTTTAAGACTTTGATTCATTTTCAACAAAAATACTTGAATGTCGAGCAAAATGCTCTGCATCAAGTAGTTTTAAGAACTTGGTGGAAAAATTTTTTGGTTTGATAAAAACAAGCATTTGCCGAGCAAGAAGCTCTGCAAATGACACTTTTGATCCAGAAATTTGTTTGAGAAAATTAAGAACAAGTTACCCAGAAATAATGATGAATTTGAAGGTCATCAATAACAAACAAATCATTTGCCGAGCAGAATGCTCTGCAAATGGTTCATTTCATCAAAACTTATGAATTTTACCCAGCCCATCATCATTTGAAACCAGAAATATCATAAACACATGCAGATTAAGGCATATATTCATTTAAACAATAAGTAAGAAGCCTAATCATACACCTAAAACATCAAATATACACAATCAATCACCATAACATGCAAAAAAAATCAAAACAGTTCATTCATGCATTTTATCAAACAGTTGGAGATCAAAAATTAAACAAGTAATCTTACCTCAAAAACCGATGATTTGATCGAAGTAAATGATGAAATACAACTGAAAATCTATCACACGAATGTATCCACTTGAATTATTATGAACAAAATTGAAATTTTGATATATTGATGTGACTTTTGATCGGTTTTAGAGACTAAAACAATAAGATATTTTGGTTTGAATTTGAAATGTGAAAAAGGTTGACCCGCCCATAAACTATTTAAAACACGAATCCGGGTCGCGGGTCTGGGTTTGACCCACGTGTCAACCCGGATCACATACTGGTCTTGGGCTCAAGACACAATTTGGGCTTAACATTTCAGAATGGGCCGAAATGATTTTGGGCTTTATTATTCTTTTTGGGTTTTTCAATTAAACATAAATCACACAAATAAAAATATAGAACTAAAATTAAAATAGAAATAAAAATAAACAAAAAAAACTTATTAAAACAAAAAAAATTAAACAAAAACTTTTTATCTTTTTAAAGTTTTCTAATTTTGTATTTGATTTTTCATATTATGAAACAAACACACATACAAATAAAGAAAAGAAATTTAAACAAATAAAAACAAACAATTATTCACATGCATTTGCACACTCCCCCTTAAATTAAGCATATAAGACTATACTAAATTTACAAACTCCCCCTAATATCATGCATTCTACCCTTTTTCTCCCCTCAAACATTGCATGTAATAATAAGTAAAATACATCAATGTTTGAAACAGAAAATTAACATAGAATACATAGCATGAAAGCATTTAAGTTTGTAAATCAAGCATTCCCAACTTGGTTTTTAGAAAATTGAACCTGTTTTCATCCAAAGGCTTGGTGAAAAGGTCTGCAAGTTGGTAGTCTGTTGGGACAAAATAGAGTTCGATGTTACCTTTCTCGACATGATCTTTAAGAAAATGGTACCAAACATCTATGTGCTTGGTCTTTGTATGTTGTACAAGATTGCAAGAAATAGCAATAGCACTCTTAGAGTCACAGTAGATGGGAATCCTGTTGAACTAAAATCCATAATCAGTCAACTGTGTCTTCATCCAAAGAACTTGTGAACAACAGCTTGCTGCAGCAACGTATTCAGCTTCTGCAGTAGTGTGGATACACAATTCTGTTTCTTTGAAGACCAACTGACCAATCTATCCCCTAGAAACTGAACACTCCCAGAAGTACTCTTTCGATCAAGATTACAACCTGCATGGTCAGCATCCGAATATGCAATTAACTGAAACCCGGTATCCCTTGGATACCAGAGACCAAGGTTCACTGTGCCTTTCAGGTATCGGAAGATCCGTTTAACGACCTGGAAATGACTTTCCTTGGGATTGGCCTGGTACCTGGCACACATGCATGTGGCGAACATAATATCCGGGTGACTTGCAGTCAAATACATGAGTGACCCTATCATACTGCGATATTTCTTTTGATCAAAAGATTTTCCATTTAAGTCAGCATTAATCTTTGTTCGAGATTCCATGGGTGTCCCAATTGTTTGACAATCCATCATATCAAACTTTTTCAACATGTCAAGAATGTACTTAGATTGACAAATAAAAGTACCATTTGACAACTGTTTTACTTGAAGACCAAGGAAAAAGTTTAATTCACCCATCATGCTCATTTCAAATTTCTTGATCATTAAAGCAGAGAAATTCTTGCAGTATTTAGGATTAGTTGACCCGAAAATTATGTCGTCAACATAAATCTGGATTAGAATGATGTCACTCCCTTGTCGTTTGATAAACAAGGTAGTGTCAATCGAACCTTTGCTAAAACCAGATTTCATAAGATAAGAGGAAAGAGCATCATACCATGCACGAGGCGCTTGTTTCAAACCATATAAAGCCTTATCTAACCTGTAAACATAGTTCGGATGTTTGGAATTCACAAAACCTTCTGGTTGTTCAACATACACTTCTTCTTTGAGAATTCCATTCAAGAAGGCAGTTTTGACATCCATTTGGTAGACTGTGAAGTTCTTGTAGGCAGCATAGGCAAGAAACATCCGAATAGCCTCTATTCGTGCAACTGGTGCGAATGTCTCATCGTAATCAATTCCATCTTGTTGGCAGTATCCCTTGGCAACCAATCGTGCTTTGTTACGTACAACAACTCCAGTTTCATCCTTTTTGTTCTTGAAGATCCATTTGGTCTTGATTGGTTCCTTGTTCTTGTAAGGATTGGGAACCAATTTCCATACCTCAAGACGTTCGAACTGATTAAGTTCTTCTTGCATTGCTTTCACCCAATCTGGACAACTTAGAGCTTCATTCACTGTCTTTGGTTCAACAATACTCAGAAAATTCACAAACATACATTCATTCGCAGAAGCAGATCTTGTCTGAACTCCAGTTGTTGGATTACCAATGACTTGAGAAATTGGATGGGCTCTTGTCCATTTGGTTGTATGAGGAATTGGATCAAGTGGATCACCAGATTCTTCAGAATCAACAAAAACAGGAGAATGTTGTTCTGTTAATTGTTCAAATGAAGTTGCAATCGGTTCAACAAAGTGGTCATGATCATAATCTTCAGGATTGGTTGAAGGATTTGTCACTTGTGAGATATTATGAGGTTGAGTATGCATTTCTGACATATCAGTAGGTGGAGGAGAATCAGATGATGAATTAACATCTGATGATTGTGATGGAGAAGACTCATTGGGATCCAGCTCTTTTGAATTTGAACTTGATGGTTCATTGGGATTTACTTCAGATTCAGGAACTTCTTTCGAAATTTGGAAAAATTCTTCGAACGGGATATCCAAATCTTGTGTAGTTGGAGTAGAGAATGATGATTTGACATTTGAAGTATTCTTTGTTGCGGAAGCTTGTGGACTTTGAAGATCGGGTCTTGAACTGTGTCGTTCAAGAACCATTCCTGAGAGTTCATCAAATCTAACATTCATACTCTCGTCAATTCTCTTGGTTCTCCGGTTATATACACGATATGCTATCGATTCTCTCGAATAACCGATGAAATATGCCTCATCGCCTTTTGGTTCAAATTTGCCCAGATTGTCTCGATCATTGAGAACATAACACACACATCCAAAAATGTGCAAGAAGTTCACATTGGGCTTTCTTTTATCAAACCTCTTGTTTATGATTGATCTATTTTGAGTGAAGCAGGCTGTAGCAACAGCTTCAGCCCATAGATTCGAAGGCAACTTAGAATAAGCAAGCATTGTTCTAGCTGCTTCAACAAGAGTTCGATTTCGACGTTCAACTACTCCATTCTGTTGAGGTGTTCTGACAGCGGAAAATTGATGAGTAATACCCATGGATTTGAAGAAAGAATCAATCATTGAATTCTTGAATTCAGTTCCATTGTCGGAGTGAACAATTCTAACTGACGATTTAAGATTTACTTGGGTCTTCTTTATGAAATCAATAATTGCATTCGGAGTGTCACTCTTTGCATGAAGAAAGAATGCCCATGTGTAACGAGAATAATCATCGACAATAACAAGAATGTATCGCTTGCCATGGATACTTTGAACTTTCATTGGGCCACACAAATCCATATGTATTAGGTGCAAAGGACCTTCTGTACTTAGAAACTTCTTCGGTTTGTGTGATGCTTTCTTCATCTTTCCAATTGCACAAGCTGGACAAACATGTTCACTTTCATACTTGTAATCAGGAAGTCCTTCAACAAGTTGTTTATCCACGAGAGCATTAATTGTTTGAAAGTTCAGATGAGAAAGACGGCGATGCCATAACCAAGAGTTTTGTGCAGTTGCTTTCGAAAGAAGACAAATTTCTGATAAATTAGATGGGATGTTGTTGAGATCAATTGTGAACAAATTATTGTCTCTTGTTCCAGTCAGAATATCCACACCATCTTCAGTCTGCACTTTGCATTCATATCTTCTAAATAGAACTTGAAGATCATTGTCACAAAATTGACCAACACTAAAGAGGTTGTGTCCTAGTCCTTCAACGTAGGAAACTCTCTTGATAGTGACTCCATTTTTGACAATGTCACCATAACCAAGAATAGGAGCGATATGATCATTTCCGAATCTGACGGTTCCCATAAACTTTTCAACGAAGTTCGAAAGAATGGACTTGTTTCCAGTCATATGACGAGAACATCCCGAGTCAACATACCACACACAAATGAGAAATTCCTGCAAGGACAAGAAATATGGTTTAGGTACCCATTTAGATTGGGTCCTTGCAGGTTAGAGTGATAACATGCAAGTACACATTAAAAAATAAACATCAAGCAAAATGACATACAAACAAACAATTTATTCAAATAACAAACAGGCACACAAAATTGTTCAAAATACAAATACGAATTACAAGCAAGGAAATGTAAAGGTTTATACACATGTTTTGGTACAAGCGGGACTAGTCCTAGATTTAATAGCATTATCTAACGTATTCGATCTACGGACAATCCACACTTGTTTGACATTGGCAGGTTTTCCATCAAGCTTGACTTTACTAGATGCATTCAAATATCTATCCTTAGGGATCCATCTACTGCTACTAGTTAAGCACACGTCACCTGAAACACGAACATTCTTTGAGTTAGCAAACAATTTAGCATCTATGTTCTGAACAGGTTTCTTTTTGATGGGTTATGTGGTCTTGTTTACTTTCTTTATGTTATTAGGTGACAACCAACCATACTGGTCTTTGTATTTAGTCATTCCAGTAAAAGTATCTCTAACCCTCTGTAAAGTGCACTTAGGATTCTTCTGAGTACCTAGGAAAACTAGAATACCTAACCTGCAGAGGTTGTTTGTTACCTAATGAGAAAGTTTCATCCTTAACACTCTTTGGACCACTGCTTGTTTTGACTTCTTTTTGTGACTTAGGTTCAGAAATAACCTTGTACATCTTTGTTTGCCTAGAAGTCTTTGAATTCATTGGGACATTAGGACCTTTCTGTTGTTTCTGTCTTGAATCCGTCTTAGGTGATTGATTAGTCTTCGGTTTTGAAACGGTCTTGGGTGATGGTCTGGTCTTTGGTTTTGAATCAGTCTTGGGTGTTGGTTTGGTCTTTGATTGTTGGGTGGTCTTTTGTCTTTGGAACTTATTGATTGATGAAGATTGTGAAGAGTGTGACTTTGGATTTTTCTTTAGATAAAAATCAAGTTTTTCCTCCTTTTTAACAAAATGTTTTTCAAATTCAGGATCAAAATCATGATTTTCTTCCAAAAAGTTTGTCATATCTTCAGTTTCCAACTTCACACTAACTTCACTTTTCTTTATCGGACATGGACTTTGCTTGAGTGGAATTGATGCTTTTTCTTTTTCTTTATGAAATTGAAGTGCTATTTTCTGAAATTGGAATTCAACTTTTAAATCATTAAGTTCCTTTAGCACATTTAACCTCTGATCCCTTTCTTTTTCAAACTTTTGTTTGAAAGCATCAATTTCATTCAAGTATGATTGAGTTCCTTCAGAGAATTTGGTAAATGTGTGAGTTTCAGAAGCAATCGGGAAGAAATAATCATCAACATCATGAACATCATCTAAATCACCATCAGTTTGAACAGACACATGAACAACATTCTTTATGTCTACATTCACATTTTGAACATGAATTGGATGATTCTCTTCAAACACATTGGTTTTCCTTTTCATGGATAAAATCTTCTCATTGATTTTTTCAAATGATTCAGAAAACTTTCGGTCAAAATCAAGTTTGCACATATCAAAGATCTATGATTCTTTTTCAGTTTGGACTGAAGCATTTACACTTTCACATATAGAACTCACAGAACATCCAGATGGATCACAAACTTTGGAGTCTATCTTGGGTTGGTCAATGACATAATGATTTGAGCCTTCAAATTTTCTATCAAAGATTGCTTTTCCTCAAGAGACTTTTGCAGATCTTCAATTACCTTTTCCAAAACTTTTTGTGGTACATAAGGTCTCAAATTTTCAGGTTTTGGAATAGGAATAGGATTTTCCAAAGGTTTTTCAGTAAAACACTCAAGAATTTCGGGTATGATAGCCTCATGATTGTCTTTGATTGTTTTATGTGTAGAGTTAGCGAAGAAATCATATGACTCATCCATTAACTCATAGTTAAAATAGACTTTTGCACCCTTTTCTAGAAAATCATCAGCCTCATAATCACTATCAGTCGGTCTCACAAATTGGTCTGTCATCCCACATCTCAAATAAGATTCGTTGTATAATGATGGGACTTCTTCTTGTGCTTCGAGCAAACATTTTGGATTGTTATAACCCAACCCTGATGTGAATATTGTTTCTGAATTTCTTGGCCTATTTAAAAAGACTTGTTGATATGAACGATTGATCTTATACAACTTTTCTTGATAAGACTTGATTTCAGCTTTCAGTTCATCATTTTCTTTATCAAGTTTTTGTTTAAGAGAATCTTTTATACAACATTCATATTTTAGGTCAGAAATTTTGTTTTCAAATTCCGTCACATCAGGGATAGATTCTTTCATCTTGACATTCAAAGACTCAATGTCTTCAGCCAAAGCATTTGCTCGAAACATCTCATTGGTCTTTTCAACTTGAAGTTGTCTGACAGTCTTGCTCAGTTCAAGAACTTTGGTCTCAAGTTCTTGTTTCTCAAGATGCAGTTTGGAGTTTGGAGTAAAAGAGACTGCTGCTTTTTCAGATTTCAAATTTTCAACATCTTTTTGAAGTGAATCAATTTTAATTTGAAAATCTTTTTCTTTGTCCTCCAAATCTTTCTTTAATTTTAAATTCTTTTTACTCAACTCCCTGCAATCTTTCCTTGCTGTATCAGACATATCCATATAATGTTTTAACACTGATTTGGGAAAAGAGATTACCTCATCCTCGACTTCAGAAGAACTTTCATCATTTTCCTCCAACTCCTTTGACTTCTTGATCTTTGTCATGAAGCATACATTTGCTGCAAGTTCGTCTGTCTCCTCATCAGAAAGATGTAACCACTTGTCATCTTCAGCGAGCAGAACAATTCCACTTTCCTCTTGTCTTGCTAGCAAAAGTTTGTACTTATAGTACTCGGAGTTCTTTTGTCGAGGTTTAGTACAATTTATGGCAAAATGTCCAGTGATACCACAGTTGTAGCATTTCCTGTCTTCAGTTCTCTTATCCATGACCTTCTTCTCAAACTTCTTCTGATTGTCATACTTCTTCTCACCACCAGCAAAATCTTCCTTCAGAACCAAGTGCTAAAGCTTCCCTTGAAGCCATTTCAAGCAATTAAAAGACTTAGAAAAATTTGAGAATTTTCAATTTCAACTAATCAATTTTAATTTGCAAATCTTTTCTTGCCGTTTCACTCATGTCCATGTAGTGTTTTAACACTGATTTGGGAAAAGAGATTACCTCATCCTCGACTTCAGAAGAACTTTCATCATTTTCTTTATCAAGTTTTTGTTTAAGAGAATCTTTTATACAACATTCATATTTTAGGTCAGAAATTTTGTTTTCAAATTCCGTCACATCAGGGATAGATTCTTTCATCTTGACATTCAAAGACTCAATGTCTTCAGCCAAAGCATTTGCTCGAAACATCTCATTGGTCTTTTCAACTTGAAGTTGTCTGACAGTCTTGCTCAGTTCAAGAACTTTGGTCTCAAGTTCTTGTTTCTCAAGATGCAGTTTGGAGTTTGGAGTAAAAGAGACTGCTGCTTTTTCAGATTTCAAATTTTCAACATCTTTTTGAAGTGAATCAATTTTAATTTGAAAATCTTTTCTTGCCGTTTCACTCATGTCCATGTAGTGTTTTAACACTGATTTGGGAAAAGAGATTACCTCATCCTCGACTTCAGAAGAACTTTCATCATTTTCTTTATCAAGTTTTTGTTTAAGAGAATCTTTTATACAACATTCATATTTTAGGTCAGAAATTTTGTTTTCAAATTCCGTCACATCAGGGATAGATTCTTTCATCTTGACATTCAAAGACTCAATGTCTTCAGCCAAAGCATTTGCTCGAAACATCTCATTGGTCTTTTCAACTTGAAGTTGTCTGACAGTCTTGCTCAGTTCAAGAACTTTGGTCTCAAGTTCTTGTTTCTCAAGATGCAGTTTGGAGTTTGGAGTAAAAGAGACTGCTGCTTTTTCAGATTTCAAATTTTCAACATCTTTTTGAAGTGAATCAATTTTAATTTGAAAATCTTTTTCTTGCCATTTCACTCATGTCCATGTAGTGTTTTAACACTGATTTGGGAAAAGAGATTACCTCATCCTCGACTTCAGAAGAACTTTCATCATTTTCCTCCAACTCCTTTGACTTCTTGATCTTTGTCATGAAGCATACATTTGCTGCAAGTTCGTCTGTCTCCTCATCAGAAAGATGTAACCACTTGTCATCCTCAGCGAGAAGGGCAATTCCGCTTTCCTCTTGTCTTGCCAGCAAAAGTTTGTACTTATAGTACTCGGAGTTCTTTTGTCGAGGTTTAGTACAATTTATGGCAAAATGTCCAGTGATACCACAGTTGTAGCATTTCCTGTCTTCAGTTCTCTTATCCATGACCTTCTTCTCAAACTTCTTCTGATTGTCATACTTCTTCTCACCACCAGCAAAATCTTTCTTCTGATCATACTTAGGAGCATTCGCATTTTTAGCATACGAAGAGACTGATGAAGTCCTAAGCTGATTGTTTGTTGGTTTCTTCTTGAAGAATTTCTTCTTGAAAGCCTAAGCTGATTGTTTGTTGGTTTCTTCTTGAAGAATTTCTTCTTGAAAGCCTTAGTGAAATAAGCGAGTTCTTTGTACATCTCTTTTTGTTTCTCATCCAGTTCAGAAACCTTTTCTTCCATTGAGGATAAGATCCTCTAAACAAGACAGGTGGTCTTCCTTCAGAACCAAGTGCTAAAGCTTCCCTTGAAGCCATTTCAAGCAATTAAAATACTTAGAAAAATTTGAGAATTTTCAATTTCAACTAAATACAGAGCTCAAACCTCTGCAAATAGAACAAGTAAGAATTTTGAAAAATATTGATTTGAGAAATTTAAAAAACAACTAAGTGCCGAGCTTAATCCTCTGCAAATGGTGTAAGTGACCAAGTTGCAAACCAATTACTCTTATCAACCTCAAAAACAACTGAATGCCGAGCTTAATCCTCTGCAAACAGCACAATTTAGAAAGTCACTTGGTCGAAGAATCAATTTCAACTATTTGCCGAGCAAATATCTCTACAAACAGCACAAATAGAACTTGTACTTAGTCACACCAACCAAAAACACTTGTTTGCCGAGCTTAAATCTCTGCAAACAATGCAAGTAGCACCAGTCTCAAATCAAGAATTCTCAAAAACAACTATTTGCCGAGCAAATATCTCTGCAAACAATGCAAGTAGCACCAGTCTCAAATCAAGAATTCTCAAAAACAACTATTTGCCGAGCAAGGAGCTCTGCAAATAGAACAAGTAACCAGAACACTTAACCAAATTTCTTGAAATAACTATTTGCCGAGCAATAAGCTCTGCAAATAGAACAAGTGAAGTTCCAGTACTTAGCCAACTTTCTGAAACACGTATTTGCCGAGCAAGGAGCTCTGCAAATAGTACAAGTAAGAACACCACTTAGCCAACGACTTCTGCAAATACGAGTAACCACAACACGACAAAATAGTTATCTTCTTCGTTCAAACAAACCCTTATTTGCAGAAAAGACTGAAAATCTTAGATATCTTCTTCATTTTTGCGAATTAGAACTCGATTTTTATATCAAAATGTTCAGAAAAACAATGCGCACAAATCCTCAAACAAATTAGATGTTAATTTCAACTGGAAATCAAACCCTCACGAGCATGCAATTTGTAGAGCTCGAACGAAAACACCTTAAATGATGAAATTAGCTTCTGAAATTGATAGCGAAGAAAGATATACTGATGTTAAATCGATCGGTGATCAAAATTCGAACAAAAACACACTTAATTTGCAGGAGTCACTGAAACAGTGAGCTCTGCAAATGAACCTTTCAGAAAATCAACTCAAATTCTGAAATTAAGCACAAATTAAGCTTGTAATAAGCTTGTGGATCGTTCAGCAACTCTGATTGTGCTCTGATACCAATTGTAGAGAATAGAATTCGAGCTTTTGTGTGTGTAAGTGTGTGTTAATGGAGGTTACTAGAGAGAGAAAGTAGAGAGAGAGTAGAGAGAAGTCAGGGAAAGATTAGTTTGTATTATGGGGTGAAAGGTTATAATTAACATAATGAAGGGGGTTTATATACATAAGACCTATTTACACTATGCCCCCTTCCATTGTAATAAGTTTACAATATAGGTACAAGTTAACATAAGGTATACAAATCAACTACTACATTTATATATCTAACACGTACAAATACGGTTGGGAGCATTTAAGGATTTGAAAAGCAAATCCTTAACATGCTTGTTTAAGGTATGGTGTAACAGTCACATTTGATGTGACATGACACCATACATTCCCAACCTTTTACTCAATCTAATACTTTCCCAGGTGTAATGTTATTAACCGGGTAAAGCATGATAAAGTAAATAAAGGTTTCCTCGTAATCAGTGTAAAGTGTTGTAAATACTTTACACTGAGCAGCTTTAGATCTTCGCTCAGATAGAATCTCCTCAGAGCTCTGCTTCTGAGATGATTCTCTTCTTTAGTCTTCAGTCTTTGACTTCAGAATGAATGTCTTCAGTTTGGGTTGATCTTGATCTGAGGTGAAGCTCAGAGAACTAATTCTGAGATGGTCCTCAGAATTTCTGTACAAGTATCTTCTCTGATCTTCAAATATTTCTGAACAATTTACACTTGGTCGTTTTTGACCTAACAGACCCTAAAGAGATGTGTGTCCATCTCTTAAGGGAATTCTGGTGGACGTGTGACTACAATCTCTCCAGCAGTACCATCACTGGTACTGTTATGAAAGGGACACATTCCATATCCATCTCAGTGGATCTGCTGAGAAGAGTTCTTTGTTTTCCTGTTCAGACTGAAGAACGCCCATTTGTTAGGTTGGTGGAAACCAGTGTATGGAAGGAATGGTTATTGACCATTGGATATGGGACTAATACGGTTCCACCAACACCCGTACACAGCAACCCTCAAAAGAAATTTTTGCCTGGGGTGTGGAGGTTGCTGTTTACACACGTTATACAATGTCTTGGTGGGAACAGTAGATCGTTTGATCAAGCCACTGCTGCCCAGATGCAGATTATATATGCACTGGCAAACGGTCGCTTCATAGGCTTTACCAGTGTCATATTTGAAGATTTGAAGGGGAAGGTCACTATTCGAAACAGATGAAGCTCAGTGCCCTTCGCCCGATTTCTCTCGCTGATCTTCGGGCACGAGCTTAAGGAAGAATACTTCCCTGAAGGAGCTCACTATTGAAAGGACCGAACTCGACTCGACCATTTTAAAGGATTTTTTTTTTACAGCAATATCCCACTGCGGCGCAGTGGGGCTGAATCCTCCCACTGCGGCGCAGTGGGAAAATTCTGACCAGATTTCTCAAAACCCATTTTTGACACTTTTCACTTCTTGCACCCTTTTCAATCTCAATTTCAAACTTTAGACCCCAACATTTATGAGTTCAATCAAATATCTTTATCCAAAACTCATTATAAAGGACAACGTACAAAAATTAGAAATTTCGACATGACCCATTCGTAAAATCGTCGTCAAAACCTGTTACGGATTATGAGTTTTCCAAAGATACATTTCAATCACAATCCAACACATTTCTAATACAAAATGACTCAATAAAAGTAACCGAAACTTCTTATTTCTTACATTTGACAAAAATGAATAATTATACCAAAACAATCAATGTATCATGAGCCATAGTTCAAAGGGGTCTCTACGGGTCCTATCAACGTTACCATTATCCGCATTTATGATATGCTTCAAGCTTTACAAATTCAACTTCAATCTTTATATTACTTAGCTTTGTTTCCGCAACCGGGACAACCTATAAAAAGGTTAAACAACTAAAAAAGTAAGCAAAGCTTAGTGAATAATCTTGCATACGTTTATACATACGAAGGAGGGCAATGCACAAAGGACTGTTGCATATGGACTATGACACCGTCGTGTCATATCCATAATACTCACCTTTGCGCCAGGCATTACATGGATCCATATAAGCAAATGATTACAATCACAAATAAAATATAACAATATCAATGCTCCTCATGAGCTATGGCCACCAATTAGGCCCGTAATCAAGCTCAACCATAAACATGGGACTAACGCCAAATCAATTACCACACATGGACACCACTCAACATCTTATGGTAATTGACCCAAGGCATATATAAAAGTATGCAAGAAAACTCACCTCCTCCGCGACAACCAAAATCATAAATCAATCAAGACCGCAAGTACACAATACGTATGCTTCAACCTAGCAATGAATCACAAGTACATAGAATATCATAAATCACATACAAGATCATTTAGCCACAATCAATAGCATCTTAGCACTAAACTCATCTTTTACAATCTCATATTGCCCTTGGTTTGATTTGCAAAACATGAATCTCTTATCATAATGTCAACTCATTTTCATAACAAAATTACCATTTTCATCTTTGACCAAACTGCCTTCAAACAAGCATAACTCAAGTTCTACTCACTCTTTTTACTTGATTCTAGTGGCCAAATTTATAAGACACATATATCTACATTTTATATTTAGTGATCAACATGTGAATTGTCTTTCAAAAGTGACTTCTGGTCGTTTTAAAAACCAACACTATTGCTGAAAACAGCTTTGACCTTACTGACACAGAATCGTTTTTGCTGAAAATTCAGAATGACCACACTTGCTTCAAAAATTCATATCTCGAGTTCTACTCCACCTTTTAGACTCATTCCAGTGGCCACTTCAACTTAACACAAATATCTACGTTTTCCTTTTAGGACTCAACAAGTGAAAATTCTGATACAAGGGTGTTTTACACGTCACAAATCAGAGAAGAAATCTGTCAAAATTTTATTATCACTAACATTCTTCAAAACCTTCATGCAACCCCACTAAAAACCCTAAATTTGATTAAATTACAATAACCCTAACTTGTATTATAGCAATTAAGTCAATATAAAGAAACCCCCAATTTGAACCTCTCAAGAACCCTAATTCACAAAAAGGAAAAATTAGATTAAAGAATCAATACCTCAAAGAATGGAAGAGATAAGTTTAGGGTTTCAATTCACCATTTTCTTCCCCTTTCCTTCTTCCTAATTTTCGTCCTTTACCACCACCTCATTCTCAATTCTCCAAATTCAATCTTTCACTATGATTCTTATTATTATGTTTGTTATTCCCTTGAATGAATTTGATTAATTAAAAGAGTGATTTTGATTAGAAAGTTATGGAATGGAGGTTGAAGAAGATAATAGAAAGATAGCTGGCATCCTCCCTTTGATGCCACGCCCCATGTATATTTTATGGGTATATTTACCCGCTATCCATTAAAGTTCCAACTAAATTAACGTCCTAGCCAAAAATAAAATAGTAGGAACTTATTTTAATGTCAAAACTATAATAAAGGTTAATTTTCATTGGCCTAAAAATTTGGGATGTTACAACTATATTCTTTCTCCAAGGGTCGCCAGCACTGTATATAGAACCCCAGCTTGCGACACCGAGCAATTTGCCTCCAAGTATGCTGCACTCACTCCAGCAATGAAACAGGTACTTTTCTCTACGTATCCTGAGATATACAAACAACACCCTTCTGGAGCTGGTATGCTGATAACCCCCCCCAGCAGCCTCCAAAGCTCCCAAAAAGACCAAGAAAACACAAATTTCTTCTTCTTCCACTTCACCTCCTGCTGATGTCCCAAAACAACAGCAGCGAGTAACAAAGGGCAAAACTACTAAGGTTAGGAAGTCCTCACTGCCCAAGGACACTAGATACCCAGCCAGCCCATCAGCAGTCTCCCAAAAGACTACTGACGAGAATATGGGAAACATTCAGCAGCCACCTCAAATTTCTGTAGGCGAGGTTGGTGTAGAACAAGGGTCACCCTAGCCCATTAGAGTTGAGTCTACCCCCCAAGATATTCCTTCTTCTCCTCAACCCTCTGAGTCGTTGTCAGCAGCCAGATCACAGGTGATGCTAGAGACAACAAATTCTTTGGCCGATGATGCTTTGGTGACACAACACACCGAAGCCGAGGCACCCGGTTCCCCTAACCCTTTAAACTTTTCCTTTGAAAGAAGGCAGGTAGATGATGTTGTTGAAGGTGCTGGTATGTCTGCTGAGGAGAATATTGCTGAGGATGTTGATATGGGGTTGGGTGCTGATGATGTCACACAAACTGTGAATGTGGGAAGTGGTGAAACTGTTCTTGATGATGAGTTCATGGAGGATGAGAGTGATTTGGAGATAGGAGATTTTATGGTTGATGAGTTCCAGCTGGATTCCTCCAACCAGGCTGATGAAATTGATGCTAGTGATATGGAGGTTGATGATGAAGAGGCTGCTGCTGTTGATGAAAATGCAGCAGACATTATTGAAAATGTCGAGGCTGCTGTCGATAGTGAAAATGCAGCAGCCACTAATGCTGATGCTGCTGGTAACTCTACAGCAGTCACAATCGAATGTGTTGAAACTGAGGCAGTTCCTCTTTCTTCAAGACCTCAGACTCCACCCATGCTCCCAGTGAACACCATGCTATCCCTCAGCATGCCTTCCTCATTCTCCAGTGTTTCTGGCTGCATATCATTTGCCAATCCAGATATTGAGCCTCAAACAGCTAAGAGTTTGGGTATCTCTTACTCTACCTACTCTGCTGACAGGCTGGCAAGGGTGGAACAACAAGTAAATGATCTCACCAAGACTGCAAATCTTGTTGTCGAGCTCAATGAACAAGGAGCTGACAGATTGGTGAAGACATTGGAAAGTTGGTATAACAAGCAGAGCAAGAACTCGTCTAGTATTGAGACAATCAAAGATAAATCTGTCTCAGTGGCTTCTGATCAAGAAAAGATTCGAGTGTCTCTCAGCTCACTGAGAAAAGATCAGCAGGCCATCAAGGGCAACTCGTGCTCCTTGCTCAAAGTTGCAAATGCTGCCAGTTACTCTGCCAAGAAAGCATTCTCCGCCAGCACAGCTGCTTCTGCTGAATTAAAGCAGCTAGCTGACCTTGTCCCTTCAATGGTCACTCAAATTGAAAGCAACACCAAGGCTATCAATGCCAAGTGACAAATCTTCCTACTCCTCAGGCTTCCTTCACTGAGGAGGATCGTCAACGACAAGAGAAGCTTGAGAAGGAGGTTGGGGAGATCAAGGAGCTGCTATCTAAGCTTCTTAAGCAGCAGGCAGCACCAACAGCCACTGTGGAGGTTGTCATAAATGATACAACCTCCAAGGGGGAGAAAGTGGATGATGCCATGATGGATCTTGTCAGCGAAGCTATGAACAAAGCTATAAATGATATCTATGATGCTTCTGCTGACAAAGTGTTAAATGAGGATGATGCCGCTGAAGCCACTGAAACTCAAACCAATAATGAAATGCAAATTGTAGCTGTCAGCGAGGAAAATGTGGATGTTCCCCTTGCTGGTGCTGAGGGGGAGAAAATTGAAGGTGATAGTGCTGAGAAAGAAGCTGACGTTGAGGGGGAGCAACAGTTAATAGTTGCAAATGCTCCCAGGTTGAAGAAGTTAATGATGAGGATGAGCAGATGGGTGATAAGGCCATTGAAGAGGCATGGAAAGCTGCTCATAAAAGAGAAATGGCCACAGACAGGTCAAAGGAAATGTTACTGTCTTTCATAAACGATTCCTTGCAAATGCTCAAATCTCTCCTATGTATGCTGCTCGCCGAAAGCAGCTTACCAAATCTGGGTTTTTCAAGCAACCATCTGTTTCTTCCTCTCTTTCTGCTGAGAACCTTTCCATCACTTCCCCATCAGGCTATCAGCATCAGATGATAGACATTCTAGCCTTGATTGCTGAGGGAAAGACTCAAGAAGAGGCTATTCAAGAGCTTGATAGAGTCAAAGAAAATCAAGAAAATGAAAAAAAAAAGTCTTGAATACATCAAGCAGCTGCCTCTTCTTGAAAAGGATTAGCTAGATGGTGAGCAAAGGCTGCTGCTCACAACCGGTGGAGCTGAGGCACTCTACAGGCAGAAACATGATGATGTAGAGTTGCAACTCAAGGAGAAGAGAACTAAGTTTGAAGCTGAGAAAGAGAAATGGCTGAAAGCCATGGCAGACAGAAAGAAGCCACAAAGGATAACTGCTGTGGAGGTATTTAAAGCAGCGATGGGAACTCAAACTAATCTGAAGTTCTTAAGGGAAGGGTCAAGTGTTCCATCAAGATTGGGAAACGTCAAGCTGACCAACTTGGGTGCTTCAGAATGTTTTGAAGTATTCATGCTCATCAAAGACAAGACTGCTCCCAGTTATGCCCAACTTCAACAGATGCTGAAGAGTTATTTTGAAAGGGCAAGGGAGTACGAGACCAAATTTAAAGCTGATATGCCGATGCTGAGGCAAATCTTTGGTACTCTGGCAGCTATCTCTTCATCAGCAGGCAAGAGAGCTCAAAGGAAAAGAAAGCAAATTTATCAAACCTTGTCTGCTGATCTTCCTCCTATCTCTGGAGATGCTGCCCTTAACCTCAAGCTACCTGCCAGAAGTGCCTTTGAAGAAGGGAGAGTACTTGAGTCCCCTGCTGGCATATTCTTCCTAAACTATCAGAATGATCAACTCTTCTTCAGGCTGGCAAAAATTGAAAAAGCTTCCACTGGCTTTCTTATTAGCATAAGGAAAAGGTTTGCCAAGATGACGAGTGCCAGAGGATTGATCAGCATGATTGATGAGGAGCTGATGAAGCCAAACAGAAGAGATGATCCAGTGCTGAGAATAGCCAAGCAAGAGGATGCTTGGGAAATAGAAGCAGCATACTCTGATGTCTTTCATGTATAAATTTATCTTTGTAATATACTTAAATGATATAAAAGACATCTTTCCATCTATCTTGTATTTTAGTTTAAGTATAAATTACTCAGCAAGTCTTCTCAGCGAATAGGGGGAGATTGTTGAGTCTTGGATTCGCTGATAAGACTTGCTCGCTGACGTTGGTCGTCAGCGAGTCATCAGCGAGTCCAGTGACTCTCTTCAGCGGGATGTATGCTGCCCAAATTGTTAGTCAAGGCGGGAAGAATTCAAACCAGATAAAGACAAAAGTCACATGGTGGTTTCTCCAACTGTATTATACCTTCTATGGCAAAGGTACAGTTGGGACCAAAATCAGGGTTTTCTCTCTCATACCTGTTTTGGTAAAAAAGACAAGGGCTCTTGCATGGAAGGACATGGAGCCAATGGGACGTTGACAACCACCATTCTTTCACTATCATTGTAAGGCTGTGTTGCCCTAATTCTCCCCTATAAAAGGCAACACAGCCGCAACACATTCTTTGTGTTTGTCACCTTAAGTGTGTGTCACTTTAAATTGTAAAATTGTTTAAGTTTTCTAGTGTGTCTAAAACTTTAAACAATTGTAAGTTCTTTTATTTCTTGTAAGTCAAGTTGACAATATCGATCATGTATTCACTGTTTAATCAATGATACATATGATTAGACTTGCCTAGATATTGTGTAATCGAACTTTACCTTTGTTCTTGTTTATTTACTTGCTATTTACATTCTTGTCTAGTTAATTATAACACAAGTAGTGCATTCGTGGACTGTTAAAGAGGCTCTGATACCACTTGTAAGTCCCCTTGAATTGGATCGTTAATAGTTTGCTCCAGTTATCCATAGGTGCGGAATCACTCTCTATAACTTGGTGATTCACAACGAAGTCCCTAGATTATCTGCTGCCTCGCAGATCTTCTTCGGACTAGCGGAACAACCCTTGGTGACTATAACCTGCTTTACTAGCTTGATATTTCGACAAATGTTCACCCTAAATTCTGTTAGGGTTTGGTATTTATAGGAAAACACCCAACATGGGCTTCAGCGAGTCGGCCTCGCATTTCCATGCCCAGCCCGTCACAATTACGAGGTCGTAATTGGTGATTGGCTTCTATTTGGCCCTGCAAATACGGGGCCGTATTTCCCATGTGAATTGCGAGGTCGCAATTCACACTTAGCAGATATTACACATTCAATACTCAAACTTAATCTAGTATTTTATGCATAATATGAAGTTCATTAATGACAATCACATTACAAAGACATATTACAATATAAGCTCAAACAATCTAGACTGCTATTGACATAGATGTTCACTTACAGTTAGATATAAAGATAAAAAAGAATAACCTTATTTTTTAATCCTAATTCTCGTATACACCTAATCTATAGTTTTCTACTATTTAATAAATAAAACAAACATCCCTTTAGAAGTTATGGAGAAATTATCAAAAATGCCATTAATGATTAAATTACAATATCAGTCATTAATTCAAAATATCTCATTAACCTTTTATATCAATTATATTTACATCAGTTATCTACATCACTTCACGCGCCTCAACCACCAACAGTCGCCCCCACCACAACACCGTTGCCGGCACAACCACCGCCGCATTGTGCGGGTACGGTGCTAGTAGATATAGATAGATCATATATAACTAAGAGCATCTCAAATGGGTTTGAGGAAAAACCATTTTTTGGGGAAAAAAAGTTATTAGAATAGCTTGATGCCATCGGGAGAAAATGATTTTTTTGGAGAAAATCTTGAATATTTTTAAGCGTTTGTATATATATATATATATATATATATATATATATATATATATATATATATATATATATATATATATATATATATATATATATATATATATATATATATATATATATATATATATATATATATATATATATATATATATATATATATATATATATATATATATATATATATATATATATATATATATATATATATATATATATATATATATATATATATATATATATATATATATATATATATATATATATATATATATATATATATATATATATATATATATATATATATATATATATATATATATATATATATATATATATATATATATATATATATATATATATATATATATATATATATATATATATATATATATATATATATATATATATATATATATATATATATATATATATATATATATATATATATATATATATATATATATATATATATATATATATATATATATATATATATATATATATATATATATATATATATATATATATATATATATATATATATATATATATATATATATATATATATATATATATATATATATATATATATATATATATATATATATATATATATATATATATATATATATATATATATATATATATATATATATATATATATATATATATATATATATATATATATATATATATATATATATATATATATATATATATATATATATATATATATATATATATATATATATATATATATATATATATATATATATATATATATATATATATATATATATATATTATAATTAATATATTATTCTAGTTCTCGACATTTATATGGTTCTCATTTTAACTTTTGACTATATATATATATATATATATATATATATATATATTGAAGGATCAAGTGAGAACCAACATATATGGTAAGAACCGTGAGAACCCCTGCTTTGCCCGTACCATATTACAATATAAGCTCAAACAATCTAGACTGCTATTGACATAGATGTTCACTTACAGTTAGATATAAAGATAAAAAAGAATAACCTTATTTTTTAATCCTAATTCTCGTATACACCTAATCTATAGTTTTCTACTATTTAATAAATAAAACAAACATCCCTTTAGAAGTTATGGAGAAATTATCAAAAATGCCATTAATGATTAAATTACAATATCAGTCATTAATTCAAAATATCTCATTAACCTTTTATATCAATTATATTTACATCAGTTATCTACATCACTTCACGCGCCTCAACCACCAACAGTCGCCCCCACCACAACACCGTTGCCGGCACAACCACCGCCGCATTGTGCGGGTACGGTGCTAGTAGATATAGATAGATCATATATAACTAAGAGCATCTCAAATGGGTTTGAGGAAAAACCATTTTTTGGGGAAAAAAAGTTATTAGAATAGCTTGATGCCATCGGGAGAAAATGATTTTTTTGGAGAAAAGCTTGAATATTTTTAAGCGTTTGACGGCAAATTAAAGGACGGAAGTTTCATTTTATCCCTTTGCAACTTTCATTTACACCCCTTGTTTTTTATATTTTTATTTTTATTTACACCCCTTTTACATCAATGATATATTTTTATTGTTTTTTTTTATCACCTTTTTATTTTTTCAATTAAGAAAATACATCTTAATAACTATTTTCATTAGATTAAAGAAAAAAAATCAAAATATGAGGTGGAAAATAAAAATAAAATTATTTAAGTGTGGATGATTTAAGTGTCGGGTTTTGTAAAAGGGTTGAATCAAAAGGATTCTCGCAAGTCGGTCAATTCAAGGGTGGGTATAAAAAAACCCCTATTTTCTTTCACTCCATTTCACTTCTCTCTCCGCAGCGCCTGTCTCTCTCTCAACATTATCTTCTTCTTAAAGATCTAAGGTAAGAAATCAATGGGTTTTCGACCCTAAGTCGTTTTCTATACAAATTTGTCCATGTAGTTTATCTTATCGGATTATATGTTTATCACGAAAATCTTTAAACACCGAATCTATATATATATATAAAAATATATATATATTATATATTCTAAGCATAATATCGGAAACATCTAAGATGGATTGGGGGTCGAAAAGCATGTATTTCTACTTCCTCTTCGTTTTTCATCCGGTTCTTAGAGTTTGCAAAATTAGGGTTTAGTTAATTGCACATTTTTCTATATTTAATTATTATTATTATTATTATTATTTATATTATTATTATTATTATTATTATATATTATTAATATATATATATATATATATTGAAGGCATCAAGTGAAAACCAACATATATGGTAAGAACCGTGAGAACCACTGCTTTGCCTGTACCGTATACAACCGCGTATACAACCGCTGCCATCTCTTGGATCGCCCCCATCAAATCCATACCATTCTCATATGCTTCCGGTGACAACCCCTTTAGAACGGATGAGGGCAACGCCCGTACCGTATCCATACGTTTTCTTAACACGTAACCCATATGATTTTTCTAAAATATATTTTTTTTTTTTCTTTTTTGGAATGGGTTTTTGTTAAAAGAAAATAAAAAACAAACAAAAATGAAAAAAATGAAAAATTAAAATTAAAAAAATAAAAAACAAGGAGAAAGAGGGAGGGAAACTAGTGGTTCTCACGGTTCTCTCATATTTGTTGTTCTCCCCATATATATATATTTATTTATATATATCTGTACATATTTGTGTAATATGTATACTTTGTGTGCGATTTTCTAGTCTCGCTTATTTGATAATCTTCTTACACCAGTTTTCTTATTTTTATATATGTGTGTATTAATTGTATAATATATGCTCAAACTGTTTTGTCGATAGCAGGAAGGAACCCCTCTCATCGGTGATCGATAATTATGGTAATTCGGCATCCTCATTATCAGTCGGTAGTGTTTATTATTATTATTATTGACTACTAACAATAGTTTGTTTGATTTTATTATTGAATATGGCTGTACCATCAGTCTAAAACAGAAGGCTACAGTTTGCTTCGTGATGAGGTGCGTATGACATTTTTCATTCTTATATCCCAGCTGTTTCCCCTAAACTATTATTCATTCATATTTATTATATATATATATACATATATATATCATATATATATATATATATATATATCTGTTGGCAGGATGTTGTAACACCTCTTCTCAGGATGGAGCTTAGAAAAGAGGCCCAAAGCTTGATTCTAAATGGTGTTCCACCTCAATTAATCTCTAAAGTTTTCGAAAATGTTAGTGATAAGGTACATGCAAATTTGTATTTATTAATTATTATTATTTATTACTTAACATCCACTATCATCATCATCATCAATGCATTATGTTCTAGGTCGTTAAGAAGATCAACAAATACACTGTAAGCATGGAGGATTTTGACATGAAAGACGTACTATCCAAATATTATGCTACACAACTTCCGACACAACTGTTTGAATCTTCTCGAAGTCATATAGCAAAGATTATTGTTGATGCTGTCTATGCTTCAGGATATGATTATGAGGGTGCTGGTCCTTATGAGAATGATATGGATGATTTTGAAGATGGGTTCAACCTGATTGGAATAAAAAAGGTACATGCCTATTTAATCAAGTCTTGGTTTTCCACTCTTTTCCTGTTGGTTTTATTTACTTTTAATCTTTCTAAGTATATATAAGAATTTGCGTGATTCGTTTGGTTGCATGATTTGTTGAAAAATTCTTTGATTTTTCTAACTATTAGAACTATTATGAGAATGTAATGTTTTTTGATTATTTAATTCATATGCATCATTTAAGTGTTCTTTTCTCTAGGTTTTGAGTGGTTGTGTGGATAACTCCTTTTCTGTAGAAGGTATCGGCATCGTGTTTAAACCATATGTTGATGGTTTTGAGAATCTGGATGTGGTTGAGAATTCAGAGATCCTGATCATAAACGTCAAGCCTGGTCTAAATTCCCAACTAAAGGATATGAGGTAGATATATTTTTTTATCACTTTGTCAGATATATTTTTTTATCACTTTGTCTTGCTTATTAGGTTTCTTCATGGGATTTTGACACTATATTCCTTTGTATTCACAGCCTTGAGTTCATCCTAATTGATATACTGAAGAATCTTGTGAAGAAGCGTCCCAACGTCGTTTTGACAAGTCAAGCTATTGACAAGGATACAAAAAAGGTGGTTAACATCGATTCTTTCATGCCAATGAAACCCATTTCTTATTTTTTAACTTCTGTTACTTTTTTTATCATCAGGTTTGGGCAAAGCGATGTATATATTTTGCAGATCTAGTTTCTGAAGATGATCTAGATCGTATTGCAGAAGCAACTTTGGCTAAAACGATATTCTACAACCATAAATATCAACTAAGAATAGTAATCCTCTTCTACTTTGAACCCCTCCCTTCAAATAAAACTATATGCTTATTGATATCCTGTTATTTAAATTCTTGGAAAAGCGTTTTGGGACTTGCAAGAGTTTTCAGCAAAAGATATATGGAAATGAAGTGTTTGGCATATTTAGTGGATGTCCTAGAGGCAAGGCAGCCACTATTGTTCTTTATGGAAATGACCAGGTTCTTCCCCATAAACTATTTGATCTAGAGTATACATTGGAGTACAAAAGGTTTTAGCTTTTAAACCAAAATAATGTTGAATTAATATTGATTATGTAATCTTGATTTTATAATAGTACATTGAAGAAGCAGAGATGTATGTACGTGATCTGATCCCTGAAGTGAGGAGTGTCATGAAGGAACACACATTAGTTGATGGTCGTAAATTCTATGTATGTTTTCTGTACTTATTAGAAAGTGATCACAAACTCGTTATGTTTATGGTTTAATGATTCTTTTATTATTATTTATTATTATCATTATTATTGCAGTACAATCTAATCCAATATGTACACGAAGAGGCAGACAATGCAGACGAAGACTCAAAACCAATTATAAATGCATTTGCTAAAGCAATTAAGGTAGGTTTTTGTCAGAATTTTTAAGATGTGTTTATTTTTCCGTGACTTGTGAATGAAACCAATTGAATATCATGTTGGTATGTTGAACAGGCTGTATCAGAATCAAGTCAGATTCATGCAATCGCTCCTGGTGTGTCTCATGCACTACTTGTCTAATTTTTCAGTTCAGTTGTATTTAATCAGAAACCCACAACTTAAATAGAACTTGCTAGTGCAAAGTATTCATTAATGTTATACACCAAAAATCATTATTAATAAGTATTCAACATATGTTGTAATAGAATTAGCATTTAATATTTCGTAACTCATCAAAAGTCAATTTAATATTAATTGTGGGTCTTAACCGACCGAATGTTGTAAAAAGTGTAAATTAAATGCATTATAATCATTGTTATAA
The DNA here is from genome assembly GCA_034093135.1 of Erigeron breviscapus. Taxonomy (NCBI): domain Eukaryota; kingdom Viridiplantae; phylum Streptophyta; class Magnoliopsida; order Asterales; family Asteraceae; genus Erigeron; species Erigeron breviscapus. The sequence goes on along the minus strand of CM067169.1, from coordinate 80,914,761 downwards.
TACAATGTTTTTCACCTTATTTTCTTGCTTGCTTGTGACGGAACACAACTAAAATTGGTCCAATCTATAGGATAAGTGGCTGGCTACATTTTATCTTCTAGTGAGGTTTTGTAAGTGTTTTCATTGTGTCACTTATGTTGTAATATGCTATAAACAGGTGTGGATACCATTGTGTGGGAGCCACCATCTGTAAAGGTAATACTTATTTGTTTATGTGTTTTTTCTTTGCTAATATTGGGGAGTTTCCTTACTTGATAATCATCAATACAGTTTCATGCCATTCTTCGTGCTGCTGATGTAGTCTGCAGTCAGTTACTCGACGACAATTACTTAAAAAAGGTAGTGCAACTCTTGGTATTTCAACTTGTCAGTTTATTTCCAAACTTGATAATATGCATATCTGGATGCTAAAGCAGATCCATAAGGAAAGAAGTCAAATTCAATGTGTAAGGGAATACATTAGTCCTACATTGCTTTGTATTCGTAGTTAAAAATATTCGTTTTCTACCTGAACCCGTTATCCAACTCGTTTATCGTCACCACTAAGTTTTGGTACCAACTGTTTGAATGTCGTTGAATCACAGATGATGGGAGCAACAAGTTCATAATGGAAGACAAAACAAGAAAGAGGAAAAGATGTCGAGCTGACAATGTTTGTGTGCTTATAACTAGTATTTATCATGTTGACTTTGACTTAATACCTACTTAATCACTTCCTTGTGGTCTTCTAAGCACAATTTGGTTTTGTAATACTCTCGAAGCCCTTTATTATGTAGTCATCTTTATCTGGATATGCTGTATATGCCTTTTTTTTAAGCATTTTGTGGGTTTTGCAAACTCATAATCTAGGTAAAAGGTAAATTTCTGGTCACATGTCTCTGAAATACATATACATCTAGATATATTAGTGATATACATGTGACAGGTCAATTTTGAGGTAACAATTTTTCATCCGTTTATAGGTAAACAGGTCAAGTTGGGTCAGTTATAGTTTTACTTTTGCCGTATTTTACGGTCCAAGCTCATAAATTTTAGTTTTCATTTTAGATCAGCTAGCTTTGAAATCTTTCGTGTTTGATCTCTTTACTGTATCACTTTAGTCCTTTAATCAAGCTGGTCATATGTGTTACCAAGTGTATTCAAAATGTGCATAAAACCTTAAAAATCTTGTTGGTTAAAAATGAAGGTTCCTGTGATGCTTAAGTAAGATTGATGTTTAATACAGATTTTGAGTTTGTGAATCGTCATTAATAGTGTGTAGTTTGACTGCCTAAACATAGTTAGTTTGAATGTGTATAATAATACCTTTTATGTAAGGAATTTTTTGAAAAATATAACTTTGTGAGCGGGCTATTAGTTTCGAGGAAGAGTAAATGGTGGTGCTTGTATGTAGGTGTGTACAAAAAAACCAAAACCGAACCCAAAAGTGAACCCGTAATTGTAACACCCCAACATGGCGGAATCATGGGGTATCACTTAGAAATAGCACATCACGACATGGGAATTATGTAGAGTCAACTATATGAAAACATAAGATCGAAACGATCCATAAACTCGTACAAACGTATACATTCATCAAATACACGTTCAATCAATAATAAAGGAAGTTCAAATCAATAATAGTTGATCCTAAAAGTAACCCATTAAAGGGAGAATAAGGATCACGGATCCAGAAGTCCAAAGCTAGTCCAATTCTAACGTGCAAGCAATGCAATCATCCATTTTTCCTCTGATTAACTTGATTACCTGAAAAGTGTACTAAAGAGCGTCAACATAAAGTTGGTGAGTTCGTAGGGACAATTAACAAGGAATAACCGTATCGGATACAACCGTTAACAATAAGTGAGGATTAGGAGAACTAATCACATCCAAGGAAAACCTATAAGGTTTCACATTATCACAATTCAATACAAGTCAACGTTCAATAATAACGATTCCATATAACGTTCAACAACGTTCCATAACAATCAATAACGATTAACAACGATGCGGCTTACATAGTTAAATAATTAACAATGCGCTAACGGTGCGACTTACATAACGAGTAACGCGCTAACGATGCGACTTATATAATAAATAATGCGCTAACGGTGCGACTTACATCGTAAACAATGCGCTAACAGTGCGACTTATATAATGAATAATGCGCTAACATGTCCATATCAACAATTCAATCATACAATCAATCAAATCAACAATTAAGCAAATTGACATCTCGGTCCATATCATAACAAGTGAATCAACCAACAAATACGATGCACATACACTTCTTATAATTCTACTTTAAAGGAATCATCGATGCTTATATATAGGGTCACCCGCAGCCTTCCCACCACATCTACTATTCATAAAAAGTATAATTATCTTCCATGTATGTACAACTATCTAAAGCACAACAAGTATTCATAACGAAGTCAAAGTTAACCGAGCAACAAGTCAATACATTAAACAAACAATCAATTAACAAGCATGTACACTTTTCAGCCCGAATCTCAATTGAGTAGGGAGGGTTTACGAAACTCACCTGAAATGAGCAATAAAATCCCAAGTCGAAAGAAAGTAGAACTGATGTCCACGATAGCCAAAACCTAATCATACACGCATTACATTAATCCTAAAGCATCTCAAGAGGTAAGGCCCTATGAATATTGACCTAATCTTACTATAAAAGCTTTATTATGTCCATTTTATAAGGCTTTGATCCAACCGAAGTGGAATCATTACATTTTGTTTCACAATGACTAGTCAAAACTTGACCACTGTTGCTTTATCAAAACTTTTGAAATATTAGAACTATGTTCTGGACTCAGAGGCCTATACCATTGGAAAATAGACTCAATTACGCTTCCGTGGCCGCTTGAATCATCGAAAACGGACTTACGGTTCAAAAGTTATTGACGTTTGAAAATGTTGTCAAAATCAGTCCCTAACGGGCGTTACATATAGTAACGAGAGTTACATATGTAACGGCCGTTACACTTCAGTTTTCAGTTCTGCATAATTCATCAACCCAAATACGAACCAAACACCCTCCAAAACTCATTTTTAGCCTAGAAATCGATTAAGGAAGCTAAAATACTCATGTTTGAACCTATACTAAGTATGAATTCACCACATAAACATAACCCATCAACTAGTTTTATCTTAAAACATCAAAATCATGCCCAAATCATTTGACCCATTTCTAAGACTTTAATTGCATTTTGACCCGATTCGTGACCCGAATATACTTGAAATTAACTAGAAACAAGTTAATGAACATAAAATGATGATTATGGAATGAGTTTAACTTACCAAAAGTCTTTTGATGCATAAATTCGAATTTGGAGTAAATAGAGAGGATGAACACTTTGAACCAATTAAAACCTTGAATTCTTGATTCTTTGAAGATGATTATTGTTATAAGTTAGTTTCTTTATTAGAGAGAAAGAGAGATTTTTAGAAGTGAATATATAATGGTGTGAGTTTTATGGTTAAACTAAGGTGGCTATTTATAGAAAATAATTTTAGAATATGCTTTAGCATATGCTTTGGAATATGCCTTAGCATATGCTTTGGAATATGCCTTAGAATATGCTTTAGCATATGCTTTGGAATATGCCTTAGAATATGCTTTAGCATATGCTTTTTACCTTTACTATTTACAATTTACTTTTTACCTTTACTATTTACCGTTACTATTCGTGATTACTATTCTTAATCACTATTCATGAATACAGTTACTATTCACATATACGGTACTATTCACAAATATGGTACTATTCACAAATACGGTTACTATTCACGTATACGGGTACTATTCATAAATACGGTTACTATTCATATATTTTCACGAAATTCATTTACATTAAATTTATGAGTCAAATTTCACAAATGTTACAGTAATTGAACCCGGTCAACACCTGGTTTTGACCCTAACCGGTTCGGGTTTGATCCAACCCGGCGGTTACTAACCGGTTTGGTTTTCGGGTTTTTTTATCGGGTTGAAACCGGTTGAGATCGGGTCGGGTTTTGACAAAAAAAAACGTTCAATACCCTATCAAAGTTTGACTCCAAACCGGTTCGGGTCGGGTTGAGTAGAAACCGGTTTTTGTACACCACTACTTGTATGGTAAGAATTTAAGTTTATGGTTCCGTTTTTTTTTTATGTCGCATTGTAATGTAGTTATAATAAGCCACTATTTGGGTAGGTCATATTTTGTTATATTTTATTTCTTATCTGTCTGTTGTGTTTGTTCATTAAATTTAGATTGAGGTCAGATGAGTAAATTTTTATCAGAAGAATTCATATCTGTTGAACAAAAATAAGGGTAATTGTTCGTGAAAAACATGCAAATAATGTTTTATTTATTGAGTTAAGTGGCAGTAGAATATGTCTTTGCTAACTTCAATAAACTTTGTACAATTCCCAGATGTTAGATTGTGTAGTACATTTTTTGTTACATTAGTTTATGAAAATAGGTTGCAGAAAATTTATCCGCTGGAGAAGATGATGACTTGGAAAATAAGACAACACGTAAACGAGCTTTAACTAGACCACGAAAAAAAAAGCAGATTTAGAAGTTTCGGAGGAGATCCTGATAGAGTGATAGTAGAAAGTAGTATCACTAACATAGATGAAGAGACATAATTGCCCACAGCTAAGCTTGAGAAACCTCAAAGAAGAATACGGAAGAAAGGTAGTATTGTGTTCATGGAAAATGATTGAATAAATCTGAAACAAGTATCAGGTTTAAATGAGTGTGAGCAAAAAATTTCTCAGGCCGGAAACGTGAGTTTTTCTTGATATTACCGGATTTCCTTTAGAATTGAAAACGGTTGAGATCGGGTCGGGTTTTGACAAAAAAAAACGTTCAATACCCTATCAAAGTTTGACTCCAAACCGGTTCGGGTCGGGTTGAGTAGAAACCGGTTTTTGTACACCACTACTTGTATGGTAAGAATTTAAGTTTATGGTTCCGTTTTTTTTTTATGTCGCATTGTAATGTAGTTATAATAAGCCACTATTTGGGTAGGTCATATTTTGTTATATTTTATTTCTTATCTGTCTGTTGTGTTTGTTCATTAAATTTAGATTGAGGTCAGATGAGTAAATTTTTATCAGAAGAATTCATATCTGTTGAACAAAAATAAGGGTAATTGTTCGTGAAAAACATGCAAATAATGTTTTATTTATTGAGTTAAGTGGCAGTAGAATATGTCTTTGCTAACTTCAATAAACTTTGTACAATTCCCAGATGTTAGATTGTGTAGTACATTTTTTGTTACATTAGTTTATGAAAATAGGTTGCAGAAAATTTATCCGCTGGAGAAGATGATGACTTGGAAAATAAGACAACACGTAAACGAGCTTTAACTAGACCACGAAAAAAAAAGCAGATTTAGAAGTTTCGGAGGAGATCCTGATAGAGTGATAGTAGAAAGTAGTATCACTAACATAGATGAAGAGACATAATTGCCCACAGCTAAGCTTGAGAAACCTCAAAGAAGAATACGGAAGAAAGGTAGTATTGTGTTCATGGAAAATGATTGAATAAATCTGAAACAAGTATCAGGTTTAAATGAGTGTGAGCAAAAAATTTCTCAGGCCGGAAACGTGAGTTTTTCTTGATATTACCGGATTTCCTTTAGAATTGAAAACGGTCATATGAAAGGACAACATCGCAACCCAAGTTTGCCGTTATCAAAAAAAGATCGTTAGATGAAGTAAACAAAATTCACACGGATATATAGGCATATAGCATTATTCTGTTAATTGAAAACAAATCGCATTTTACAGTGATCAAACAATATATTCATAACAAGTGAAGAATGACATTTCATACATAATTGATTGAACCACGATCAAACAGGCTTTTAACATCTAGAAATTTATTGATATAAACACCAGAAGATGACAACATCAGACTACTTCAAACAAAACCAAATCCATTTCCCTTGGACCTGAGAACTCAGATCCTCATTTGGGTCAGACTCGAAACCAAATACTACTCTAAGAAGATAGAAAAACAAAATGTCAAAACAAGCGTTCCAACAGTAACGACATACATGGATATAAATCTGAATCAACGGCTAAATTGAAACACACTAAAACATACTCTTATTCTGGCCATTTCCATGAATATCGAGAGAAGAGCAAAATGGTAGAACAAAAATACTCGCTGCTACTGACATTCATGATCTTACTGGCTTTTGCCATTATGCTGGGAAGCAGCATAATTACGAATGACCTCCATTGCCAGTTGGTGAGCACTCTTATTCTCAATCCTTGCAAGTGCATCCACAGCTTCATATGTTTCCTTGTCTGTAAAAAGCTTCAAGTAATATCTTGATGACGATTTTGGTACTCCTTGCCACTTGTCAACTACTTCTTGAAGTTTCTCAAATCCCTGTGGGCAAAACACATCAACCCATGTTATTCCAAAAAACGACCAGCAGAGATAGATTTCTTCATTATTGAGAAGGCAATTTTGACCCATTCACTTGCTTATGTCTTATATCAATCGAAAAAAGGTATAATAAATGATTTGCTAAAAGGAAACGGGTCAAAAGTCATCTCGTTAATACATAAAGCCTCTAAAATAATATATTACAAAACATGCATTGTAACTGAGAATATATAATTTCTGTCATCATGTATGACACACCAAATACTATCAACTATAAAGCTTCAAAAAACATTTTCGGACTAACCAACCTGACCCATATTGACCTGCTCAAATACTGAACCACTAAGACCCCTTGCCCAAAACCTGCCTGACCCACCCATTTCTCCACCTCTACTTGAAAATAAATTTGGATATGTGTCTCACCATACGATTTGTGAAGTCGCCAAATGATTCCTTAGATTTCCTCTTCAATCTCCAGCTGTAGAATAATGGTTCGAACACCTTCTCAAGGTCGTGAATCTTAACCTTGTTCATGAAAGTTCTGGCTAGTGAAGTTTGAGCTGGTGTCCCCCCAAGCCAGATGTATAAAGATACATCATTTTCAGTTACATTAGAAATATTAACAACAGCATGAAAAGTCAAAAATGAAACGACCGACAATTTACCTGATAGCTGTTAGGACCATCACCAACTAATCCGAGTTCGGCCATGTAAGGCCGCGCACAACCATTAGGGCAACCGGTAACTCTTACTACTATGGATTCGTTATACGGGAGACCCACCTGAAATATCAATATGCAAGCTTTTTAATAAAGATTATAAACAAACTTATAGAACACAATGACCAGTTACATGTTTTATATTAAATTCCAATTAGAGTAATACCTTCTCAAATCCAGCCCGAACCCGCTTAAGGAGGTCAGGAATCCCACGTTCAGCTTCAGTTATAGCAAGAGGGCAGAGAGGCAGAGCAGGGCATGCCATTGCAGTTATGTTTAGGGGGCTGAAAAAGAATAATAACTTCCGGTATTTAATATCAGCAACACCTCCCACGGAAAAATATATCAAGTTCTAATGAAAAGTAGCTAGTAACTTGGCAAGCTTGTCACTAACAGATGAAACGGATACTATTTTAAATCATCATTTTCACTATATAAGCATCAATGCAACCCATATCACAAACATAATTAGCTCATTTGTGCTTCACCTCAAGTACTAGATGCGATTCATGCTAACTACATCAAATGTTGGTTGTCAAACAAAAAACAGAGAACTCTAAATGTAAATCGAAAGTTTTTCTCTCTAAGTTTTTCAAATTCCCACAGTGAAATTTCGTCTAATTATTTTAATTTCCCTCGTTTTTTGTTGAATTCTTGTCTGAAAATGATGAATCCTTCATTGGATTCATCGACTGTTACTCCGATTCCTCCAGATCCTGGAGATTTAAATGAATCTGATAAATTTCAAACCCCTGTGGTGGGTTTTTCGCAACCTCCGCCCGTAATTGATTCATCGCCAACAGTGGGGCTAAGGTTTCTGAAATGATTGAAAAGGATGGTGTTAAATCCCTTGCAATCAAATCCAAACGATCTTCGAAGAAAAATCGTAAGGATATTACTCGTTTAGTGTTTTCTGATAAGTTTGTCAACCGGATTGATAAAACTAAGGATAATTCAGTGGTGGAGGATGATGAGTCGGCTATGGATACTCAGGAATTTGTTGCTGGTGATAATTTGGTTGATGAAGGTTCGAGTAAAGTAAGGAAGGTTGTTGATATGTTTGAAAACAATCGGTTGGATCCTAATCAGTCTAATAAGGTAAATTTTACCAACCCTAATGGTGGATTTAATGTAGCTGATTTAGTTGGCAATTCTAGTTTTGTTAATAATTGTTTAAATTCTGCTGGTGTTAATGTTAATTCTGAGAAAATTGATGTGTTTGTGGGAGATGTTATTGATAATTTTGGGGGGGTAAATAATGGTTGTGATCTGCATTCTAGTTCTGGGTTGTATAGGGAGGGTAGGAAGGGTGGTGAGGGTAATGTTGAGGGTGAGAAGGTTTGTGATGGTGTTGAGAATAGTAAGGGTATTGATGGTGGTGAGAAGGTTTGTGATGATGAGGAGGTAGTAGTGGAGGATTGTGATAGTGAGGATGAGAGTGATATGGAGATGAATGATGATTTCAAGGCTAAACAGGGTAAAAATGTGAATCCATTGAGGTCTGATGACCCAATATTCATGACTAGGGCTAATGGTGGGTTTAGGAAATTGGTTAGAGCTGCTAATGATGTTGTTGGGGCTCAGAGTGATGCTTCTAATGTGAAGATGGGGAAAAGTGAGAATACGGGTGCTCCTAATTGTCCTATTTTTATGTTTCCTCCTGTTGAAGTTAATAATTCGGTCCATAGTAGTGATAAAGTTGATGATATTGGTGTGGGGGGAAGTGAGAGAGATTCTGTTCAGAGAAATGCTTGGAAGGATTCAAAAATTAGTTTTAATGAAGAAATCTAATGAGGAAATTCATGCAAAATTAAGTTTTATGGCTCCTAGTATTGGTGAAGATGGATCTGCTAGGGTGGTGTTTACTAAGGAGGAATTGAAGGTGTGTGAAGATGTAGTGTCACTTCATTTGTGTGGATATTTTGTGGGGACTTCCATGGAGTATCAGGTTGTAAGTGCTAATGTAAGGAGATTATGGAGAGGATATGGTTTAGAAAGTGTGTCTAAGAATGCTTCTGGGTTTTTCTTCTTTAAATTCAGAGAAGAAAAAGGAATGTTGGAGGTTTTGGAGAATGGGCCTTGGTTGATTGAAAATGTTCCTATTATGCTTACTAAATGGGAACCTGGGTTTGGGTTGCAGAAGATTGAACCTTCTAAAATTCATATATGGGTGTGTTTACATCAATTAGGGTTGGAACTATGGAATGGGTTGTGTATTAGCAAACTGATGAGTTTCATTGGTGTTCCATTGTTGATGGATAAGGTTACTAAGGACAGATGTGTTAATAAATCTGGAAGGATGGGATATGCTAGAGTTTTAGTAGAAATTGGTGCTGATAAGGAGCTGCCTACAGAGATTGAAGCAGTGTTCCCTGCTACAGGGCAAAGGGGTGAAAGAAGTGTAAAATTCCCTGTGTCCTATCAATGGGGGCCTCCATTATGCACTTGCTGTAAGTCTTTTGGTCATAGTACTAAACTCTGTAAAGTTAGACCTAGGACTGAGGAGGAAAAAGCTGAGCAGATTTTGAAGGAGTCTTTGAAAGTAAACAATGTGGATCAAATTAATGTGTCTAATGGGGGTGAGGATGATGAAGGGTTTGTTACTGTGGAAAGGAGGAATAGAGGTGGGAGGGTTAATAATAATAATAATAATAATAATATGTATAATAATAATGTCAATGGTGGTAGATTTCTATATAAACAGAATGATTTTGGTAAACAAAATGGATTTAATGGGAGAAATGATTCAAGGAGGTCTGTTTTTGATAGAATGGGTAATAGGGGTAACTTGGATAAGGGTAAGCAGATTTTTAATTCACCAGAGGGTTCCCAGAATGAGGGTAGTCTTGGTAAGGTTAAAGATAGGATGCAAAAGGGATCTTCAAGGAAGGATTTGCAAGTAAATGATTTAAGCAAAAATATGGCTTCTTCTTCAAAGAATGGTTCTGATAATGCTGCTGGTAGAGTTGGTCAGTTGTCTAAATCTGTTTCTTCTGAGAATAATGGTAATATTAATAAAAGTAATGAAGGTGGTAACAAGAAGATTCTTAATACTAAAAATCCTGCATATAGAGTAGTCAATGATAGAAGGGAAGAGAAGAAGAAATCTGAGGCTATTTCTAAGGACTGTGGGCCTGTTAACACTCATAACAGTTTTTCAGTTCTTGATGAGGATATGGGTGAGGAGAGTTTGCTGGATAAGGGGGAGGTTGATGAAGGTGAGTGGGATGTGGAGTTTAATATTTATGAATCACAAAAAGAAGCTATTCTGAATCTAATTAGGGAGAATAGAGAACCTGATAGAAAAATGGTTGAGGGTTGGAATTGTTGGGAGTATGATTTTTATGTTGCTAAATGTGATGAAAAGGGAGTTGCTCATGTTCAAGAATTTGAAGAAGTTGACTCTGATAATGGTGGGACTGGGCAGTTTATGACTATTGGCGGTGATGCTAATAAGGTACCACAAGTGATTTCAGGTGCCTCTCATCCAAATTCTGTTTAAATGTTTTTACAAATACTCACTTGGAATGTTAGGGGGGTTTCAAACCTTTCTAGTCAGGATGAGGTATTAAGGTTAATGAAGGAGAATGACTTTAGTATTTGTTGTTTTTTGGAGACCCATTTATATAAAAATAAATTGGTTAAGGTGGCAAACAGATTGTTTGGTCACTGGAATTGGTTGTCTAATAATACTTTGTGTGATGGTGGTACTAGGATTTTATTAGGGTGGGATCCTAGTAGTGTGAGAATTATGGTGTTGGAAATGCATCAACAAGTTATTAATTGTTTTGTTGAGACTGTTAATGGGCAGCAGGGTTTCTTCTGCTCTTTTGTGTATGGGTATCATACAATGGTTCCTAGAAGGGAGTTATGGAAGAATCTGGGGTGTCATAGTAATTTTGTGAAAGATAGGCCTTGGGTTTTGATTGGGGATTTTAATGCTACTCTAGAACTTGATGAGCATTCTGCAGGGGGTTCTGTGTACACTAGTAGTATGGTTGAATTTAGAGACTGTGTTGAGTAGATTGAGATTGATGATTTGTGTAAGTCTGGCTTGCATTTTACTTGGAATAAGAGTCCTGGAAGAGTTGATGGTATTAGGAAAAAGCTGGATAGAGCTATGGGAAATGGGAAATTCATTTCTGAGTTTCCCTGTGCAAATGCTGTGTTTTTGCCATTTTATAAATCTGACCATAGCCCTGTTCTCTTGAGAATTCCTGAATTGAAGAAAGCAAAACCTAAGCCTTTTAAGTTTCCTAATTATGTTACTTCTAAGCCTGAGTTTTTGGAGGCTGTTAAGGAGGTTTGGAGGCAGGATATTCCTGGTTTTAGAATGTACTCTCTTGTCTCTAGATTGAAGCTGCTCAAGAAGCCTGTGAGGAGGATTAATACTTTGCAGGGTAATTTGTTCCAAAAGGTTTCAAAGTTAAGGGGGGGTTTGGCTAATATTCAAAATGCTGTTGCTTCTAATCCTTATGTTTATGATTTAAGAAAGGAGGAGGTGGCAGTGTTGAAAGCCTATAATGTAGCTATTGCAGATGAAGAATTATTTCTAAAGCAGAAAGCTAAGATTACCTGGTTAAGGGAAGGTGATTTTAATACTAAATATTTCCATAATGTGGTTAAAGGGAGATTAAATAGGAATAGAATTGAATCTGTGTGTGACATGGATGGGAATAGATTTTTTGGTTCTCAAGTTGGAGAGCAGTTTATCAAGCATTTCAGAGGGGTTTTGGGTAGTAGTAGTGGTATTCAACCCTTATTGGACCCTGACCAGTTGTTCACAAGGAAGATTAGTAGATTGGAAGCTGATGAAATGGTTAGGCCTGTGACTGATATTGAGATCAAAGAAGCTCTGTTTGATATTGATGATGACAAGGCTCCTGGACCTGATGGATTTTCCTCTAAATTTTTCAAGGCTTCTTGGAGTATTATTGGTAAGGATGTTTGTAATGCCATTAAGGATTTTTTCTTTAATGGTAAACTGTTAAAAGAAGTTAATGCCACTGTGATAGCATTGGTGCCTAAATTAGAAACTCCTCAAAAGGTTTCTGATTTTAGGCCCATTGCTTGTTGTAATGTACTATACAAATGCATTACTAAAGTGATCTCTAATAGACTGAAGGGGGTTTTGGGTAAGATTGTTGATGATAACCAGAGTGCTTTTATTCCAAATAGACAAATCAGTGACAATATTCTTTTGTCACAAGAATTGATGAAGGGTTATCATTTGAATAGAGGACCTTCTAAGTGTGCTTTTAAGATAGATGTTCAGAAAGCCTATGATTCTGTTGAATGGGATTTCTTAAGAACTTGTCTTAAGTGGTTTGGATTTCACCCCTGTATGATTGAATGAGTAATGAACTGTGTTTCTACCCCTTCTTTTACTATAGCTATTAATGGTGAGCATTTAGGGTTCTTTAAGGGGCAGAGGGGTTTGAGGCAAGGAGATCCTATGTCTCCTTACTTATTTACTTTAGTTATGGAGGTGCTCAATCTTGTGATAAAGAGGCAAATCAGGGATGGGGATGATTTTAAGTATCATTGGAGGTGTGATGAGCTTGAATTAACTCATTTATGTTTTGCTGATGATCTCCTTCTTTTTTGTCATGGGGATAAGAATTCTGTTATGGTTCTTAAAAGAGCTTTGGAAGAGTTTAGTAATGCTTCAGGGCTTATTGCTAGTATTGATAAGAGTTTATCTTTTTTTGGTAATGTGAAACCTTCTGTTCAGACTGAGATTCGGAGTATTATTCCTTTTAAAACTGGGGAGCTGCCAGTTAGGTACTTGGGGGTCCCATTATTAGCAAAGAGATTATATAAGAAGGATTGCAGTAGTTTGATTAATAAAGTCAAGAAAAAGTTAGGGGATTGGAGGAACAAGGCTTTATCATTTGCTGGTAGATTACAGTTAATTAATTCTGTTCTCTGTTCTCTGCAAGTTTACTGGTCCTCTGTGTTTCTCCTTCCTAAAGGGATTGCTGAGGATATTGAGAGGTTGCTCAGGGGATTTTTGTGGTGTCATGGTGATATGAAGAGGGGTAAAGCAAAGGTGAAGTGGGATGAGGTTTGTAGGCCTAGATCACAAGGGGGTTTGGGTATAAAAAGATTATATTTGTGGAATTTTGCTCTCTTGTCTAAACATGTTTGGAATCTGGTGAGTAATAAGGATTCGATTTGGGTTAGATGGATTAAGGCTGTGAAAGTTAAAGATAGAAATTTTTGGAGTCTGCCTGCCCATAAAGACACATGTTGGAGTTGGAGAAAGATATTGCAGAGTAGGGATTTAATTAGGGAATTTATTGTGCATAGAATTGGCAATGGGGAACAGACTTCTGCCTGGTTTGATAATTGGCATCCTCTGGGACCTTTATGCAATTTTGTTACTAATAGGGATGTGTATGAAGCTGGATTTAGCCTGGATACTAAGGTGTGTGATATTGTTAAGGATGGATATTGGATGTGGCCTGATGATTGGAGAGATAAGTTTCCTATGTTGTTCTTACATCCACCATCTCTGATTGTGCAGAACAGAATGGATAAAGTGGTGTGGCTGGGTAAATCTGGTGTTGAGGGTAATTTTTCTGTTAAAGAAGCTTGGAGGGATTTGAGGGATGATTTTCCTAAGGAAGGGTGGGCTAAACTGGTCTGGTTTAGCCAATGTATTCCTAGACATGCCTTTATTCTGTGGTTAGCCTTGAAAGGTAAGTTAAAAACTCAGGATAAGTTTGAGTTTTTTGATTGCCAAGATGAGTTAAGGTGTGCTTTCTGTTCTGAAGTTATTGATAGCCATGAACATTTGTTTTTCAAATGTGATTTCCCTTGTAAGGTGTGGTTTGAAATGAAAAGTTTGGCTAAGTTGGGAGATGCTCCTGATGAGTGGCATGATATTATTGGTTTTATTTTGCAAAAACCAATAAATAAGGGAATATGGAGTGTTGTACAAAGATTAGTGTTAGGTGCTATGGTGTATTTTATTTGGCAGGAGAGGAATTTGAGACTTTTCCAGAAGAAGTCTAGACCTGTTGCTGTTGTGTGTGGGCTTATTAAGCAGATGGTTAGATTAAGGTTGATGGGGTTGAGATTTAAATGGTCTAAGAATTTTGATGAGGCTGCCTTGATGTGGGATTTGGGTATTGATCAGAGTTTTTATAGTGGTAAAATGAAATCTTGTGTTATTTAATGGATATGAAGGTGTGCTTGGTTGTTTGTGTTAAGTGGGATGGTGAGGACTGGATTGTGGTTGGTTTGTTATTTGATGGTTTCTTCTTGGGTTTGTGGACTTGTATTTTTCTATCCTTTTATAGGATTAGGATTGGTGAGATAAGGGGGTGTTTAGTTTTAGTTCCAGTTGTGGACACTTTTTTTCTTTACTTTATGCAAATCTTTTGGAGATGGAGGGTTGTTACTGTTTTTGTGTCTTGCCTTTATTTGGTTCTAGGCTTTGTCTAGTTAGTGTCATTTTGTGTTCTTCTTGTCCAAACTGGTATTAGGTTAGAGGTGATTAGGGTCCTTAGTTGGCATGGGATGTGCTTTTCTTGGGTTATTCTTGGAGCTATAAGGAATATGTCTTTTGTTCTTGAGTCACATTTTAATCCTTTTGGGATTTTGATGTTCCTATTCTTTTCTTTTCTGCTGGTTTGGTTTCTAATGAATTTGTGTCTTCATTGGAATGGAAGTTATTGTGTAGAAAGTTTATTTTCTTTCTTCACTTTTGTATTCTGGTGGTGTTGTAGAGCCAGAATCTGTCTTGAGTCTTTGGTTTCTTGTTTTTCTTTCCTGGTTGTGATCTTTGTTTCTGATTTTGTTGTTTTACAGGGTTCTTTGGGGGTGCTAGGATGGGATGGAGTTATAAGGGGGGTGTTAAAGGTAGTGCTTACTGTGGATAATCGAATTATTTCCATTTGGCAAGGCATTAGGAGATGGAGGTTTGTTTTTGCCTTATATATGTCATGTCCTTGTGTTTTTTGGGACATTGTAATGTGTGTGTTAAAAAGCCTCAGTTTGGTCCAAGTAAGCATAGGTTTAGAGGTGAGTAGGTTAGGAGTCTTGCATGGAGTATGCTCCCATTTTTTCCTATTTGGAGATATAAGGTGGAAAAGCTTGATGTGTGTGTCATGTTTTAGTCCCTCATGGACTTTAACATTCTTTAATTTCATTTCAGCTGTCAATTCCAGTTGTCTGGACTGGGATTCCTTATACTTTGTTGGGTCTGTTAGACAAGTTTACCTGTTGGCTTGTCTGACTTCTTTCTGGTGCTGGTGGGGGACCAGATTGGTATGTAATTTGGGTTTGTTTTCTTGCTTGTGTGTGTCTGGTCTGGGCTGTTGGGAGGGTTTAAATTCTGGTATGTTTTGGGTGTTTGTGTTTGGAAATTGGGACTGTAATTATGGCTGTTTGAGTTGTAATAGGGTTACTGGTTACATGATTGGGGTGGTTCTTTTGATTTTGGTGGAATATAGGATTTATGAAGTAATGTCTAGTCTGATTAGGAGTTGTATGGGTGGTTATGGACAGAAATATTTTTATTTGTTCAGATTATTGGTTTTGTTCCTTAGAAATTGGAAGGATTTAGTTGTTCTAATTTTGAGAATTGTTTACTTGATTGTTATAAAATGGGGTGAGTTGGATATTGGATATGTTTGGGTTAAGGATATAAAGCTTGGAAAGGAATGCCATCTTGGGTTGTTTATTTTGTGCAGTGGGTGGATTGGGATGTATGCTGGTTTGAAGAGTTATAGTCTTAGTTTTGCTAGTTTGACTTTTTCTGGTCAAACTGGGTATGTTGATATTCTGGTTGGAGTTTTTAGGGTTAGATTTTGGGTTGGCTTTGGTTATAGAAATGTTTTTAAGGATCTGATGATGTTGATTTTGGTGAATGGTATGAATTTTTATGTAGGGTTGTTTCTTTTAGTTATGGGTATTGTGTTCAGGTTGACTTTTCGGGTCAATTGGTTTGTTACATTGTTTCTGGTTAAGTTGTTTGGCAGGGAAATGGTTGATATATTGATTTTTTGGTGCCTGGTGAGTGTTCTGTTTGAATATCTAAAGGTTGGAGGTTTAGACTGTAATGGGGGTAAGGGTTTAGTGTGTTGGCTGCCTTGTTTGATTTCTATGATCTGGATAGGGTTTGATTTTCTGTTTGTATTGATTTGTAGTGGGAAATTGGGTTTAAATATTTTGGAGGGAAAATCGGTCAAAAGATTGTTAGTGGTGGGGCAGAGGTTTTTTTGGGTTATAATTTCGTTTAGGGATTTAGTGATGTTAAAATTTTTCTCTATAGGGCTTTGGTTTATTATTTCCTTTTTTGGGCTGCTGAGGTTAGATTGGGCTGTGCATATTGGATTGATTCATCGACTTCCTGAAGGAGTTGTGAAGAAAAAAGAGCTTGGGATTAAAGTTTTATTCTCTTGCAATTTCAATGGTTTTGTGTTATGTTTTATTTGTGCAGTGGGTGGATTGGGATGTATGCTGGTTTGAAGAGTTATAGTCTGTTTGGCTTGTCTGACTTCTTTCTGGTGCTGGTGGGGGACCAGATTGGTATGTAATTTGGGTTTGTTTTCTTGCTTGTGTGTGTCTGGTCTGGGCTGTTGGGAGGGTTTAAATTCTGGTATGTTTTGGGTGTTTGTGTTTGGAAATTGGGACTGTAATTATGGCTGTTTGAGTTGTAATAGGGTTACTGGTTACATGATTGGGGTGGTTCTTTTGATTTTGGTGGAATATAGGATTTATGAAGTAATGTCTAGTCTGATTAGGAGTTGTATGGGTGGTTATGGACAGAAATATTTTTATTTGTTCAGATTATTGGTTTTGTTCCTTAGAAATTGGAAGGATTTAGTTGTTCTAATTTTGAGAATTGTTTACTTGATTGTTATAAAATGGGGTGAGTTGGATATTGGATATGTTTGGGTTAAGGATATAAAGCTTGGAAAGGAATGCCATCTTGGGTTGTTTATTTTGTGCAGTGGGTGGATTGGGATGTATGCTGGTTTGAAGAGTTATAGTCTTAGTTTTGCTAGTTTGACTTTTTCTGGTCAAACTGGGTATGTTGATATTCTGGTTGGAGTTTTTAGGGTTAGATTTTGGGTTGGCTTTGGTTATAGAAATGTTTTTAAGGATCTGATGATGTTGATTTTGGTGAATGGTATGAATTTTTATGTAGGGTTGTTTCTTTTAGTTATGGGTATTGTGTTCAGGTTGACTTTTCGGGTCAATTGGTTTGTTACATTGTTTCTGGTTAAGTTGTTTGGCAGGGAAATGGTTGATATATTGATTTTTTGGTGCCTGGTGAGTGTTCTGTTTGAATATCTAAAGGTTGGAGGTTTAGACTGTAATGGGGAGAGGGTTTTTAAGCCACCCATCCCAACAAATCTTATGTTTCCTACTCCTATTATGGTACCATAAAAACGAATGGACAACAATAGAGTCGAAGAGAACAACATCCCGGGTCTTATTTGGGGAAAAGATCTTGTCGTTACGGAACCTCCAAATACTACACAAATCAATATGAACTTTCAAAAAAACTGATGTCTCCAACTCCTATTATGATATATGCAGACCCACAAACACACATTGCACACTAAACCTATTCAAAATTAGAATTGAGTCACAAATTAGATATATGCACAATTTCATATGAAAGCTCTGTGAATTACGGTCGTCTTACCAGCAGACCACCTTGTGCTAGAGCTACAGTGATTGGGCGTTTCCAAGAGGGACGGATGTCACAAAGAACAATGTTTTGGTTTGGCGTGATCCGAACATTTAAGTTATGCTTCTCAATTATTTCTCGTAAATGTTAAAGAACACATCGAAATGTATCAAATGTTACACAACTACACAAATCAATATGAACTTTCAAAAAAACTGATGTCTCCAACTCCTATTATGATATATAATTTTCAAAAGGGCAAATGCCCTTTTACCAAAAAAAAAAAAATGTAAATCGACAGGGCACAATTACTCTTCACCATTTTTGAAGATTAGAAATGAAATAAGTCGGATGTCTCGTAAATGTTAAAGAACACATCGAAATGTATCAAATGTTACACAACTACACAAATCAATATGAACTTTCAAAAAAACTGATGTCTCCAACTCCTATTATGATATAAAATTTTCAAAAGGGCAAATGCCCTTTTACCAAAAAAAAAAAAAAATAAAAAAATGTAAATCGACAGGGCACAATTACTCTTCACCATTTTTGAAGATTAGAAATGAAATAAGTCGGATGTCTCGTAAATGTTAAAGAACACATCGAAATGTATCAAATGTTACACAACTACACAAATCAATATGAACTTTCAAAAAAACTGATGTCTCCAACTCCTATTATGATATATAATTTCAAAAGGGCAAATGCCCTTTTACCAAAAAAAAAAAAATGTAAATCGACAGGGCACAATTACTCTTCACCATTTTTGAAGATTAGAAATGAAATAAGTCGGATGTCTCGTAAATGTTAAAGAACACATCGAAATGTATCAAATGTTACACAACTACACAAATCAATATGAACTTTCAAAAAAACTGATGTCTCCAACTCCTATTATGATATAAAATTTTCAAAAGGGCAAATGCCCTTTTACCAAAAAAAAAAAAAAATGTAAATCGACAGGGCACAATTACTCTTCACCATTTTTGAAGATTAGAAATGAAATAAGTCGGATGTCTCGTAAATGTTAAAGAACACATCGAAATGTATCAAATGTTACACAACTACACAAATCAATATGAACTTTCAAAAAAACTGATGTCTCCAACTCCTATTATGATATATGACCCATCAAAAGCAAATGCCCTTTTACCAAAAAAAAAAAAATGTAAATCGACAGGGCACAATTACTCTTCACCATTTTTGAAGATTAGAAATGAAATAAGTCGGATGTCTCGTAAATGTTAAAGAACACATCGAAATGTATCAAATGTTACACAACTACACAAATCAATATGAACTTTCAAAAAAACTGATGTCTCCAACTCCTATTATGATATATGCAGACCCACAAACACACATTGCACACTAAACCTATTCAAAATTAGAATTGAGTCACAAATTAGATATATGCACAATTTCATATGAAAGCTCTGTGAATTACGGTCGTCTTACCAGCAGACCACCTTGTGCTAGAGCTACAGTGATTGGGCGTTTCCAAGAGGGACGGATGTCACAAAGAACAATGTTTTGGTTTGGCGTGATCCGAACATTTAAGTTATGCTTCTCAATTATTTCTCGTAATGTCTTCTTTGTTACCCCCTTAACCCTGCCACTATCAACATGGAGCCCACAAAATAAACGCCCATCACCCTGTCACAAATAAGTTAAAGTCATCAATTGAAGAACAATGTAAAATTACAAGTATGAGCTTTCTGAAAATTACATTGGAACTTAACAAAGCCATAAATGCAAACCAAACACTGTGAGCAGAATTTGTGAGAAAAATGGACTTTTATTAGCATGGCGATGTGTTCTGATAGAACTAACCTGCTCATGCCATCCGAGATGGCTTTTAAATTCCCACTCAGGTAACTCCCGGGTTGGTTCAAATTTCCTTCCATAGTACCCTTCAACAACAGACCTAAACTTTTCTGCCATTTTCACGTTGTGTAACAACAATAGCCTTCACTGCATACAAGATATCCTCTTTAGGGACATAACCTATGGGATCCGCTAGGCGAGGAAAAGTGGTTTCCATCCTATGTGTTCTTCCCATGCCACCACCAACCTGCAACAAGATATATGCGCTTAATATTACTATCTCCAAACGTGAAGTAATATATATAAAAAAAATGACCAAGACAAAAAGCGGGGAAGGTGGCATACGTATATGTTGAAACCCTGAGGTTCCCCGTTATCGTCAGAAACAACGACAACACCAATGTCATTTGTGAAAAGATCAACAGAGTTATCCGTAGGGACAGTAACTGCAACTTTGAATTTCCTTGGTAAAAACTGAGTTCCATATATGGGCTCAGCCGAATCAGGGAAATTAGTCCCATGAGAATTATCATTGCGAGCTTTCACAACTTCCGGAGGTTCTGCAGTCATAAACTGTTCTCCATCCACCCACATATCATAATAAAATCCCGACTGTGGGGTCAAAAGGGCAGCAATATTATCTGCGGATTGCTGTGCAAAAAGGTAATCTTTCCGAACAAAAGGTGCAGCAGGAGCAAGAACATTTCTATTAAGATCACCACACGCACCGAGTGTTGATCCCATGTTTCTAATAATTGTGCGCATCACAGTCTTAAGATCCTTCTTAATGACTCCATGGAGCTGAAAAGTCTGTCGGGTTGTCAGCCGTAGTGTCCCTATCCCAAACTGATCAGCAAGATCATCCATTGCAAGGTAAAGTTGATTGGAGACTTTTCCACACGGGTTCTTAGTACGAAGCATAAACGAATACGACCTTCCACCTCTTTCGTCTCTATCATATTGTTGATAGCTTCCATGGAACTTGATAAGTTGAGTAGCCGCCTCGTTTATATTTGGTGCATCGGTTAATAATTCCTCGTTAAGAGGGTATCGTATGTAGTTACTTTGTTCCTTGAATATCTCAACTTTACTTCGCTTAGTCTCGACAGAAGTTTCCGGCTTTACTGGCTGCAAACACCATAAATCGATTTTAAAAAATCGTCACTCTCACCTATCTCCCTAAGTAATGACATCAAATTTTCAATTACAGACTTGAATAAAAAGCCTGTATTATTTTTTGTATATATATATAGGGGAAAGTGATGTAGAACCATCCGGATATTACTTGCTTTATTTTTGACTCTTCCAATTCCTAATGTATTTAATTTAGTCCTAAACTTTATGGTTTCCTTCTCATAATTCCCTATATTTAAACTGTTGTTAGAAATAAGTTTTTTTGAATGATATGAAAAGTTATCTTTTCCTCCCTATCACAAATGTGTGTTAGTGTGTGTGAAATTTCCTAATTATCGGTAATCTATTCAAATCAACGATTATTAGAAGAATTATTTCTGGATATTCTTAGAATCAACAGAATCAATTAGTTATCCATTTTTCTCGCTGCGTCAGTTGGTATTAGAGCCGAATATCCTGATCAAGATGTCTTCAAGTGATGGTAAAATCTATGATTATCCACCCGTGTTTGATGAATATGGAGATGAAGAATGGTATTCTTGGATGATCGACACCGGGGTTACGTGTGATCCAACCGGAGATGTCGCTGATAATTCAAATAAGGATTGTTTGGGTGCTAAAATTTGTGCCATGAATACGGGTGCTGAAAAGCTTGTATTGAAAGTTTCAATCATCTTGGAAAGTGAAAATTGTTTTCCCAAGCATAAATTAGAAACTATTGAGGTAATGTTAGGAGTGGATATTAACCGTGACATGATTAAGGGCATTCCACAAAAGATTTTTGCATTTGAAAAGTTCCTAGAGGAAAATCTGGATTGGCATGAGAAAGTGGTATTGTTTCATATTGACATGCCAACAAGTCATGTCCATGAATACGAAAATCTTCGTGAAATCATTGGGAGTATAAATGAAAGATATAGGAGCCTTACAATTGTTATAATTTATCATTTGGTATCGTCGCTTAACTTTCATGGCTTATGTGCACTATATTTCATTAATGATGTGGCTCTTATTACATCATTAAAGGATGGTGAAAATACGTATGTGACTTTTGGGTTTAATTCAATCAATAGGCTACTTTCTATGCATGAACCATGTGAGATTGCGGCTAAGTTATACGGTGGGCTGCATAATGTTACCGGCAATCAAGATTGTATTGGGTTCAACAAAATTGTGAAAAAAAAATGAGATATCCCCTTCAACCCGGGTGGCTACTCGAGGTCGAGTTCTTTTCGAAGAGGGAGACAATGATGCGGTAGCATTTGGACTTGGACTCGGCCTTACCCTATACCCGCATGGAATAATCAGGAATGATATAGAAGATTCTAGAATTATATTTTTATTATTATGACTCTTTGTTTTCCTAGGTAATTAATTTAGTTTATTTATGGTTTCGGTTTCATTATTAAAATTACCCTTATAAATAGGGATCTAAGTTTTGTTATTATGTAGTTTTTTGATCAATATATGAATTTTGTTCTTCCTCCCTATCACAAATGTGTGTTAGTGTGTGTGAAATTTCCTAATTATCGGTAATCTATTCAAATCAACGATTATTAGAAGAATTATTTCTGGATATTCTTAGAATCAACAGAATCAATTAGT
Organism: Erigeron breviscapus; assembly: GCA_034093135.1. Classification (NCBI taxonomy): domain Eukaryota; kingdom Viridiplantae; phylum Streptophyta; class Magnoliopsida; order Asterales; family Asteraceae; genus Erigeron; species Erigeron breviscapus. The sequence goes on along the minus strand of CM067169.1, from coordinate 80,892,436 downwards.
TATCCATTTTTCTCGCTGCGTCAGTTGGTATTAGAGCCGAATATCCTGATCAAGATGTCTTCAAGTGATGGTAAAATCTATGATTATCCACCCGTGTTTGATGAATATGGAGATGAAGAATGGTATTCTTGGATGATCGACACCGGGGTTACGTGTGATCCAACCGGAGATGTCGCTGATAATTCAAATAAGGATTGTTTGGGTGCTAAAATTTGTGCCATGAATACGGGTGCTGAAAAGCTTGTATTGAAAGTTTCAATCATCTTGGAAAGTGAAAATTGTTTTCCCAAGCATAAATTAGAAACTATTGAGGTAATGTTAGGAGTGGATATTAACCGTGACATGATTAAGGGCATTCCACAAAAGATTTTTGCATTTGAAAAGTTCCTAGAGGAAAATCTGGATTGGCATGAGAAAGTGGTATTGTTTCATATTGACATGCCAACAAGTCATGTCCATGAATACGAAAATCTTCGTGAAATCATTGGGAGTATAAATGAAAGATATAGGAGCCTTACAATTGTTATAATTTATCATTTGGTATCGTCGCTTAACTTTCATGGCTTATGTGCACTATATTTCATTAATGATGTGGCTCTTATTACATCATTAAAGGATGGTGAAAATACGTATGTGACTTTTGGGTTTAATTCAATCAATAGGCTACTTTCTATGCATGAACCATGTGAGATTGCGGCTAAGTTATACGGTGGGCTGCATAATGTTACCGGCAATCAAGATTGTATTGGGTTCAACAAAATTGTGAAAAAAAAATGAGATATCCCCTTCAACCCGGGTGGCTACTCGAGGTCGAGTTCTTTTCGAAGAGGGAGACAATGATGCGGTAGCATTTGGACTTGGACTCGGCCTTACCCTATACCCGCATGGAATAATCAGGAATGATATAGAAGATTCTAGAATTATATTTTTATTATTATGACTCTTTGTTTTCCTAGGTAATTAATTTAGTTTATTTATGGTTTCGGTTTCATTATTAAAATTACCCTTATAAATAGGGATCTAAGTTTTGTTATTATGTAGTTTTTTGATCAATATATGAATTTTGTTCTTCCTCCCTATCACAAATGTGTGTTAGTGTGTGTGAAATTTCCTAATTATCGGTAATCTATTCAAATCAACGATTATTAGAAGAATTGTTTCTGGATATTCTTAGAATCAACAGAATCAATTAGTTATCCATTTTTCTCGCTGCGTCAGTTGGTATTAGAGCCGAATATCCTGATCAAGATGTCTTCAAGTGATGGTAAAATCTATGATTATCCACCCGTGTTTGATGAATATGGAGATGAAGAATGGTATTCTTGGATGATCGACACCGGGGTTACGTGTGATCCAACCGGAGATGTCGCTGATAATTCAAATAAGGATTGTTTGGGTGCTAAAATTTGTGCCATGAATACGGGTGCTGAAAAGCTTGTATTGAAAGTTTCAATCATCTTGGAAAGTGAAAATTGTTTTCCCAAGCATAAATTAGAAACTATTGAGGTAATGTTAGGAGTGGATATTAACCGTGACATGATTAAGGGCATTCCACAAAAGATTTTTGCATTTGAAAAGTTCCTAGAGGAAAATCTGGATTGGCATGAGAAAGTGGTATTGTTTCATATTGACATGCCAACAAGTCATGTCCATGAATACGAAAATCTTCGTGAAATCATTGGGAGTATAAATGAAAGATATAGGAGCCTTACAATTGTTATAATTTATCATTTGGTATCGTCGCTTAACTTTCATGGCTTATGTGCACTATATTTCATTAATGATGTGGCTCTTATTACATCATTAAAGGATGGTGAAAATACGTATGTGACTTTTGGGTTTAATTCAATCAATAGGCTACTTTCTATGCATGAACCATGTGAGATTGCGGCTAAGTTATACGGTGGGCTGCATAATGTTACCGGCAATCAAGATTGTGTTGGGTTCAACAAAATTGTGAAAAAAAAATGAGATATCCCCTTCAACCCGGGTGGCTACTCGAGGTCGAGTTCTTTTCGAAGAGGGAGACAATGATGCGGTAGCATTTGGACTTGGACTCGGCCTTACCCTATACCCGCATGGAATAATCAGGAATGATATAGAAGATTCTAGAATTATATTTTTATTATTATGACTCTTTGTTTTCCTAGGTAATTAATTTAGTTTATTTATGGTTTCGGTTTCATTATTAAAATTACCCTTATAAATAGGGATCTAAGTTTTGTTATTATGTAGTTTTTTGATCAATATATGAATTTTGTTCTTCCTCCCTATCACAAATGTGTTAGTGTGTGTGAAATTCCTTAATTTTCGGTATTCTCTTCGAATCAATGAAATTTAGAAGAATTGTTCCTGGGTATTCTTAGAATCAACAGGGCTCAATTATTTATCCCTTTTTCTCACTATGTCAGAAAGTGAATATATACATATATGATATATGTATATAAATTGTGTCTGTATGCATGTAAGTATAAAAGCCTGTAGAACAAATTGATTGAAAAACTTTTGAGACGAGAGCTGTAAAAGAAAAAAATGAGCCAAAAATGGGTTCGCTTATTAGTAGATCTAATCTATATCTATATCATCAATACTAATAATAACAATAGTAATAGTGATAACAAAGATATAAATATATATAGAGAGAGAGAGAAGAAATGCACAGTAGAAACAGCTCTGATAAGGGAAGGAGATGACGAAAAGAGACGTGTGGGAGTTATGCGTTTATTACTATCCAATAAGAAAAGAGAATAAGTAGATGAGTAGTAGCTGCTGCTGCTAATCGAATTCATTTTAGGTTGAATTTGGGTCGGGTTACCGGCCACAATCGATGCCGCCGCCGCCGCCGGTGCATTCATCGCCACCAACTTTTACTACTATTTATTACAATTATTATTGTTATAATTTGTTGAATTGAATGAATTCAAACCACACACACAAAATAGGGTTTATAAGAAAAAGGAAGGGAAGGAAGGAAAAGGAATATGTATAAATATTAACGACAGTGATGTATAGATATACAAAGTGTATGTATTGGATGGATGGGTGGTTGTTTAAATGGCGACTGATGTTTGTGTGGTGCTCCTTTCTACTTGATTAGTGCGTCTTTCTTTCTCTACCTCACGTGCCTGTCACACTTCTTTTTATTTATCGCAGCCCGTATCCCAACCATTATTTTTTGGTATCTTGACCACAATTACTATTTGCAGCGATAGTCGCTGCAAATAGTGCGGCCCCCCATGCCAGTAATGGCAAATCTGGGAGAGTAATAACGGGCCCCCTGTCAGTAATCGCTGCAAATAGTTAGATATGGACAAAAACACCACTATTTGCAGCGATAATCGCTGCAAATAGTCTGGTCGAGATACCAGATTACTGGTCGGGTCACCAGGCGCCTTATTTATTCAATCAGATCAGATGCCCCTTCCCCCCAACTCACGCGCTCCATTTCCCACTCGCCATTCTTTTAATTTGATTATTAAACGAAAAATAATGATGTATATACCTGATTCATAATATGCCTAAAAATAGACATACTCCATATATTATAAGGAAAGGATTCCCTAAAGTTATCCCAACTTGACTAGTCAAGTTGGGAAAATCTTGACCCTTGGATGAAAATCAAGGGTCAAGATTTAAAGATGGATGAAAATCAAGGGTCAAGATTTAAAAATAAGTTTTAAATCTTGACCCTTCATTTTCATCCAAGGGTCAAGGTTTTAAATCTTGACCCTTGATTTTCATCTAAGGGTCAAGATCTTCCCAACTTGACTAATCAAGTTGGGATAACTTTAGGGAACCCCCTCCCTATATTATATGACATATGTGTTCCAGTCATTATTTTTCATTATCACTTCTTTTGATCTTGTCACATGTCTTAATCTCTCTTTTAGGCCAACCTTTAAGCATACAAGTTAGGCACATTAATAACACCCCTAAAAACTGTCACTAACAACTTATTATATACTTAAAAATTTATACATTATATGTTAGAAATCATCATTTTGAATTTTCTAACAGTAACGTATAAATTATAAATTTTCTATTTTTAATTGAAGAGTTTTAAAATTACAAACTTATGTGGACTATATGTAAGTAAAATAAGTAAAAATGATTGAGATCGACTACTATCATATAAGTAAAATAAGATCGGTTAACATATCACATAAATATGATCGTCATCCAAATATAATTTAAGTAAAAAAAAATCTCCCAATCTTTTATAAACTGAGATTATTTTTGTAAGGGAAATGATAAATATAGCTCCAAGGTCATGTTTAAAATATTATTATATACATAAAAAAGTATATTGTGAATAAGAATTCACAACCTATAAATATCGAAAGTGGTTATGTTAATGTACAAGTTATTTGTATATGTAGTAACTAAAGTTATGCTCGCACGATGCGGCGGTGTAATGACAGCGACGGTGGTGACGATGACGGATAGTGGTGGGGCGCGGCGGTAGGGGTGATCATATGCCCGCATTGCGGCGGTGTAATGACGGTGACGGGTTGCGGCGGTGAGCAGCGGTGACGAATGGTGGTGGTGGTGGTGGTGGAAGAGGAGGCGAGTAGTGTAGGTTATTGATAATTTGATATAATGTGTTTTTGATGTATGGTACATTTTGCATTAATATGTGTGCATTGTCGAATGTTGAAACTTAAAATAAGATTTGCTTTATAATACTATATAGTCATATGCTCGCGCAATGTGGCGGTATAGTGGCGGCAACGGTGGTGGTGGTGGCGTGCGTCGGTAACGGTGGTGACGGCGGCGATTGGTGGTGATAGCGGCGACGAGTATAGGTAATTGATGTAAAAAGGTAGTGTAGTCAGAAGTTAATAGTAAATGTTGTAAATTAATTTTATTACGATTATTATAAATATTTCAAGTAAATATTATAGAAATCTAAAGTGAAAATGTTTAAAATAATGAATAAAAAGTAAAGACATTTTGAATTATCAACAATATAGTTAAGAAAATAAAAGGAATCAAACTTTTATAATTTATAATATAAATATAGATGTATTAGCATAACCTTGAACGATAAATTTATTTTTTTTTTCTTGAATATTATGTGTATTAAAAACCTATAAATATAATATTTTTATTTAATGAATATAAAAGATGAAATGAAACCCCACAACAAAATAAATGGCCTTTGTGGCTTTGTTGATAGAAAATGTCG
>CM067169.1:80865348-80886248 GCA_034093135.1 Erigeron breviscapus | reverse complement strand
AGATACAATCAGTGATGAACGGGGTGGTGTTAGAAATGGTGGATTCGGTGAAATTACAGGTGGTAAAGGTGTAGATTGCGAAGGTGAAGATTGCGAAAAGCGAACGGTTGGTGTAGATGGTGTAGATTGTGAAGGTGATGTTTGTGATGTAATGTTTGGTGTAGATTGTGAAGGTGATGTTTGGGATGTAATGTTTGGTGTAGGTTGTGAAACAGGTGATGAAGTAGGTTCCGGTGAAGCAACATCTTGCTGAAACATAACTCGTTTAGACTTTCTTTTCCTCTGCTCAGAGGCCCCTTCATCACTAACCCCTCTTTTTCTTTTTGACGAACTAGGACCCTCACTTGGCGACCTATGCTCAGCTTGGGAAGAAGTCTGTCGGCTTTCAGACCCCATTACTGAGACTAACCACTCAAGATAAGCCCTAAGGTGAGGACTCTGAGCAGGAACCAAATTTACCAGGAAAGGTGGAATCGGAAAAGGTCTAATAGTTTCACAACTTGTGCCTCTCATGTTGGATTTATACAAGGCAATCACACATTTAAAACTGTTTTCCAACCTTGGAATTTCTTCTCTATTTTCAAGAGCATCTTCAACAATCAATGTGAAAAACCTGATAAAGGGAATATATTTTCTGTCTTGTTTATTCTTCCCCTTAACAACCTGAATCATCTTCGCCCATAAGATCTTTGCAAAGTCACACTGCACATTATGAGTGACTGCATAGTAGATTGCCAGAGAATCCTTTGTCATAAGATCAATCCCTTTCTGTGATGGCATCAGGCAAGTTGCAAGAATATTGTACATCGTATGCCAGAGAGTTGCTACATTACTTCTTCTAAAGTCTCTCATTGTTATCAACTCTCCTGCATATCCCAACGAATGAATTCCAGCCAACATATCTTCAACTGAAGGCAATTCTTCGTATTCATCTTGTACTGGAAATCCAATGATTGTTCGAAATTCATCCAAAGAGAATCTACAATTGAAAACTTCTGTGTCTGACTTTAGTGTAAATTTGAAGTAGTCTGCTGTGTTATGTCTTTTACTCCCTCGTACATATTCAATTGATTCCCACAGCTCAAAAACATACTTCTCAGGGACAATTGTTCCGCCAGACAAAGCATCATTCAGTGGATGATGGCTAAGAATCTCTGGAATGATTGGGAATTTGCAAGCAAATGGAATATGCAGTGCTTGATTGGATTGCATTTTCATTGAATCCCCTTCTCTGAACATTGCCATCTTGGATCTTTATTATTTTTCTGTTTAAGACAAACTGACCAAAGTTGTTGACCAGAAAAGACATTTCAAACACAGAAAAATAATAAACTATACCAACTTTAAAGAAACACATTTATTACACAGACAATGTTTTGCATATATATTAAAATGAGAGAACAAAGTAGTACACAAAGGCGTTCGATACCTTGCATCTCACTCAAATATATATACAAAACATGACAATATATAGGATCACATAAGTATGAAAAGATAAGAAAACAAGGTAGTACACAAAGGCGTTCGATACCTTGTCTCTTACTCAACACACTTATGTAATACTATATATACATACACATTACACATATACAGTTCAACATTTTAAAACACATCACATAAAAAAAATAACAAAGAATAAAAAAAAATAAAAAAATAAAATAAAAAAAAATTTTCCCAGTGTTTGACAAGGACCAAAAAATTGGTTTTGGCAAAATTGTGGTTTATATTGGAGTTAAAACATGTAAATGTAGAGCTCAAAGCTCTGCAAATGAGCAGTTTAATTCAACTCCTTTTGAAATGTATGAAATTTTCTTTTATTGAACAACAAAAATGTTGTCAATTGATAAAGAAAAATTTCAATGTGAAAAATTTCAAATTGTACTGTTTGCCGAGCTCAAAGCTCTGCAAACAGTTGGTGTTTAAAAAATTTCATTTTGTACTGTTTGCCGAGCAAAAAGCTCTGCAAACAGTTGATTTTAAAAAGTTGGTGAAAAATTTTTATTTTGTACTGTTTGCCGAGCAACGAGCTCTGCAAACAGTTGATTTTAAAAACTTGGTGAAAAATTCACTTTGTACTGTTTGCCGAGCAAACTGCTCTGCAAACAGTTGATTTTAAAAGCTTGGTGAAAAATTTCACTTTGTACTGTTTGCCGAGCAACAAGCTCTGCAAACAGTTGTTTTTAAAAGTTGTAAACTTGTTGGACAAAAAGCACTGTTTGCCGAGCAATGAGCTCTGCAAACAGTGGTTTTTATGGTTTGAAAGACTTGGAAATCAAAAAGGCTTGTTTGCCGAGCTCAAAGCTCTGCAAACAGTTGAATTAAGACTTGGATTATTTTGAACAAAATGCACTGTTTGCCGAGCAATGAGCTCTGCAAACAGTTGTTTTTAAGCCTTGGGTTCATTTTTTGACAAAATGTACTATTTGCCGAGCAATGAGCTCTGCAAACAGTTGTTTTTAAGCCTTGGGTTCATTTTTTGACAAAATGTACTATTTGCCGAGCAATGAGCTCTGCAAACAGTTGTTTTTAAGCATGGAAAACTTTTTGAATCAAAATGGTCTATTTGCCGAGCAATGAGCTCTGCAAACAGTTGTTTTTATACACTTTGAAAATTCAAAAGCACTATTTGCCGAGCTCAAAGCTCTGCAAATAGTTGTTTTTATACTTGGAAAAGTTTTGAACTTCAAAAAGCACTGTTTGCCGAGCTCAAAGCTCTGCAAACAGTTGTTTTCATACTTGGAAAAATTTTGAGATTCAAAATGCACTGTTTGCCGAGCTCAAAGCTCTGCAAACAGTTGAAATTAAAACTTGAAAACATTTTAAAAACCAAAAAGGCTTGAATGCCGAGCAAAATGCTCTGCATCAAGTTGTTTTCATGACTTGGTGAAAAACAAGGTTGGTTTGATAAAAACAACCATTTACCGAGCAAGAAGCTCTGCAAATGGCACTTTTGATTCAAACATCATTTGGGACAATTAACAACAAGTTTACCTTTGAAAAATGATGATTTGAAAATTATCAAGAACAAAGTGCCCATTTGCCGAGCAAAATGCTCTGCAAATGGCACTTATCATCAAAAACTCATCATTTACCCAGCCCTTGTTCAAATCCTACCCAGACACATCGATTCTCATGCAGATTAAGTCATACAAACATTTAAACAATACATACATTACCTAATCATGCATCTTAAACACCAATCAATCATCAAATATGCATAAAATTCAAAACCAGTTCATTCATGCTTTTAATCAAACAGTTGGAGATCAAAATGAAACTTGAAATCTTACCTCAAAAACAATGATCGAATGAAGATAGACGATGAATTTAGTCAACAACTATGATCACCAGATTACACCCTTTGAGTTTATTATGAAAAATCTGAAATGTTTGACTGATTGATGTGACAATGATGTGATCAGTTTGAGAGAAAAACCAAGAAAGAAGTTATTTGAATTTGAAACGAATATCTTGACCCGCCCATTTCCCCTTTTTAAGATTCACATCCGGGTCGCGGGTCTGGGTTTGACCCGCGTGTCAACCCGAATCTCGACTGGTCATGGGCTCAAACATGGTTGATGGGTTCAAAATGGTTTTGGGCTTAAACATCAATTTGGGCTCATAATGGTTTTGGGCTGAAACTAACAACATCAAAAATAATAACAAATTAACATAGAAGAAAAAATAAGAAAAATAAAAAAAAATCACAGATTAAAAAAAAATTAAAAAAAAAAAAAAATCTTTTTATTATTTTAGGATTTTCTAATTTTGTATTTTGATTTTTCAATTTTAAAATAACAAACACACATACAAATAATAAAAGAAAAAAATTTAAACAAATAAAACAAACAATTAACAAGTAAACAAACAAATATTTACATGCATTTGCACACTCCCCCTCAAATTAAGCATTTTAGACTATACTGAATTTACAAACTCCCCCTAAAATCATGCATTCTACCCTTTTTCTCCCCCTCAAACATTGCATGTAATAACAATTAAAACACATCAATGTTTGAAACAGAAAATGGACATAGAAAACATGGCATGAAAGCAGTTAAGTTTGTAAATCAAGCATTCCCAACTTGGTTTTCAGAAAATTAAACCTGTTTTCATCCAAAGGTTTGGTGAAAAGATCTGCAAGTTGGTAGTCTGTTGGGACAAAATAGAGTTCGATGTTACCTTTCTCGACATGATCTTTAAGAAAATGGTACCGAACATCTATGTGCTTGGTCTTTGTGTGCTGTACAGGATTGCAAGAGATAGCAATTGCACTCTTAGAGTCACAGTAGATGGGAATCCTGTTGAACTGAAATCCATAATCAGTCAACTGTGTCTTCATCCAAAGAACTTGTGAACAACAGCTTGCTGCAGCAACGTATTCAGCTTCTGCAGTAGATGTGGATACACAATTCTGTTTCTTTGAAGACCAACTGACCAATCTATCCCCTAAAAACTGTATACTCCCAGAGGTACTCTTTCGATCAAGCTTGCATCCTGCATGGTCAGCATCCAAGTATGCAATCAATTGAAACCCGGTATCCCTTGGATACCAGAGACCAAGGTTCACTGTGCCTTTCAGGTATCGGAAGATCCGTTTAACGGCCTGGAAATGACTTTCCTTGGGATTGGCCTGATACCTGGCACACATGCATGTGGCGAACATAATATCCGGGCGACTTGCAGTCAAATACATTAATGACCCTATCATACTGCGATATTTCTTTTGATCAAAAGATTTTCCATTTAAGTCAGCATTGATCTTTGTTCGAGCTTCCATGGGTGTCCCTATTGTTTGACAATCCATCATTTCAAACTTTTTCAACATGTCAAGAATGTACTTAGATTGACAAATAAAGGTTCCATTTGACAACTGTTTTACTTGAAGACCAAGGAAAAAGTTCAATTCACCCATCATGCTCATTTCAAATTTCTTGATCATTAAAGCAGAGAAATTCTTGCAGTATTTAGGATTAGTTGACCCGAAAATTATGTCGTCAACATAAATCTGGATTAGAATAATGTCACTCCCTTGTCGTTTTATAAACAAGGTAGTGTCTATCGAACCTTTGCTAAAACCAGATTTCACAAGATAAGAGGATAGAGCATCATACCATGCACGAGGCGCTTGTTTCAGACCATATAATGCCTTGTCTAACCTGTAAACATATTCAGGATGTTTGGAACTCACAAAACCTTCTGGTTGTTCAACGTACACTTCTTCTTTGAGGATTCCATTCAAGAAGGCAGTTTTAACATCCATCTGGTAGACTGTGAAGTTCTTGTAGGCAGCATAGGCAAGAAACATCCGAATAGCCTCAATTCGTGCAACTGGTGCGAATGTCTCATCGTAGTCAATCCCATCTTGTTGGCAATATCCCTTTGCAACCAATCTTGCTTTGTTGCGTACAACAACTCCATTTTCATCCTTTTTATTCTTGAAGATCCACTTGGTTTTAATTGGTTCCTTGTTCTTGTAAGGATTGGGAACCAATTTCCACACCTCAAGTCGTTCAAATTGATTCAGTTCCTCCTGCATTGCTTTCACCCAATCTGGACAACTTAGAGCTTCATTCACTGTCTTTGGTTCAATAATGCTCAGGAAATTGACAAACAGACATTCATTCGCAGAAGCGGATCTTGTTTGAACTCCTGTTGTTGGATTACCAATGACTTGAGAAATCGGATGAGCTCTTGTCCATTTGGTTGTGTGAGGAATTGGGTCAATTGGATCACCGGATTCTTCAGAATCAATAAAATCGGGAGTATGTTGTTCTGTCAATTGTTCAAATGAAGTAGCAGTTGGTTCAACAAAGTCATCTTGATCATAGTCTTCTGGATTGGTTGATGGATTTGTCACTTGTGAGATAACATGAATAAGTTGAGTATGCAACTCTGTTTTATCGGTAGGTGGAGGAGAATCAGATGGTGAACTAACATCTGATGATTGTGATGGTGAAGACTCATTGGGATCCATTTCTTTCGAATTTGAAGTTGATGGTTCATTTGAATTCTCATCAGATTCAGAAACTTTCTTCGGAGCTTGGAAAAATTCTTCAAACAAGATATCCAAATCTTGTGAAGTCGGAGTCGAGAATGATTTGACATTTGATGCAGTCTTAGTTGCGGAAGCTTGTGGACTTTGAAGTTCGGGTCTTGAACTGTGTTGTTCAAGAACCATCCCCGAGAGTTCATCAAATCTAACATTCATACTCTCTTCGATTCTCTTGGTTCTTCGGTTATATACACGATATGCAACCGATTCTCTTGAATAACCGATGAAATATGCCTCATCGCCTTTTGGTTCAAATTTGCCCAGATTGTCTCGATCATTGAGAACATAACATACACATCCAAAAATGTGCAAAAAGTTCACATTGGGCTTTCTGTTGTTGATTACCTCATATGGAGTTTTATCAAACCTCTTGTTTATTATGGATCTGTTTTGTGTAAAACAAGCAGTAGCAACAGCTTCAGCCCATAAATTCGGTGGCAACTTCGAATAGGCAAGCATTGTTCTAGCTGCTTCAACAAGAGTTCGATTTTGACGTTCAACTACTCCATTCTGTTGAGGTGTTCTGGCAGCGGAAAATTGGTGAGAAATACCCATGGACTTGAAGAAAGAATCAATTGTTGAATTCTTGAATTCAGTGCCATTGTCTGAGCGAACAATTCTAACAGATGATTTAAGATTGACTTGGGTCTTCTTGATGAAATCAATAATCACTTGCGGAGTGTCACTCTTTGCATGAAGAAAGAAGACCCAAGTGTAACGAGAATAATCATCTACAATCACTAGAATGTATCGCTTGCCATGGATACTTTGAACTTTCATAGGACCACACAAATCCATGTGAATAAGGTGCAACGGACCTTCTGTACTTAGAAACTTCTTTGGTTTGTGTGTTGCTTTCTTCATCTTTCCAATTGCACAAGCTGGACAAACATGTTCACTTTCATACTTGTAATCCGGAAGACCATCTACAAGTTGTTTATCCACGAGTGTATTAATCGTTTGAAAGTTAAGATGAGAAAGTCGGCGATGCCATAACCAAGAGTTTTGTGCAGTTGCTTTCGAAAGAAGACAAATCTCTGAAGAATTTGATGGGATGTTGTTGAGATCAATTGTGAACAAATTATTGTCTCTTGTTCCAGTCAGAATATCCACACCATCTTCAGTCTGCACTTTGCATTCATATCTCCTAAATAATACTTGAAGATCATTGTCACAAAATTGACCAACACTAAAGAGATTGTGTCCAAGTCCTTCAACATAGGATACTCTCTTGATAGTGACTCCGTTTTTGACAATGTCTCCATAACCAAGAATAGGAGCGATATGATCGTTTCCGAATCTTACTGTTCCCATAAACTTTTCAACAAAGTTCGAAAGAATTGACTTGTTACCAGTCATATGGCGAGAACATCCCGAGTCGACATACCATACACAAATGAGATATTCCTGCAAGGACATGGAATATGGTTTAGGTACCCATGTGGATTGGGTCCTTGCAGGTTAGAGGGATAACATGCAAGTACAATCAACACAAACATATAAAAAAATAAACATCAAGTAAAATGACATACAAACGAACATTTTATTCAAATAACAAACAAGCACACATAATTGTTCAAAACACACATACGAATTACAGACAAAGAAATGTAAATGGTTATACACAAGTATTGATACAAGCAGGAGAAGTCCTAGATGTAGTAGCATTATCTAATGTATTTGATCTACGGACAATCCAGACTTGTTTGACATGGGTAGTGTTTCCATCAAGTTTGAGTTTTCTAGTAGCATGCAAGAATCTATCTTTTGGAATCCATTTACTGCTACTTTTCATGCACAAGTCACCTGAAACACGAACATTCTTAGAGTTAGAAACTAAGTTAGCATTTATGTTCTGAACAGGTGTCTTCTTGATGGGTTCTGTGGTCTTAGTTACTTTCTTTATGTTATTAGGTGACAACCAACCATACTGGTCTCTGTATTTAGTCATGCCTGTTAAAGTATCTCTAATCCTCTGTAATGTGCACTTAGGATTCTTCTGAGAATACCTAGGGAAACTAGAATACCTAACCCGCGGTGATTGTTTGTTACCTATTGAGAAAGTTTCAATCTTAACAAATTTCGGACCACTGCTTGTTTTGACTTCTTTTTGAGATTGAGGTTCAGATTTGACCTTATACATCTTTGGTTGTCTAGAAGTCTTTTGGACTGTGGGAACTTTCTTTGAATTATGACCTGAATCCTTCTTTGATGATTGATTGAACTTCGGTTTCGAAACATTCTTTGGTGATGGTTTGGTCTTTGGTTTTACCTCTGTCTTGGGTGATGGGTTGGTCTTTTGTTTTACCACTGTCTTGGGTGATGGGTTGGTCTTTGGTTTTACCACTGTCTTGGGTGATGGGTTGGTCTTTGGTTTTACCATTGTCTTAGGTGATGGGTTGGTCTTTGATTGTTGGGTGGTCTTTGGTCTTTGGAACTTATCGGATAATGATGAAAATTGTGAAGAGTGGGACTTTGGATTTTTCTTTAGATTAAAATCAAGTTTTTCCTTCTTTTGAACAAAAAGTTTTTCAAATTCAGGACCAAAATCATGATTTCCTTCCAAATATGTTGACATTTCATCATTTTCCAACTTCACACTCAATTCACCTATCTTAATTGGACATGGACTTTTCTTGAGTGGAATTGATGCTTTTTCTTTCTCTGTAAAAGATTGAAGTGCTATTTTCTGAAATTGAAATTCAACTTTTAGATCATTGAGTTATTTTAGCACATTTATTCTCTGTTCCCTTTCCTTTTCAAACTTTTGTTTGAAAGCATCAATTTCATTCAAGTATGATACAGTTCCTTCAGAAAATTTGGCAAATGTCTCAATTTCAGAAGTAATCGGAAAGAAATAATCATCAACATCATGAACATCATCTAAATCACCATCAGTTTGAACAGAAACATGTACAACTTGACTCTCAGTTTGCACAGAAGCATTCATGATTTCACAAATTGAACATGTAGTTTGTGAAGTTGTCTCATTTTGACAAACAGATTGGTTTGGTAGACATGGTGTGGCCATAACTTCACAAACTGGACAATCAGGGTGATCACAATCATTTTCATGATTCTTTGGTGGGTCAATGACATAATGATTCTTGGGTGGGTCAATGACATAGTGATTTTGAGTTTGTTGATTATCTATCAAAGATTGCTTTTCATCAAGTGACTTTTGCAAATCCTCTATTACCTTTTCCAAAACTATTTGTGGGACATATGGTCTCAAATTATCAGGTTTTGGAATAGGAATAGAATTTTCCAAAGGTTTTTCAGTAAAACACTCAAGGATTTCGGGTATAACAGCCTCATGATTGTCTTTGATTGTCTTATGTGTAGAGTTAGCAAAGAAGTCATATGAGTCATCCATTAACGCATAGTTAAAATAGACCTTTGCACCCTTTTCTAGAAAATCATCATCCTCATAATCACTATTTGTCGGTCTCACAAATTGGTCTGTCATCCCACACCTCAAGTAAGATTCCTTGTATAGGGATGAGATCTCTTCCTGTGCTTTGAGCAAACATTTTGGATTGTCATAACCCAGCCCTGATGTGAATATTGTTTCAGAACTTCTTGGCCTATTTAAGAAAACTTGTTGATATGAACGATTGATCTTATACAATTTTTCTTGATAAGACTTAATTTCAGCTTTCAGCTCTTCATTTTCTTTATCAAGTTTTTGTTTAAGAGAATCTTTTATACAACATTCATATTTTAGGTCAGAAATTTTGTTTTCAAATTCTGTCACATCAGGGATAGATTCTTTGAATTTGACATTTAAAGACTCAATGTCTTCAGCCAAAGCATTTGCTCTAAACATCTCATTGGTCTTTTCAACCTGAAGTTGTCTGACAGTCTTGCTCAGTTCAAGAACTTTGGTCTCAAGTTCTTGTTTCTCAAGATGCAGTTTGGAGGTCGGAGTAAACATGACTGCAGCTTTTTCAGTTTTCAAATTATCAAAATCCTTTTGAAGTGATTCAAATTTATCTTTAGAATTTTGAAATTCGATCTCTTTGTCTTCCAAAAGCTTTGTTAATTTAGAAATCTGTTTACTCAACCCTTTCCCATACTTCATCGATTGAGCACTCTTATTCATTAAGTAATCTAATTCAGATTTAGTAATTTTAATTACCTCATCCTCGACCTCTGAAGAATTTTCATCAGCTTCCTCCAACTCCGTTGATCTCTTGATCTTTGTCATAAAACAGACGTTTGCTGCAAGTTCATCTGTCTCCTCATCAGATAGATGCAACCACTTGTCATCTTCAGCGAGAAGAGCAATGCCACTCTCTTCTTGTCTTGCGAGCATCAGTTTGTATTTATAATACTCGGAGTTCTTTTGTCGAGGTTTGGTACAGTTTATAGCAAAATGTCCAGGAATTCCACAGTTGTAGCACTTTTTGTCTTCATTCCTTTTATCCATAGCCTTTTTCTCAAACCTCCTCTGATTGTCAAACTTCTTCTCACCACCAACCAATTCTTTCTTCGGATCAAACTTAGGAGCATTCGTATTCTTTGCATACGAAGAGACTGATGAAGTCCTAAGCTGATTGTTGGTTGGTTTTTTCTTGAAGAATTTCTTCTTTAAAGCCTTCGTGAAATAAGCGAGTTCCTTATACATCTCTTTCTGTCTTTCATCAAGATCGGAATCACTCATATCACTCAGATCAGAATCAGTTTCAGACTCAACAAATCTTTGTTTTGATACTCTGGAAGTCTTCTTCTCAGCTACCAAGGCTAATGGATCGGAATGAGAACTCTCTCCTTTTTGCTTCTGAATTCTCTTGACATCCTCAACATTCAGTTGCAGCTTCTCAAATAAGGTGTGAATGGTGAGCTTTCCAAAATCTGATTGTTGGTTGAGTTGGGTTCCATACACTTGCCATTCCTCTTCCAGATTCTTGATGAATTTGATGTTGAGTTCCATATTGGTTCTCTTTACATCATTCTTTCTCAGCTCGTTAATGACATTGCAGAATCTGATGTACACCTCATTCAATGGTTCACCTTTTTGTTGTTTGAAGGTTTCATACATGTTAAGAACAGTAGACAACCTAATGGTGTTTGATACATCTGATCCTTCCATCTGCTTCTCCACTTCATCCCAAATGTCTTTTCCTGTCTCATAGGAATCAACATTGCAGTAAATGTCATCAGGAAGTGCTTGGTATAGGAAGGCAATTGCACTTTGATCAGCCTCAACTCTGTTCTTCTGTTCTGTATTCCAACTCTCTTCAGGTAAAACTTCTCCACTAACAGGGTTCTTTGGAATCTCAGGACCTTCTTTGTATGATTTTCTTAGCAATTTTCCATTCTTTTGCCTGTCTATCCAGTTCAGAAATCTTTTCTTCCATTGAGGATAAGATCCTCTAAATAAGACAGGTGGTCTTCCTTCAGAACCGAGTGCCAAAGCCTCTCTTGAAGCCATTCCAAGAAATAAGACTTAGAAAAAATTTGAGATTTTTCAATTTCAACTAAATGCAGAGCTCAAACCTCTGCAAATAGAACAAGTAAGAAATTTCAAAATTTCAAAATTTTGATTTTTTCAACCCACTCGAAGAATGTTGATGGAAAATGGTTTTGAGAAAGTTTCTTGAAGAATTTTGATTTGAGATTCTTAAAAACAACTAAGTGCCGAGCTCAGTTCTCTGCAAATGGTACAAGTGACCAACTTCTTAAAAACAACTAAGTGTCGAGCTTAGTTCTCTGCAAATAGTACAAGTGACCAACTTCTTAAAAACAACTAAATGCCGAGCTCAGTTCTTTGCAAATGGTACAAGTGACCAATTTCTTAAAAACAACTAAGTGCCGAGCTCAGTTCTCTGCAAATAGTGTAAGTGATCAAATTCTTAAAAACAACTAAATGCCGAGCAAATAACTCTGCAAATAGTGTAAGTGATCAACTTCTTGAAAACAACTAAATGCCGAGCAAACAACTCTGCAAATAGTGTAAGTGATCAACTTCTTGAAAACAACTAAATGCCGAGCAAACAACTCTGCAAATAGTGTAAGTGATCAAATTCTTGAAAACAACTAAATGCCGAGCAAACAACTCTGCAAATAGTGTAAGTGATCAAATTCTTGAAAACAACTAAATGCCGAGCAAACAACTCTGCAAATAGTGTAAGTGATCAAATTCTTGAAAACAACTAAATGCCGAGCAAACAACTCTGCAAATAGTGTAAGTGATCAAATTCTTGAAAACAACTAAATGCCGAGCTCAGTCCTCTGCAAATGGTACAAGTGACCAATTTCTTAAAAACAACTAAGTGCCGAGCTCAGTTCTCTGCAAATGGTACAAGTGACCAACTTCTTAAAAACAACTATTTGCCGAGCAAGGTGCTCTGCAAATAGAACAAGTGATCAACACACTTCCAAATTTCTTAAAAACAACTATTTGCCGAGCAATAAGCTCTGCAAATAGAACAAGTGAAGTTCCAGTACTTGGCCAAATTTCTGAAACACGTATTTGCCGAGCAAGGAGCTCTGCAAATAGTACAAATTAGAATTCCACTTAGCCAACGACTTCGGCAAATAGTACAAAGTAAGAACTCAACAACACGACAAAATAGTCGGTTATTTTGTTGTCTTCTTCGTTCAACTAACACCTCATTTGCAGAGAAGATTGAAAATCTTCGATATCTTCTTCATTTTTGCGAATTAGAACTCGAACTTTATATCAAAATGTTCAGAAAATCAATGCGCACAAATCCTCAAACAAATTAGATGCTAATTTCAACTGGAACTCAAACCCTCACGAACATGCGATTTGCAGAGCTCGATTGAAAACTACTCAAATGATGAAATTAGCTTCTGAAATTGATAGCGAAGGGAGATATATTGATATACAATCGATCGGTGAACAAATTAAGGACAGAAACACACTTAATTTGCAGTAATCACTGAAACAGTGAGCTCTGCAAATGGACCTTTCAGAAAAACAACTCAAATTCCAAAATTAAGCACAAATCAAGCTTGTAATTAGCTTTTGGATCGTTCAGCAACTCTGATTGTGCTCTGATACCAATTGTAGAGATTAGAATTCGAGCTTTAGTGTGTGTTTTAGTGTGTGTTAATGGAGGTTTCTAGTGAGAGAAAGTAGAGAGAGAGTAGAGAGATGTCAGGGAAAGATTAGATAGTATTATGGGGTAAAAGGTTACATATTCACTTATGGAGGGGGTTTATATACATATGAACAATTTACACTATGCCCCCTTCCATATTTACATGATTACATTCTAAGTACAAAACTACATGAAGTACACAAATCAACTACTACATTTATAATTCTAACAGTATGATTAACCTCCTTCAAGAGGCTTCCACTTCGAAAGAAATCTTGTACAGCTACAGTAACATCTGAACCAACAACATCCCAAGCATGCTTGTAAAAAGCAGCCGAGAAACCATCCGGACCAGGTGCTTTGTCATCTCCCATGTCAAATATAGCTTGCTTCACTTCTTCGGACGACACCGGTATAATCATAGCATTTGCCTTATCAGCAGACAACTTTTTTGTGAACAAACCATGAGTATTAAGCTCAGAAATCAGCCCAGGAGTACCCAAAAAAGCTTTATAATGAGCAACAAATGCAGCTCCAATACCCTCTCCAGTAACTCGTACTCCAGATGCATCAATTACTGAATCAATTCTGTGTCTTGCTTGTCTAGCTTTAACTACCTTATGAAAATAAGCAGAATTTGAGTCGCCAACCCTTGGCCAATTAACTTTAGCTTTTTGTCTAAGGAAACGTTCTTCATCAATAACAGCATCATTATAGGCTTGTAAATAAGCAGCTTCCTCGTCTCTAAGTTCTGGATTAGATGGATCTGAATCAACAGCCTTCTGAGCAGCATCCAATTCTATCCTTAGTTTTTCCACCCTATCATGCAAATTTCCTTTATCATACAAGAGCTTGCGCAAAGGAATCTTCAATAGTTTAAGCTTCTTAACAAGCTTGTACATAGGATATCCATCAAAATGAGTATTCCAAGAATTCAAGACAACCTGCTTAAAATTGTTGTGATGAACTAGAACATTAGAGAACATAAAAGGTTTTGGCTTAAATTTTATTTCCAAAGGGAAACATAATATGGCTGGTGCATGATCAGTAAAGTATGAAACATCACTCGCATTGACTAGTCAAACCCGACACCATATGTGTGTAGTGTGACCATATGTGTGTATGTATAAGGAAATTGTCGATTCTAAGGCTTATAAAATTTTCAAAATGGGAAAATTTTAATTTAGTCAAATTAGAAAGGACATATCCCTTATGATTGTCGTTTATTAAAACTTAAACATGTTTTGAAAGATTTTGAGGAAAATGGTCTCACTTCTTTTGTAAAACTAAAAGTATTAATATTCGACGTGTTGTTTTGATAAAATATATAATATTTTAGTGAAATATGTAAACAAATGGTTTCTATTTTAAGGAGAATCAAATAGTTTTATCATTCAACATATATATCATAGTTTAAAGTGGATAACACTTTCAGAGCCGATGAAACAAAGAGTTTTAGGGGCTTAGAAAGTGAGTAAGGACTTTAAACTTTGATATTGCCTGTTAATGACTAAAATTGATAATCATTTCCGAGCCGATGAAACCAAGGAGTTTTAGGGGCTTAGAAATTGATTAAGAATTTTAAGACTTGACAGTGCTTGTCAATGATTAAAATTGATAACATTTTTCGGAGCCGATGAGCCAAGATATTTCAGGGGCTTAGAAAAATGATTACGAATTTTGATTTTGACATTGATTGTCGATAGTTAAGGTTGGCAACATTCTCGGAGCCTATAGAACAAAGAGTTATAGGGGCTTAGAAAATTGTTCAGAACCTTAAGGATTGACATAAATTGTTGAAGGTTAAAGTTGATAACATTTCCGGAGCCGATAAAACAAGATGTTTCAGGGGTTTAGGAAATGATTAAGAACTTTAAGGTTCAACTTTATTGTTGTTGCTAACTACTTGTTTGGTTGTTGTGTATATCTTTTGCAGATGGCTGACAGACAATTCCATAGTAATCATAATTACTTGATTAACCTGGAAGTCAACCAGGCAAATGCAGCAGAGTTTGTTCCTATTCTGGATTTCTTTCAACGATCCATAATTCGAAGGGTTCTCACTTCCAACCCGGTGACCAGATTGACATACCTTAGTCAATTCTGGGCCTCTGCTAGATATTTTGATGGAGAAAATCCAAGGATTGAGGCAACGGTGAACAATCAGGTCATCCGATTCACTCCTCAAGATTTGGTCCAGATTCTTGGATTGGGTACTGAAGCCCAAGAGGGAGGAGCTAATGGTCCAATCTCATACCCACAGGCGCTCAGATATGGAGTCTACAAAAGAATGGGTTATGTTGGGGATCCTAACCAGAACACATTCACGAAGAACTGTATTCATGGGAAATGGAAGTTCTTCAGTCACGTAGTTTTGGTGGCTCTTAGCAACAGAAAGACAGGGTATGATAAGCTGAATATCGAGACCCAGTCCCAAGTTATCTCCCTTGTGCTGAACAAGCCATACAGCTTTTCTCGTTATTTCTTCAACGAGATTAGAAGGCAAATTGGTGCAGTTGCCAACGAGCGATTTTTGATGTATCCTCGTTTTGTTATGATGATCATCAATGCTCGTCTGCCCAATCTTCCACAGGTGGGTCTTATCGGGCATGTAACTACTATGCCTAATCGCATATTTTCTGATAGTTACAAGTATAGAGGTTCACTCCCACCTCCAGCTCGACCAAGAGACAGACCTCTCTTTGGTGCGGTCATCAATCCGGCATACATCGCACCGGATAATGATGGATTTGCCCATGATGGGTCTGATGTTGAAGGAAATGTTGCTGCAGCTCCACAGCATGTTCCTCAACCACCACCTGCAGCACACCAAGTACAACAACAACAACAGCAGCAACAACCACAAGTGCAACAACCCCCTGTAAATGTTGAAGCTGACGATGACTTGTTCTTTCAAGTGGAACAAGGTCAATGTAATGCTGAAGCAGCTGCGGAGCTTGCACGTCAAATGTTGGAACCTAATGATGATATCAATCAGGTTCAACATTATAATGCTCATGCAGATCTTGAGGCAGAGATCGATGAGATGTTCGAGGATCACGAGGCCGATGATGAGGCAAATAGTGATCCTCATGCCACTGAGAGCAGTACAGAGGACAACTCCAGTGATGATGATGGTCAAGAGGACCCTCAAGAACGACACAGGCTTTTGCAAGAAAAGCGTGATGCTCAATCTGAGAGAGAACTAAAGGCTGATGCAGATTACCAGCCTGAGGAGGAGGATGAAGAAGATAGTTCGCCTCTACAGTCCAGGAGGAGACAAAGGGCTGATGAAGGCACATCTGGCACACAAAAGTCTCCAAGACTGAGTGCAATGATGAGTATGGCAGTTGAAGAAAAACAAGGGCATGAGTCTGAGCATGTGCAGAGAGATACTGAGGAGGTAACTGCTGTAACAACCGTCTTAGAAATGTTCTAAATAAGTTCCTCGAATCGTACTTTCGCCATTAGAACGGCTAGACAGTTCAATTTATTTAGGTTCTTGACGTACTTTAGACCTAAATTATGTGCTTATATGAAGGTCAATTTGATCTTAAATCTTGATTTATTTGACGAGTTCCTGATTAAGTGCAATGAAATTTTAAAGTTCGGTTCGTAAACGTTCGTGTTCATAAAAGTTCTAGTTTAAAATGTTCGCAAATAGTCCTTGCATTTATTAAGTTCATTTATTATGGGAAGGGTATAAATAGAAAGGAATGGAAAACCCTAGAGAGAGAAAGAAACACTATTCATCTTCTTCCTTTCTCACTTCTCTCACTAAAAACACATAGTGCAGCTACCTTAAAACACACACAAAATCATCTTTTGATTTTGGATTGTTAAATCAAAATCGTTTGTACTTTTAGCATCCTTGTGATAATCAAAACATATTTCTGGGATCAAATCTCAGGTAACAACAACAATTTATGAGTTTTTGATCAAATTAAAAGTGTACTTTCTCAAGTTCATGTTCTTGATGATTTGGTCCAATTTTGATTGAAAATCGTGTTAATAATTAATGGGGTTGTGTCTAAATGTGTTTAACAACATATGTGTGAACAAAGTTGGGTCATAACATGCTTTAATTTACAAAACCCATTTTTGAATATGAAGGTACAACTTGTTCTTGAGTGCCATGACTTGTTCATGTGTTATTTGACCTTGAAAAGTATTAAAAGTGATATAAGTTGTTGTTATTGTGCATATACGTACTAGTGCTATGTTCTAACAAGTCCGGAAATCGATCTAGACCATCGTATTGTGTCCTTGTCCTTGTTTCAGCTCGTGTGAGTCATGGGACGGTCCTGATGGGACGATCTTGGTCCCAAGATCGTCCTAGGGCAGCCCATCTTGGCATATTGTACCTGTTCGATTCGATCTCGTGTGGTGATGTGATTGTTGGCACGTTTAATGGGTAACTGATCCTTTGGGATCGGTTTTGCTCAAACAAACGATCTTGTACTAGAAATATATGAAACGATCTTGTGCTTGGGACTTAAAACGATCTCGAACTGGAGAAGCTAAGACGATCTTGCCTTGTCCATTGAGACGATCTTGTCTAGTCCACTGAGACGACCTTGTGCCAATAACCCTAGAACGATCTTGACCATATTGTGCCTTAAAACGATCTTGATTGAACTTGAACGATGAAACGGTCTTGACTTAGCCTAAACCTAAGACGACCTAAACCTAAGACGACCTAAACCTAAGACGACCTTGTGGATGAACTTCAAACCCTTGGGACGATCTTGAGCTATTAAAGATGGGACGATCTTAGGCTGGTAATAATGAGACGATCCTGATCAAGCAAGTAAAACGATCTTGAGCCTATCAAAACCCTAAAATGATCTTGTACATAATACCTAGACTAGTTCTTAACTTCAAATGATCTAATCACGTACTTAAATCACCAAATCAATCCCTAACTTCATTATCACTCGATTAATCACACCAAAGGCTACTTATTATCATCAAAGCTAGTTCATGAATCGATCTAAAACGACGTACATTGTACAAACCCTAATCGGGTACATCAAATCATGATTCCTCATAATCAATAAAGTACAAGTTCTATAAACAACTAAATTGAGTTCTTAAGGCTAAAGTTCATTATTAAAGACACGTTCAACCTATTAACACGATAAGTACTTATGTGTGAGTTCTAAGACGTTCAGTTCGAGTCCAGTTCATGTACTTAAAGTTCATTTAAACTCTTTTGAGTCAAAACGTTCAAAGATCTTCAAGGGACCAAATCATCAGTTCATCAAGGACATTTCAATGATTAATTAATCATGTGAACTAATATGCGTACTTATTTATGATCAATAACTTGTACTTAGGCTTCCATCAAGACGTACTTGGATTTGATAGATATAACTTATCTATCTCTGTGCTTGTTCTCTGTGCTTATACTACTGTGCTTGTACCAGATCACTGTGAGTTCACTATTCCCCCTTTCGTACATTTTGTTCAAGTTCTTTTATCGGGGACTGAAAAGCATGAAAACTATTTTGTACTTGTACATATGTTCTTGAGCTATTTTACGTACTATATTATGATCTTGAACTATTTTACGTACAATTCTATGATCTTACAAAGTACTTATGATACGATTCTTAACTATTTAAAAAGTGTATTTAAGTCTTGAATGGGCAGGATCTTAAATACAGTTATACTGTTTAATGGAGTATTTAAGTCTTGAATGGGCAGGATCTTGAATACCTCTATACCACTGTACTTGATCGTTAACACGTTCTAGTTCGTACTTGTACTTGTTCAGTTCTTATTCACTGCTATCAATTCACATCCCACCGTTCAGGGATTGAATCGTAGATAATTATGGACAGCGCTGTTTAGGGTAGGCCCACCCTCATTCTCCGCAGTTCTGGAGGATGCATATTATCTGTTCTTGTTCTGATCTAGATCTTACTTGACTTACTTGATTATTATGAGCATATCTTCACAATACAGTTCAGTTCTGGCCAATCGGGTTAGCAGTGACAATACATTTATAGTTCATTAATTGTTCTTATACTGTTCTTACTATTACAAATTTCTTTTGATAAACGTACAGATCTTATGACCTTGTTCTTATTCCACGTATATATACATATATATGTATACTAAGTAGTACTTTATGTGAATCTCACCAACTACTTTCGTAGTTGACCTTTGAACTTACATGCTTTTCAGGCTAGGTCAGTAGATCTCTTAGCATAGGAGCCTTCCTCTTTAAGCTCATCTCTTTTGGCGTTTGTTCGAGTATAAAAGACCAGGAGCTGTGAAGACCTCCCTTGTTTATTCTGTTCAAGACTTGGTATTTAAAGACAATTTGTTCTGTCTTTTGTTCATTGACTATTTTGGGTATCATCCCATGTTCTATAATAACTATCATACCTCTGTTCTTTGTTAATGTTAATGGCTGTGTTGGAACTTGTACTGTGTGCAATTGTGCTTGTCTGTGCATCCCGTATATTCCGCTTTAGCGGGGTGTTACAACTGCTAGACCTAGGGGAGCAGGTAAAGGATTGATGATGAGGCCACCGGTTGATCCAACAAACTTAAGAATCAGACTTTCAGCCACAGGGTCTGCATTCACATCTTTCACCAGTACGATAACAACATCAGTTCCATATACTACAGTTACACTTCCAGTTGTTGGACCTTCTGCATTTCAGCAACCACATGCATCTACAATCAGACCGTCAATGTCAATACCGACTGCACCACCAACTATCCCTCCAGAACCGACGATGATGTTATATCAGGGTTGGTAAAGCAAGTGGCTGATATGAGAGCCTTGGTTGCTAGCTTGACAGAGAATCTGTCTAAGAAGGAAGCATCACATCGCCAGGAGCTTGAAGAGCTGAAGGCAAAGAATGCTCAGCTTCGAACAAGGCAGCAGGCTCTACAATATATCCAATCTGAGACAACCAAGCACCTGAAACTGATTGCCGAAAGATTGGAAAATCACAATGAAGTTATAAAGAGCCAGACTGCGGGTTTTGTAACACCCCAACTAAGGCGGAACGTTGAGATGTACAGAAAGTCGAGTATTCAAAACAAAGGATAATAGATAACATTCACCATAGCTTTATTGGATAAAAATAATTTTACAATGCACAAGCATGTGAACCAATTCCCAAGTACAATACGTCTACTATACTTGGATATTGAGTCCACGAAACAAATAACAAATACATGAGATGATATACTACAATGATCAGGGCGGATTCCATTGCCCGTCACAAGGTTTGATCTTTGACTCCAATGTGCAATGCAAACATTCATGATGCATATAATTCCTCAAAGCTTACGCTAATTCCTGAAAAGCATGAAGAAAAAGTGTCAACTACGAAAACGTAGTTGGTGAGTGCATAGGTTTGCAAATAAACCTCGTTACATATCCATTTCAAAATAGTTGAGAAATCCATGGTAAATCATAAAGTTTTCATTTGTCACATTTATCGTGAGAGAAAAAGTATATCAATCGATTGATCATTCATCATACCAAAACCATTCGGTCATCAATGTTTCAATATCGCCAATTTCAACAACTTTCAAGATTCCATATAAGGTCCAATACCCAAACCGTATGTTCAATCCATAATATCCAACCATAAATAATATCAATACCACTTGGTCAATGGTAAGACTACCATGACGTAATTCGATGAGATTGTTCTTGAGCCACTACTAAGACCGGTTATGTCCCAATAATCAATATATAGTCCCAAATGATAAGATAATGATAAGCACATGCTATCATTACA
>CM067169.1:80799322-80864348 GCA_034093135.1 Erigeron breviscapus | reverse complement strand
AAAAGTTTCGTCGAAGTCAACACCAGGTTGTTGGCAATAACCCTTTGCAACAAGTCAAGCTTTATTTCTTACTACCACTCCATTCTCATCCTTTTTGTTTTTGAATATCCACTTTGTACCGATTGGGTCATCTTTTCTAGGATTTGGAACTAATCTCCATACCTTCAGTCTTTCAAATTGTGCGAGTTCATCTTGCATTGCCTTAACCCACTCTGGATCACGAAGAGCTTCAGATACTGTTTTGGGTTCAATATTGCTAAGAGAAAGTGCAACAAGACACTCATTTACTGAAGTACGAGTAGTTACTCCTGCTTGTGGATCTCCAATATTTGATCAGTAGGATGGTATTTCTGCATACGTGTCCACTTGTGAGCATGAGGAAGAGGATCTTGTTGTTGAAGATCAACATCACCATCATTAAAACTTGAGTTTTGTTGAGAGATGGAGTCATAACTTGGTATAACTCTTTCCTCATAAGCTGGATGATCAAAATCAAGTGGTACATACACATTTGGAGTGTCCAATGGATTTGTTGTCTGAGTTAATCGAGAAGGTTGTTCTTGAACATTCACTTGAGAAGAATTATCCTGAGAGGATGGTGGAGAAATATCAGTAGAAGAGGATTCTTGCTCTGAAGAACTTGATGAAGATTCATGAATGTTGTCAGAAACTGGATCGTTGTTATTAAAAGGTTCATTGTTTTGAATTGGTTCAACGATGACATGAGGTTCTTGATCATGAATCGGTTTTGAATTATAGAATTCTTCAAAAAGAATATCTAATTCATCACTTGTTGGAGTTGAAAACTTCTTGAATTTTGAAGCTAAGGTAGAATTCCTGTAGAAGTACTTGAAGCACTTGGATCATTACTTGTTGGTAGCAAACTTTCTTGCTCAAAAATCATGCCTGACATCTCATCAAACCAAACATTCATTGTTTCTTGAATTGTGTTTGTTCGACGATTATAGATTCGGTAGGCAATTGATGTTTTGGAATAACCAACAAAATATCCTTCATCACCTTTTTCTCGAACTTTCCAAGATTCTCCCGATCATTCAAAGTATAACAAACACACCCAAATATGTGAAAGTAGTTGATATTGGGTTTGCGTTTGTTAACAACCTCATAAGGAGTTTTTTCGAAACGCTGATTGATAATGGACCAATTCTGAGTGTGACAAGCAGTGTCAACAGCTTCAGCCCACATATTGGATGGTAATTTGGATAAGCAAGCATTGTCCTTGCTGCTTCTACCAGCGATCGATTTCTCCTTTTAACAACACCGTTTTGTTGTGGGGTGCGAACTGCTGAGAATTGATGAGTGATACCTTTGGATTTGCAGAGTTCATCAAAAACAGCATTCTTGAACTCAGTTCCGTTATCCGAACGGATGTAACGAACTGGAAGTTGAAGATTTACTTGAGTATTAGTGATGAAATCTATCAATATCTGAGTTGTTTCATCTTTGGATGCAAGGAACTTGACCCAAGTATATCTTGAATAATCATCAACAATAACCAAGATGTATTTCTTCCCATTTCGGCTTTGTACTTTCATCGGCCCATAAAGATCCATGTGAAGCAAATGAAGAGGTGCTAAAGAATTTGGAGATTTCTTCGGTTTATGAGAAGCTCTCTTAATCTTCCCAACAGCACAAGAAGGACAAACATGCTCACTTTCATACTTATAGTCAGGTAAGCCTTTAACAAGATGCTTGTTGACCAAAATATTGATGGTTTGAAAATTCAGATGCGACAGCCTTCTATGCCATAACCAAGAATTCTTTGAAGTAGCCTTTGAAATGAGACAAATATTATCGGTTGGTTGGTTATCATCGAGATTGACGGTAAAGAGATTATCATCACGGTCACCACAAAGAATATCAACTCCATCTAGAGTTTGGACTTTGCAAAGAGATTTTTGAAACAGAACTTGAAGATTGTTATCACAGAATTGTCCAACACTGAACAAGTTGTGACTTAATCCTTCAACATAGTGAACTTTCTTGATGATAATTCCATTTCTTTCAATGTCTCCATAACCTAAGATAGGAGCGAAATTGTTGTTTCCAAAGCGAACTGTTCCCATGAATCTTTCAACAAAATTCATGAGCAAAGATTTATTTCCAGTCATGTGCTTCGAACACCCGGAATCGAGTATCCAAACACAGATGGTTATTTCCTGCAATCAAGAAAATTTAACCGTTTTTAGGTACCCACTTGAAGACGGGTCCTTTATGGTTAGTTAAAACAGGCAGGGTATATAACTTAGGAATCGCATTCAAACATGTTTTTGAATCAACATAAGCATTGACAAGCACATTATCAACAAACACATTGAATAAAAAGTACGAACATTCACATGAGAATTAAAAGTAACATGTCTACAAGCATCAACATCAGTCACACAAGTATGGGAATTAAGATTGTTTACAAGCTCACAAGGCCTTGCCTTGGCATTTTCAACATTATTTAACAAAGAAAAATTGTTTTTACTAACATGAACACCCTTCCTCCTATTAACATGCTTTCTCCTCTTTGTTTTCTTCTTTTTCTCAACATCCTTTTGATTACTAGTGATCTTAGGTACTAATGTCTTAGCAACCCATTTAGCACCACTAGTTATACTCTTTCCACCTGTTGAATTGAAATTAAGAAAATTAGAACTAGGAGTTTTAAACACTTTCATCTTTTTGGAATCTTTTGGAGGTGAGGAAACTTCTTGCTTCTTTGGTTTATCATGAGAAAACCATCCATATCTATCCCTATATCTAGTTGTACCATTTGATGCATCCTTAGTTAGCGAAACTGATCTAGATTTAGACACCTTAGGTATAAAGCTAGATTGAGAAGCATTAGATAGTCTTTCGGAAGTTTCACTTTGGTGTACTTTATCTTGTGTGGGGTCTCAGCTTGTTCCTTTGATATGTTTCACTGGGGTAGCAATAAAGGTTTCTAACTTAATGGTCTTTGGTTCAGTCTTGACGAGTTTGGTCTTAACTCGTTTCTTTGAGTAATATGAAGTTGGAGCTTTGGACAATGGTTTTTGAGATTCCACTTTTGTTTTCACTTTGATTTTGGTAGATTCAATCTTTTCTCAGTTTCTGAATCAAAAACATATTCTCCCTCCATGAATTTATCAAAATCATCTTTCGTGAAATCTTTTGAAAAAGAAAATTTCAATGGAGATTGATTAATTTCAGATTTAGTTGAAAATTTTGAAAAATCAGGAATCTTGGTGTCCAACTTCACATCATGGTTAGTTTCGGAAATTAGGTCAACTTGAACTGACACATCTTTGGTTTCACAAAAAAATTGAGTAGAAGTATCAACACCTATACTAGCACTAGGCTTAGGGTGAACAACTAACTCATCAACATTGTTGCATGTGAAAAACCTATAGAAGTACCATATCAAAACTAAACTATGTGCAAGTTCTTCATTAGAAAAATCAGATTGCACATAATCCTCAGCTATAAATGTAGCAGTATTTTGACAAGTACATCCAAGAGAATCAGTCAAGGTCTGAGTAGAGGTATTGGTAGATGAATCACAAGTAGTTTGTGTAGAATTGTCTACTAAAGCACTTTGGTCAGTTTGAGTAGAAGCAATCTCACAAACTTTCTTAGTATCAACAACAATACATTTATCCTCTGAATTCGGACTTTGAGACTTGAGATGATCAATTACTTTTTGTTGAGATTCTACCTTTTGTTGTAAACCTTCTATTTGTTTTTCCAAAATTGTGGTTGGAAAATACATTTTAGTTGGATTAGGTGGTGTACAGACAGATTCTTGGTTTTGAAAATTTGATTCAATTTCTTCCAATTTGAAAATTGAAGATTCTTTTGTTTTGTATGAATCATTTATTGCATCATAATTAACCAAAAATTCTTGTTTTGGTATTCTCTCAACTTCATCAGTCTCAAATTCGTCATCCAATGGACGAATAAATTGTTGTATCATACCAAGTCGTAGGAATTTTTCATCATACAAGGGTTCAATTTCCTCTTTGGCTTTTTGCAATGGTGTGATATTCTCAAATCCCAACCCGAGAAGAAGTTCTGTTTTGTCAATTTTTGACTTGTTGAAATAGGTAGTGAAATTCAAGAGAGGATTTTGTTCAACTTTATATAACTTTTCTTGATAGAAAAGTATATTCTTTTTAAATTCCTCAACTTGTTTTTCAAGATTCTCAATCTCAATGCCTTTTAGAAAACAATTATGATTAAATCAGAAATCTTCCTTTCGAATTCAACATTGTTTGGTTTAGCTTCTTGGAGCTTTTTATTAACAATATCAACATCCATTTGTCTTGCATTTGCCCGAAGCCATTCATTGGTCTTTTGAATTTCAAGATCTTGATTGGCCTTTTCAAGATCATGAATGGTCTTTTCAAGATTTTGACATTTTTGTAATAACTTAGAATCAGGAGAGACATTCAACTCACATTCTTTAACCAACATCTCATCTTTGTATGCTTGAAAATCTTGTTTAATAGCATCATGTTCAAAAAGTAATTGGAATGTTCTTCCAGAAGTTTTGAAAATTCACTTTTAGAAAATGAAATACTATTTTTCAACTTTTTGTTTTTGTTGGCTAAAGAGTTGATATGAGTTATCAAATTTGATAGGGCTAATCTACATGACTCTTTGTCCTTAATCAAAGAAAAAGTAGAGTCGAGATTTACCTCATCATCTGGGTATTCATCATCAGTGCTTTCTTCTTTAAAGACTTTGTTCTTGGCCAACCTTGCCATATAGCAAACATTAGCAGAGAGATCTTGATCTTCATCATCTGTTAGTAACAGCCATTTGTCATCTTCAGCTAGCAATGCATGTCCTGCTTCGACTTGTTTGGCTAACAGCATCTTCTGCTTGTAATACTCATAGTTCCGCTTTCGAGGTTGTTTGCAATCAACAGCAAAATGTCCAGGAATACCACAATTGTAGCACTTTTTGTCTGATGCCTTACCTTTCTCAACAACTTGTTTCTCATAAATTTCATTCTTTTCACCATACCTTGATCCATTAGCTTCACCTTGCTCATTACTCCTTGGATGATAGTGTTCCTTCTTGGGAAATGCACTTGTAGAAGAAGTGCGGAGATTGTTGTTTGTTGGCCTCGCTTTGTAAAATTTCCTCTTGAAATGCTTTGTTACCGCGGCAAGAGCTTGATATAGTTCATCTAAAACACCATCTCTTGTAGCCATCAGATCATCTCCCTCCTCATCAGACGAAGAAACAACCTACCATTTGCCTGTTAAGAGCTTCAGAAATCTTCTTCTCAACTATCAATGCCAAAGGATCAGAAGATACAACTTCTGGCATTTTGTTTGATGAAGCTTTGTTTAGGACTTGGTTTTCATTGAGTTTGAAAGATTCATAAAGAGTATGAATGGTAAACTTGGTCAGATTTTGATGTTGCTTGATCTGTATTCCAAAATCTTCCCATTCTGGACCAAGAGCTTTGATGAATTTGATGTTTAGCTCAATCTCTATTTTCTTGACATTGTTCTTCCTCAGCTCATTTATGACATTGCAGAATCTGTAGTAGACAGCTTCAAGAGTTTCATTAGGCAATTTCGCGAAGTTGTCAAACTCAGACAAAATATTGGTCAATCTTATCGTCGAAGTCACTCAGCTCCTTCCATCTGTCTAGCCACCTCATCCCATATCTCCTTGGCCGTATCATAAGAATCAACAGAGCCATAGATTTCATCCGGTAGAGCTTTGTATAAGCATGACCTAGCTCTGTTATCTGCAGCTGTTCAATCTTTTTGTTCAGCATTCAAAAGATCAGGAGTTAGAATTATTGCATCAGTAGTGGGATGGCGATGAACGGCAAGTCCATTAAGGATGGAATCTTTCATCATATGACCATTTGTTTGACTTTCCACATAGTCCATAAATCTTTTCTTCCATAGTCCATAGGAACCATGGTAGAGAACTGGAGGTCTTGTATCTGAACCCAATGCCAATGCTTCACGAGAAGCCATTTGAGATTGATTTGATTTGAAAGATTGGATTGAATTAAGAACAGAAAATGAAACGATCTTGAGAAGATTGTCCTGGGTGAGATCGTCTTGTGTGAGATCGTCTTGAGCAAGATCGTCCTAGGTGAGATCGTTCTAGGATTTTGATGAAATTTGGTTAAGTCTTGAAATTGAAACGATCTTGAAATGAAACGGTCTTGAAATGAAATAACTTTGAACTAAATGATTTTGGATAAAACGATCTTGAATTGAAATGAATTTGGATTGAAATGATTCAAGGAACTGGGACGATCTTGGTTGAAGATCGTCTTAAGTTCAGAGGAAATGGGACGATCTTGGTGAAGATCGTCTTAGGTTTCGAAGAAATGGGACGATCTTGGTGAAGATCGTCTTAGATTTTGAAGAAATGAGACGATCTTAGTGAAGATCGTCTTAGGTTTCTTTCTCAAAACTTATAAGTATTTGAATTGACCAAACCAATCCTTTCGGATTAATTAGCCAGAAAACAAACACTTCACCACACACTTGTCAAGAACACAAGAATGAAAAACGAGCTTTCAAATACTAAGACGATCTTGGGAAGATCGTCCTAGTGAAGATCGTCTTTGTGTCATCTTCTTCATCAGAATGTCAGTTTTAACCAAAAACTCCATTAATGACAAAAAAAAAACTTCAATATCTTTTGAATTACTGGGAGTTAAATCACGAAATCACTTGCAAACTGATTGTATTCACGTCCGCAACCAATTTATGAACAAAATTCAACACAAAACACAACAGATTCAAATCCCTCAAATTCGCGCCAAAACACAAAATTCAATCTCGAGAATTAGATTGAATTGGAACTTGAAACTTGACAGGATTATGTTTTCAACAACCACGAATCTATTGGTGAACAAATAATTGTAATTTTATGTGATTTGAAGTGTGAATTTTGATGAACCAGTAGGTGAGAAAATACGAACAGAAATTGTAAATAAATTTGATTTTGATGAATTTGTGATTGAATTCAGTTATGGATCGTCATCAGATTGATGTTTTTCTCTGATACCACTTGTTATAACACGATTTCTATTACTGAATTCAATTCATCAATGGCGGTTTGGATAGTGTGTGTTCTTGGTGTTTGTGTGTGTTTTGAGAGAGAATCGTATGTGAAAATGTGTGTGTGTTACTGGTATTTAAAAGTTATGAAAGGGTTCTACCAAAAGTTATGTAAAAGTTCTGATCTCTAAGGTATGAGAGGGCTATTTATAGTCTAATTATACAATTATGCTAATTGTCACAATTAGCCCTCAACCTTAGTAATCATTTATCTATGAATTAATAACAAGAAATTCCTTTAATCTAGATTACAATTTATCACTTGAAGAGAGTATGAACGTTAGATTTGATGAACTCTCGGGGATGGTTCTTGAACAACACAGTTCAAGACCCGAACTTCAAAGTCCACAAGCTTCCGCAACAAAGACTACTTCAAATGTCAAATCATCATTCTCTACTCCAACAACACAAGATTTAGATATCTTGTTTGAAGAATTTTTCCAAGTATCGAAGAAAGTTCCTGAATCTGATGGAAATGCCAATGAACCATTCTGTTCAAATTCAAAAAGATGGATCCCAATGAGTCTTCACCATCACAATCATCAGATGTTAATTCATCATCTGATTCTCCTCCACCTACCGATATTTCAGAGTTGCATATTCAACCTCATAATATCTCACAAGTGACAAATCCTACAACCAATCCTGAAGATTATGATCATGATGACTTTGTTGAACCAATTGCAACTTCATTTAAATAATTAACAGAACAACATTCTCCTGATTTTATTGATTCTGAAGAATCTGGTGATCCACTTAATCCAATTCCTCACACAACCAAGTGGACAAGAGCTCATCCTATTTATCAAGTCATTGGTAATCCAACAACTGGAGTTCAGACAAGATCCGCATCCGCGAACGAATGTCTGTTTGTGAATTTTCTGAGTATTGTTGAACCAAAGACAGTGAATGAAGCTCTAAGTTGTCCAGATTGGGTGAAAGCAATGCAAGAAGAACTTAATCAGTTCGAACGTCTTGAGGTATGGAAATTGGTTCCAAATCCTTACAAGAACAAGGAGCCAATTAAAACCAAATGGATCTTCAAAAACAAAAAGGATGAAACTGGAGTTGTTGTACGCAACAAAGCACGATTGGTTGCAAAGGGATACTGCCAACAAGATGGAATTGACTACGATGAGACATTCGCACCAGTTGCACGAATTGAGGCTATTCGGATGTTTCTTGCCTATGCTGCCTACAAGAAATTCACAGTCTACCAAATGGATGTCAAAACTGCCTTCTTAAATGGAATACTCAAAGAAGAAGTGTATGTTGAACAACCAGAAGGTTTTGTGAATTCAAAACATCCAAACTATGTTTACAGGTTAGATAAGGCTTTATATGGTTTGAAACAAGCGCCTCGTGCATGGTATGATGCTCTATCCTCTTATCTTGTGAAATCTGGTTTTAGCAAAAGGTTCGATTGACACTACCTTGTTTATCAAACGACAAGGGAGTGACATCATACTAATCCAGATTTATGTTGACGACATAATTTTCGGGTCAACTAATCCTAAATACTGCAAGAATTTATCTGCTTTAATGATCAAGAAATTTGAAATGAGCATGATGGGTGAATTAAACTTTTTCCTTGGTCTTCAAGTAAAACAGTTGTCAAATGGTACTTTTATTTGTCAATCTAAGTACATTCTTGACATGTTGAAAAATTTTGATATGATGGATTGTCAAACAATTGGAACACCCATGGAAGCTCGGACAAAGATTTATGCTGACTTAAATGGAAAATCTTTTGATCAAAAGAAATATCGCAGTATGATAGGGTCACTCATGTATTTGACTGCAAGTCGCCCGGATATTATGTTCGCCACATGCATGTGTGCCAGGTAACAGGCCAATCCCAAGGAAAGTCATTTCCAGTCGTTAAACGGATCTTCCGATACCTGAAAGGCACAGTGAACCTTGGTCTCTGGTATCCAAGGGATACCGGGTTTCAGTTAACTGCATATTCGGATGCTGACCATGCAGGTTGTAAGCTTGATCGATGTAACACCTCAACTAAGGCGGAACGTCGAGATGTACAGAAAGTCGAGTATTCAAAACAAAGGATGATAGATAACATTCACCATAGCTTTATTGGATAGAAATAATTTTACAATGCACAAGCATGTGAACCAATTCCCAAGTACAATACGTCTACTATACTTGGATATTGAGTCCACGAAACAAATAACAAATACATGAGATGGTATACTACAATGATCAGGGCAGATTCCATTGCCCGTCACAAGGTTTGATCTTTGACTCCCAAGTGCAATGCAAACAATCATGATGCATATAATTCCTCAAAGCTTACGCTAATTCCTGAAAAGCATGAAGAAAAAGTGTCAACTACGAAAACGTAGTTGGTGAGTGCATAGGTTTACAAGTAAATCTTGTTACATATCCATTTCAAAATAGTTGAGAAATCCGTGGTAAATTATAACGTTCTCATTTGTCACATTTATCGTGAGAGAAAAATATATCAATCGATTAATCATTTATCATACCAAAACCATTTGGTCATCAATACTTCAATATTGCCAAATTCAACAACCTTCAAGATTCCATATAAGGTCCAATACCCAAACCGTATGTTCAATCCACAATTTCCATCCATAATATAACATCAATACCTCTTGGTCAATGGTAAGACTACCATGACATAATTTGATGAGATAGATCTTGAGCCACTACTAAGACCGGTTATGTCCCAATAATCAGATATAATGTCCCAAATGATAAGATAATGATAAGCACATGCTGTCAATCACGTGCATAAAGATAACCAAGGGTCGTGCCATGGAGATGCCCGTAAATATATAGTAGTTAGAGCACCGTGAGGCCAGA
Source organism: Erigeron breviscapus (assembly GCA_034093135.1). NCBI lineage: Eukaryota > Viridiplantae > Streptophyta > Magnoliopsida > Asterales > Asteraceae > Erigeron > Erigeron breviscapus. Next base: position 80,854,404 of record CM067169.1, on the reverse strand, counting down.
CTGGCGATGAAGGTGGCCACAAAGGTAAACCAAACATCCCACCGTTACCTATAATAGTGGATGAGGGGACAAGTCCTAGTTGCGCAACCCTCTAACTACAGGCCTCAAATGAGTTAATAGTAGTGTACAAGGGACCACCGTTTGACAGAACTCAAGCTCATCATATAACATATAACACGTTGAACATACAATATAGTTCCCATATCATTATCATTATTTCAAAGAATCATTTCATAAGAGAAAGTCATTTTAATTAATCATGCTTTTCACCCCGCACGTAAAACATATAAAAGAGTTTGAAAGGGGGCTATGACTCACCTTGATATGCCGCATATTATATTCACTTATCCAAAATGGGTACTTCCCATCTATCGCTTCCTTGATCATATATCCGTCATATTCCTCAATCACATTTCGTGCCAAGACTATCCCTACGATAGGACTAATATACGTAAGTTCCTATCTTAAGCCATCACTAAGAAATGCCACTTTCATTATGTTGTCATAAATTTTGGGATCCAAGTATATTGTTAATATTTGTATCTTTTTGGTTGTAGAGAGTGTTGGTGTAAAATGGTCACTTTCATTATACATTTTTGTACGTTTATTGGAATTTCGGTAATTTGGATTTGGTTTATATGATTTCCATTGTATACTTTGCTTAGTAATAATATTTGACATTAGTGGTCTTATAATATTAATATTTTATGTATATTTTCTGATTTGTAATTATATATTTAATTTAATATTATTTAATTAATTATTTATTCATTTTATTGATTTATTTATTAAATAATTCCTTAAAAATACTTTTAAGTGTCATAATTGCTTTATAAATTATGGATAATTTCATTTGAATTATCTTCTGATATATATGCTCCTTAATTTATAATTTCATGATTTATACTTTTATTTGTGTATTTTCCATTTATTTTAATGAAAATTTTTAATTAATTATTTTTACTCAATTATTTATCTTTAAATTATGTAACACATGTCTCTTGCCTTTTAACTATTTTTCTGCAGTAGGTTTTAGTTATTTTTATCAATGGTTAAGATTATTTAACTTCATTCTTGATTTACATAATTTATTTATGGATTTTTATGTCTTTTAATTACTATTTAAATTCAATAATTCATGGAAATTCTTAGAAATCATCACTAACATTTTGGTCAAAAATCTCAGGCCTTTTAGGCAACTTTTATCCATACAAAATCATATCAATTTAACCACTCTTGTGTCTTGCTTATTTTGAGGGTTTTATGATTAAAAATCGTTTACCGAAATGGTAATTTTAGCCTCATTTTCCAAGCAATTCAAATGCGTCAATATGGATTTCCATCCTTATTTCCTTATTTCCAGAATGTTCATTATATTTTGGTGTCTTAAGTCGTGATAGTGGTGGGGGTGTGATAAGTGCAAATTAAAGCTTTCGGTTAGTGCTTATATGAACCGAATTAGTGATTTGTAGGCTTGTCTTTGCCATTTAATAACCAAGTTAAGTTTTATAACTTTTATTTGACATATTCTCAGTAGGTTTATAATACTTTTTGTACGTTTATTTGAATTTCGGTAATTTGGATTTGGTTTATATGATTTCCATTGTATACTTTGCTTAGTAATAATATTTGACATTAGTGGTCTTACAATATTAATATTTTATGTATATTTTCTGATTTGTAATTATATATTTAATTTAATATTATTTAATTAATTATTTATTCATTTTATTGATTTATTTATTAAATAATTCCTTAAAAATACTTTTAAGTGTCATAATTGCTTTTATAAATTATGGATAATTTCATTTGAATTATCTTCTGATATATATGCTCCTTAATTTATAATTTCATGATTTATACTTTTATTTGTGTATTTTCCATTTATTTTAATGAAAATTTTTAATTAATTATTTTTACTCAATTATTTATCTTTAAATTATGTAACACATGTCTCTTGCCTTTTAACTATTTTTCTGCAGTAGGTTTTAGTTATTTTTATCAATGGTTAAGATTATTTAACTTCATTCTTGATTTACATAATTTATTTATGGATTTTTATGTCTTTTAATTACTATTTAAATTCAATAATTCATGGAAATTCTTAGAAATCATCACTAAACATTTTGGTCAAAAATCTCAGGCCTTTTAGGCAACTTTTATCCATACAAAATCATATCAATTGAACCACTCTTGTGTCTTGCTTATTTTGAGGGTTTTATGATTAAAAATCGTTTACCGAAATGGTAATTTTAGCCTCATTTTCCAAGCAATTCAAATGCGTCAATATGGATTTCCATCCTTATTTCCTTATTTCCAGAATGTTCATTATATTTTGGTGTCTTAAGTCGTGATAGTGGTGGTGGTGTGATAAGTGCAAATTAAAGCTTTCGGTTAGTGCTTATATGAACCGAATTAGTGATTTGTAGGCTTGTCTTTGCCATTTAATAACCACGTTAAGTTTTATAACTTTTATTTGACATATTCTCAGTAGGTTTATAATACTTTTTGTTACGAGATTGTTGGAGTTGGTTAGAGTTGCAATCTAGTGGCTTTTAGCTTACTTTGTTGTGAAGAACTTTTACTTGGAATTTTCTGTTTTAACGCTTATTTTCATAACATGTTGAGTAGTCATTCTTGGTTGAGTTGAATTACTTGGACATTGGTGATTTTTATACAGAGACATATATGTGTCCTATATTTATGTGAATTTTTGCTAAATTTTTAGACATTGTTTACTACCTCTAAAAATTACAAAACCAAAGTTGGTCAGAAAGCTTGCTGCTGTGCGACTCAATATATTTTATAAAAGATTTCTATGATGAACATTTAAGAAAAATCTCCCAATTTTATTTTAAGTTAGGGACACATTGAACTCAGTTCACACCAAGTTTAAACTTCTGAAACCTATTGGTTACGAAATTAAAAATCGTCAAAGTTGACTCAACATTAAGACAAAAATCCAGTTTTGACCACTTTTGGTAGAAAAATCATATCGTTGGTTTGGTTTAGTGTTTTTGAGTGATTCCAGTTGGAGGTTAATCTTAACTCTTTTATCTACAACTTTTATTTTGAAAGTTTTTCTTGAAACGGCCCTCACATGCCCAGTTTATCCGTCCAAAGACAGGAGAGTGATTCTGTCAGAAGGTATTTGGGTCCAAACAACTCACCAATGACCATTCTTGCTTAATTTACACTTTATTTCACCACTAACATGCTTGATACTCCTTTTTCTATGATTTTAACATCAAATATACAGATTTCTTATCAAATTCAAAGTCATCATTCATCCATCTCAAATCCCAAATCAAAATTAACCAAAACTAGTGCAAATGTTAACATGCATGTGATGATCTAACACTTTTACACTAAATCCATTATTATCTCTTGCATTCTTAATTATTTCTTTCAAATCAATATTTTAAATGTGCATGCATGTGTAGATCCATATGTATTTAGTGATAAATTTAAAGGTAAAGAAAGTGATAACCAAAAGAGTTCAAGTTATCAACCTTTGAAGATGAATATAACAAGATTGTGGGTGTTGTTGGGTCTCCATTTCGTGGCTGCCCTTGGAGTGTTCATGGCTGTAACAAGCTTGAAAAGAAAGGAAAATAAGCTACAAAATGAAGGAAAAGATGAATAACAATCAAAGGAACATGTTGGGTACCCATTGATGATCAAGAATCAAAAGGAAAGAAGAAGATGGGACTTGTTTGCTCCTGTTTTCTGCTGCTGTTCGATCAGCCCCTTATAGGGCTGATTTCGTGACCTTGTTGCCTCCAAATCGACTCCATGCTTCCACCATACATGACTCTAGTTGTTGGATGATCAAGGGAACTTATTATTACATTAGATTAGTTAGTTTTAAGCTCCATTTTGCCTTGGAGAATCCGAAAATGGAGAAGAAGAAAGAAAGAAAGTTGGGAGAGTTAAGAGAGACCCATTGCATGTGTGTGTGTTGTGTTTGAGTGTGAAAAGAGAGAGTGGCCTGGTCTTGGGGCATAAAAAACGTGGCTATGGCAGAAAATAAAGGGTATGGAGTGAGTTTATTGGTTAAGAGGTGTGGTGGAAGGGTGGTGATTGGTTAGGAGAAGTGGTAGTGGTGTAAGAGCTTGAATTGGTACTAAAATGATGTCTAGATTCAAAATGAGGGTGGTCTTGATCAAATTATGTAGTAATGGTTTGATTATGTAAGTTTTGTTTATGCAAGTATTGAATTTGTAATTATATATGTATGCATGCATATATAGATATGTATTTGTATTATGTGCAAAAGTTAGCTATTTCAAGATATACGTGTATGTATGTATGTCGTGTGTATATATATCTATATATATGTATTGGCACTAAACTTCATAAATTTTCTTGATATACCTTCTATATTTGAGTTGTTGATTATATTTTGGATACATAGAGACTTGTTTGTTGGATTGAATACTTATGAACTTGTTGTTACCTTACATATTCTTGAAGTTGACTTGATAGATCATGGTTACATTCTTATAAGATTGTCATTATTTCTTCACTTTGAGATTGTCCTATGTTTGGCATTTCTAAGATAACTAGCTATCTTTGGGCATTCCATTGAACTAGAGAGAAGGTATCACTATGCCTTAAATGTCTAGAAGGTCAATTCTCTTGATAAACCTCTAGGGATAGATACCTAGATAAATATAAGTAAATTGTCATAGTCGGAAATTGAGGGTTGTTACAATCGAAAGAGTACTTCTGGAAGTGTACAGTTTCTAGGGGATAGATTGGTCAGTTGGTCTTCAAAGAAACAGAACTGTGTATCCACATCTACTGCAGAAGCAGAATACGTTGCTGCAGCAAGCTGTTGTTCACAAGTTCTTTGGATGAAGACTCAGTTGACTGATTATGGATTCCAATTCAACAGAATTCCCATTTAATGTGACTCAAAGAGTGCTATTGCTATTTCTTGCAATCCTGTACAGCACACAAAGACCAAGCACATAGATGTTCGGTACCATTTTCTTAAAGATCATGTCGAGAAAGGTAACATCGAACTCTATTTTGTCCAACAGACTACCAACTCGCTGACCTTTTCACCAAACCATTGGATGAAAACAGGTTTAATTTTCTGAAAACCAAGTTGGGAATGCTAGATTTACAAACTTAAATGATTACATGCCATGTATTCTATGTTCATTTTCTATTTCAAACATTGATGTGTTTTACTTGTTATTACATGCAATGTTTGAGGGGGAGAAAAAGGGTAGAATGCATGATTTAAGGGGGAGTTTGTAAATTTACCACGTTGTTTTTATGCTTAATTTGAGGGGGAGTGTGCAAATGCATATGAATTTTTTAATTTTATTTATTTTATGTTATGTGTGTTTGTTTTTAAATCTGAAAAATCAAATACAAAATTAGAAAATTTTAAAAGATAAAAAGATTTTCCTTAAGTTGTTATTTTTTTTTGTTTTAGTAAGTGTTTCTTTAGTTTTTTTTTTTTTTTTTATTTTTTTTTCTTTATTTTTTATTTTCTACTTTCTTTTTAGTTTTATTTTTTTTATTTTTTGTTTTTTTTGTTTTAATTCTGTTTGAGTGAAAAACCCAAAAAGAATTCAGCCCAAATTGTGATTTAAACCCAAAAAGAATTCAGCCCAAATTCTCATGATGAGCCCAACTTGATTTCAGCCCAAATGTGTGTGGGGATCCGGGTTGGCACGCGGGTCATGCCCATACCCGCGACCCGAATTTGAGATTTATATAGAAAATGGGCGGGCCAAATTCAGTTTATCACTTTTCAAATTTGAATCAAATTTTCCTTTTTCTTTATCTCTCAAAACCGATCAAATTTCCATCATTCAATCAAACTTTTTCATCTCCTTTGTAAGAATCAAAGTGTGTCTGGTATAATTGTCATATTTGGGTTGCTAATCATCCCTATTCATCGATCATATCATTCAATTTGAGGTAAGATTTTTACATTTAATATTTGTCACCAACTGTTTGATTAAATGCCGAGATAAACTGTTCATGTTCTATATGCTTTGTGATAATTTGTTGTGTGTTTTGATGATCTTAGATGCATGTTTAGGGTTTATATTTGTTGCTAATCGGTTCTGAATGCATTAATCTGCTTGTGTTTGAGTTTTCTGGATTTGATTAGTTGAAGGGCTGGGTAACAATGAGGTTTTAAAGAAAAGTGCCATTTGCAGAGCATTTAGCTCGGCAAATGCGCAATTTGTTCATGTTAATCATCAAATCATCATTATTTCTGGTTAACTTGTTCTTAATTTTCTCAAACAAGTTTTTGGATCAAAAAGTGTCATTTGCAGAGCTTCTAGCTCGGCAAATGCTTGTTTTTATCAAACCAGTAAATTTTTTCCACCAAGTAATTAAAACAACATAATGCAGAGCATTTTGCTCGGCATTCAAGTTTTTTTTGTTTTTCAAAATGGATCAAAGTTTTAAATCAACTGTTTGCAGAGCAGTTTGCTCGGCAAACAGTACAAAATGCAAAATTTTTACCAAGTGTTAAAACCATCTGTTTGCAGAGCTCTTTGCTCGGCAAACAATGCATTTTGACTCAAAAAGTTTTCCAAGTATAAAATCAACTGTTTGCAGAGCAATTTGCTCGGCAAACAGTACATTTTGGTCAAAACTTTTTCCAGCTCTTAAAAACAACTGTTTGCAGAGCATTTTGCTCGGCAAACAGTTCAAATTGGAATTTCAATGACAAGACTTCAACTAATTTTTCAAATCAACTGTTTGCAGAGCATTCTGCTCGGCAAACAGTACAATGTGAATTTTTACACCAAGTTTTCAAAAACCAACTGTTTGCAGAGCATTTTGCTCGGCAAACAGTACAAAATGAAAATTTTTCACCAAGTTTTAAACCTATTGTTTGCAGAGCATTTTGCTCGGCAAACAGTACAAAATTGAATTTTTCCATTGAAATTTTTCTTAATCAAATTGACAACATGATTGTTGATCAATCTAAGGAAATTTCATACATTGAAAAGGAGTTGGACAGAACTGCTCATTTGCAGAGCTTCGAGCTCGGCATTTACATGTTTCAACTCCAATAAACGATGACTTGGTACCAGACTTGAGTGTTCTTGTGTTTGCCGAGAAGTTTGCTCGGCAAACAATACAATTAAAAAATTTCTCAAAATGTGCTATTTGCAGAGCATTTTGCTCTGCAAACAGTACAAATAGAATTTAAATTTTTTTTCTTTCTTTCATTATTTTATTCTATGTTTCTTTTATTATTTTTTGTGTTATGTTTTAAAATGTATAAATGTTTGTGTGTATTGTGTTGGTAAATATATAGTATTTCATAAGTGTTTGGGGTGAGAGGCAAGGTATCGAACGCCTTTGTGTACTACCTTGTTTTTCTTATCTTGTAATACTTATGTGATCCTATATATTGTCTTGTTTTGTATATATATTTGGGTGAGATGCAAGGTATCGAACGCCTTTGTGTACTACTTTGTTTTCTCATTTCTAATATATATGCAAAACATTGTCTGTGAGTAATAAATGTGTTTCTTAAATGTTGGTATGTGTTATAATTTTTTTTTCCTGTGATTAAATTGTATTTTCTGGTCAAAACTTTGGTCAGTTTGTCTTAACAGAAAATAATAAATTTTCAAGATGGCTATGTTTAAAGAAGGAGATTCAATGAAGATGCAAGCCAATCAAGCACTTCATATACCATTTGCTTGCAAATTCCCAATCATTACAGAGATTTTGAGCCATCACCCATTGATCAATGCTTTGACTGGAGGTGCAATTGTCCCTGAGAAATATGTTTTTGAGTTATGGGAATCAATCGAATATGTAAAAGGAAGTAAGAGGCATGGCACAGCAGACTACTTCAAGTTTTCTCTTCAGTCAGAAGATGAAATCTTCAATTGTAAATTTAATCTGGCTGAGTTCAGAACCATCATTGGTTTTCCTGAACTTGAAGAATATGAAGAACTTCCAACAGTTGAAGAAATGTTAGCTGGAGTTCATTCTTTGGGTTATGAAGGAGAGTTGGCAACAATGAGAGATTTTAGAAGAATGAATATAGCAACTCTCTGGCATACAATGTACAACGTTCTAACAACTTGTTTGATGCCATCACAGAAAGGGATTGATCTAATGACGAAACATTCCTTATCAATGTTCTATGCAGTCACTCACAATGTGCAGTGTGACTTTGCAAAGATAATATGGGATAAAATGATCCAAGTTGTCAAGGGAAAGGATAAACAAGAAAGAAAATATATTCCCTTTATCAGATTCTTCACACTGATTATCGAAGATGTTCTTGATAATTCAGAAGATATTCCAAGATTGGAAGACAGCTTTAAATGTGTAATTGCCATGTATAAATCCAACTTGAGAGGCACAGGAAGTGAAACAGCAAGGCCTTTTCCGATTCCACCATTCTTAATTAATTTGGTTCCTGCTCAGAGTCCTCATCTTAGGGCTTATCTTGAGTGGTTAGTCTCAGCAATGGGGTCTGAAAGCCGACAGACTCCTACCCAAGCTGAGCATAGGTCGCCAAGTGAGGGTCCTAGGTTACATAAAAGAAAAAGAGGGGTTAGTGGTGAGGGGACTTCTGGGCAGAGGAAAAGAAAATCGAAACGAGTTATGTTTGAACAAGATGTTGTAACACCTGAACCTGTTTCTTCACCTGTTTCTCAACCTACACCATCAACACAATCTACACCAACCGTTCACTTTTCGCAATCTTCACCTTCACAATCTACACCTTTACCATCCGTTGTTTCACCAAACCCACCAACTTTTACACCACCTCGCTCTTCACCTGTACTTAATCCAACACCACTTGCTTCAGCACTACCTAATGAACCAACTCCACCACCAGGGAGAAGACTTAAAATGGCTGCTCGTAGGTCTCCAAAGAAATCAAAGAAGAAGAAATCCAAACGAAAGCATACGTCTGCTGGATCTGAAAATATTGGTGCCTCGACAGAATTAGGTGCTGAACAAGTAATTCATAATGTTGAATCTGAGGTTGAAACTGAGCATGTTAGCACTGGAGATGATGTTGTACTGGAGGAACAAGGTGGATTTAAGGGAGGAGTTGAAAATACCAGAGAGGATGTGCGGTCCGGGTTAGGACAAGGGCATAAAGAAAACGTTGGCCCTCCATTAGTTCAAACCAATGTGTCTAGCCGGGTTGTTTACCCTAGGGTAGAAGTCGGGAACTGCCCATTCTCGCTTGCACCAAACTCTCCCAGCCATTCTGACTCCTCACAACAGGAGTTAGTCTCACAAATGCACGGGGATCAGCCACGCTCACCACACTCTCCTCATTTGGAGGATGAGAGTGTTGAAATAAGAGAGGACCAGCCCCACCTCTCGCCTTCATTTCGTGCACAAGAGTCTAGATCTCCTAGGTACACGGATTCACAAGCACAGTTGAGTACTGATGCCGGAACAAGCGGAGGGGGACCCACTTTGTGTGACCCTCAAGGACAGCTTGGAAATCCTGCCTTAGCTAACATCACGCCAGCTTTAGCCACAGGTAACAGTCCTCAGACTGAGACTGGGGGACAGTATGAACGCCGTAGTGACACTGCTGTTCCTCAGGATCAACCTGAGACTGTATTAACGGGCATTCTCAGTGACCCCGGTGTTGTGAGTGGTGTTGCCCAACAACAACAAGTCCAGGACAGTGATTTATCACAGTCTAGGACACCAATTGATTCGGGTTGCAAAGCCCATGAATCTGAAACTGCTGGTGAGGGTATAACCCGAGGATCCGCAGGAAATCCTGAATCAGCTTCGCTGAATTTAGGTCACACTTCAAGTGTGCAAACAACCCCCGGGTTGACTACTCCACCTCCTACCCAAACACAAAGAACACCAACACCAAATCAAATTCCATCAACATCAACAAATCAACCTACCAAAGATTCTGCATGTGAAGTTTTGTTGAATATATTACGGTCTGAGGGTGATTTGTTGACTGTAACTGAAAGAGGAGTGTTGAATGCTCTTGAGGTGAGAGAAAGAGAACTTGCTACTGAATGAAGAAGTAAAAGCTTTGCAAGAACAAGTTGAAAAACAAAAGGCTGAATATGATGCAAAGCTTGCTGCATTTGAGCTCAGATTGTTAGCACTAGAATCTTGCCGACCGGCCTCGGTTGCTTCTAGACGGGATGATCCTGATTCTGATGATCACCCCGAGGGGGAGAACCAAGGAGAGGGTCAAGCCAACATTGAAAATACTTCGGCAAGAGTTGATGTGAATGCTGAGGGTGTGGTAATGGAAGAAAGAGCAGAGGGTGTGAATGTTGAGAATGTTGAGAACGATACTTTAGATGATGAGATTAGAAGAAGATTAGTTGAAGTTTTTGGTATTGATTCTGATGATCACCCCGAGGGGGAGAACCAAGGAGAGGGTCAAGCCAACATTGAAAATACTTCGGCAAGAGTTGATGTGAATGCTGAGGGTGTGGTAATGGAAGAAAGAGCAGAGGGTGTGAATGTTGAGAATGTTGAGAACGATACTTTAGATGATGAGATTAGAAGAAGATTAGTTGAAGTTTTTGGTATTGATTCTGATGTAGAAAGTGAAGAAGAAGTTGAAAATATTGAGGTCAATGAAGAAGAAGGTTTTGTTATTGAAGAGGATTTAGTTGAATATGCTGAAGGAGAAGCTGATCTAGAGGCCATAAAAGATAATGTTATATTGGATGAGCCAGAGATAGTTGAGACTCCTGTGAACGTAGAAGCTGCAGAGGAACCTATGTTTGAAGAATTTGCAGATCTTGATTACTTTGAAGTAGGTCCTTCAAGCAGAGTTGAAGTTGGAGAATCATCTGCTCATGCTAGCTCAGCTCCACAACATTATAATTTTAATGAATTCAACAATTTTGATGATCTTAGAAAGACTCCAGAAGCTGCAGTTCAGAACTTTCAGAAATCTACTTACAAACAGGTTTTGAGAGAGGCAATCATATCCGAGGAAGTTCTTCCTGATTATTTTCCAACTGATTTAACTGAAGAACAATTAAGATTTATTAATCGGGGATACTTCTTGAGGGATAGAGAAAGAATGGTTGCTCTTGGCATCAAACCAAAAGAAGCAGCTAAGAAATCAAGATATCTGGAGGAAAGGGCTTACCCTATATTTTGTGGAGCTACTAAGGTCACTAAAACCAAGAGACCAGAGTTAGACTCAATGTACAAGTTTAAGGAAGCCAGGCAAATCGAAGAGTACACAGAGCTTCTTAAACTTACAAAACAATATAATCCAAAGTTGCTAGAAGAACAAAGAAACCACAAGATATTGGTGTTGATCAGGGTGATTTTGATCAAAAGAGTTACTATCTCTATTCCATGTTTTCACGTCAAATGAGATAATAACAAGATCTACCGTTTTATAGAAGCCCAATTTAAACTTTTGCCAGTTGATGACATTATCTTCCTCTACAACCATTTCCTGAATGCAATGCAAAGATACCGTGAAGATGTGATTGCTTTTGATGCTGTAAAAAGATACATGTCAAGTTGCATTCAATATGCTTCATTGGAAGATTTTCAAATAGGGTTTGAAGTTGTGAAGAGGAAGATAAACGTTCCATATCCAGATCAGAGTCTTTACACTGAAGACATTGAAAAGCTCAGTATTGGTCATGTCATTGAAGAACCATCTTTTGGGGTTGTCTTTCTAAATAGCCGAAAGAAGAAGATTTTCATTCGTATGGATGAACTTGCTTCTTATTCTGATGGAACATTGGAGTTTTGTAAAAATGTGTTGCTGTGTTTGAAGGAAGATGAGCAAGATGAAAAGAAAAAGGAAGTGTTTGATAAAGTGATCTCCAAAAAATCAATCTACTCCCACACATATTATTTTATTGCAGGAATAAATGTTGGAGACTGACAACAATTAAAGATACTGCACACCAGAGATCATAGCCAGCGAGTGGGATCTTAATTACCTATAAAAGGTGCATGTATCTTACTCTTTAATTACTATTTTCATTTGATTACTTAGTGTTGATATAGTCGAATAAGTCAAGCATAATTATTAACTGACATATGACATCATTTAGGTGATTAGTCATTTTCCGTTTTTACCCTTAATAACACTTTTGATTTTCGAGTCTGAAATAAAATAGATCAAAAGACAGTTTTCATTCAAAAGTTATTTACAAAAAACTACTCGAAAGCAGTTCTACAACCATGATTGATCATTCCAGATCAATCTCTCCCCTCCTAAATACATTGTTATTCTACATTTCACATCCCCTATCGATTCATCTTTTCTAACCAACAAAAGAGTTTAAAAGGGCTCTGGCCTTTGCTTTATATCCTTCATCGCCCAAAAAAATAAAATAATAAATAAAAAAAAAAAAAAAAACAGGAAAAAAAAAAAGAGAAAAAATGAAAAAAGAAAAAAAAAAAAAAAACCATTTTGTAACCTTTCACCACATTTGAATGCAAACTAACATTCTGCCAAACACATTCTCTCTCTCTACTTTCTCTCTCTAAAACCGCCATTGATAAACACATAAACACACACAAAAGCTCGAATTCTATTCATTACATTAATTATAATCCCCTCCAAAAAATCAATCTACTCCCACACATATTATTTTATTGCAGGAATAAATGTTGGAGACTGACAACAATTAAAGATACTGCACACCAGAGATCATAGCCAGCGAGTGGGATCTTAATTACCTATAAAAGGTGCATGTATCTTACTCTTTAATTACTATTTTCATTTGATTACTTACTGTTGATATAGTCGAATAAGTCAAGCATAATTATTAACTGACATATGACATCATTTAGGTGATTAGTCATTTTCCGTTTTTACCCTTAATAACACTTTTGATTTTCGAGTCTGAAATAAAATAGATCAAAAGACAGTTTTCATTCAAAAGTTATTTACAAAAAACTACTCGAAAGCAGTTCTACAACCATGATTGATCATTCCAGATCAATCTCTCCCCTCCTAAATACATTGTTATTCTACATTTCACATCCCCTATCGATTCATCTTTTCTAACCAACAAAAGAGTTTAAAATGGGCTCTGGCCTTTGCTTATATCCTTCATCGCCCAAAAAAATAAAATAATAAATAAAAAAAAAAAAAAAAAAACATTTTGTAACCTTTCACCACATTTGAATGCAAACTAACATTCTGCCAAACACATTCTCTCTCTCTACTTTCTCTCTCTAAAACCGCCATTGATAAACACATAAACACACACAAAAGCTCGAATTCTATTCATTACATTAATTATAATCCCCTCCAAAAAATCAATCTACTCCCACACATATTATTTTATTGCAGGAATAAATGTTGGAGACTGACAACAATTAAAGATACTGCACACCAGAGATCATAGCCAACAGTGGGATCTTAATTACCTATAAAAGGTGCATGTATCTTACTCTTTAATTACTATTTTCATTTGATTACTTACTGTTGATATAGTCGAATAAGTCAAGCATAATTATTAACTGACATATGACATCATTTAGGTGATTAGTCATTTTCCGTTTTTACCCTTAATAACACTTTTGATTTTCGAGTCTGAAATAAAATAGATCAAAAGACAGTTTTCATTCAAAAGTTATTTACAAAAAACTACTCGAAAGCAGTTCTACAACCATGATTGATCATTCCAGATCAATCTCTCCCCTCCTAAATACATTGTTATTCTACATTTCACATCCCCTATCGATTCATCTTTTCTAACCAACAAAAGAGTTTAAAATGGGCTCTGGCCTTTGCATTATATCCTTCATCGCCCACAAAAATAAAATACAAAAAAATTATTCAGGGATACTAGGTTTTAGTTTTTTGGCAACCTTTAAGTAGATCAAATCCACCTTCGACATTTGAAGTTCTTCTTTGGTTTTAGCCAACTCTATTTCTAACTCCTTTATCCTTGACGCCTGAGCTTTTCTTGACTCTAAGAGCCATTGAATATACTGATTCTGGCTTTTCAGTTCCTCATCTTTGATCATATGTGCGTACCGCATTTGGGAAAAACACTGTAGAAAAAGATAAATTTAGTTTTCGAAAGATACGAATAAAACCAAAATGATTTATCTTACAAGAAGAAGTCTTTTCTCTGATTTATTAACTCCCCAATCGACTCTTGGAGGATCATGGATCTGGAGATGAGATTCGCCACTTGTAACTTCGGACATTGTGGTATTGTGAGAGTTTATGGTAACTGAAAATATAATGAATACCTTTTTGAGCATGAAAATTACTTTGTGATTTTGAAAGTCTGAAATCATTTGCTTATATAGAGGGGTGAAAAGATAGAAATGGACCATCGAGTAGTTACCTATCAAATCAAGACTCTTGGTTGTCCTACTTACACGCGTCTTATCTTAAAGGCAATTTCAAAATTTACTAGTTGACTCTGGTCAAAGCTTTAAGATTCAAAGTTATTTCAACAAAATAGATTTTATTTAAATAACTTTGGGGACAATTGTTATGGGTGAAATTTCAAGTGTCAATATCCTGAAGGTCCAAGATCTTGACATCCCAGGATCTTGACTTAGTAGAATATTCTGATTACACATTAATACTTTGCTAACGATATGTTTCAAGTATTATTGTTATTTCCACATGAGATAAGTATGCAGGTTCTGGAATATTCGATATACAGCTAAGGAAAACACCTTTAACGGTAAAAAGAAGAATTCACACATGGTATAACTCATCAACACGCAAAGACGACTTGGTCTGCCAAGATATTCGGAGGTCAAGACAATTTCTGCACGAGGAGAAAGACTATAACGGTCACTTGACTAAGCAAGATCCTCCACAACGTTCAACTATCGAAGACCCGGAAGATCCCTACAACTTCGGATAATTAGTTAGATCTTAGGTCTATAAATACTGAATGAGGCTGATCGATCTAGGCAATTCAATCTCACTTTACTTACTGCTCACTATACACTTGTATTCACACACACTACTCTTATTTTCATTATCACTTAGATACATCGATCAACCGAATTCCACCCTTTGTAAACATTTTATGATCATTAATAAAAGAACAAGGCAGGACGATTGCTTCCTCCCGGGGTTTTTATGCCGGCGATCCTCAAAGGATTAAGGGCTTTTCCTCGTTAACAAATCTCGGTGTTCTTGTTCTCTACTCTTTATCTTAATCGCATTACTTATAAGTTCTTTACTTTGATTTGCATTATTTATCATTATTGCTACTTATCATTCTGATCTTTATTATTCGATATCTTTATTCTTTGTTTAGTCGACATAATCGTTCTTTAAATCCTTTTATTTAAACGCATCTTTGAATCTCAAAGCTATTTTATAAGCCCTTAACCTCACGAACGAAAGTTTGGTTACATAATTGATCTAAGTTTTTCACGTAAATTGTCTTAGTTAATTTTTGACCAAAACAAAGGTGTGTGTGAATACAAGTGTATGTTGAGCAGAAAATAAAGTGAGATTGGATGCCTAGATCGATCAGCCTCATTCGTTATTTATAGACCTAGGATCTAACTAACTATCTGAAGTTGTAGGGATCTTCAGGTCTTCCATAGTCGAACGTTGGAGCGTATCTTGACCAGTCTTGTGGACGTTGTAGTCATTTTCCTCGTGCAGAATTTGACTTGAACTCCGAATATCTTGGTAGACCAAGTCTTCTTTGCGTGTAGAAGTCTTATCCCATGTGTGAATTCTTCTTTTTACCGTTAGAGGTATTTTCCTTAGCTTTATATCGGATATTCCAGAACCTGTATGCTTATTGCACGTGGAAACAACAACAATACTTGAAGTATATCGTTAGCAAATTAGTAATATGTAATCAGAATATTCTACTATGTCAAGATCCTGGGACGTCAAGATCTTGGACCTTCAGGATATTGACACCTGAAATTTCACCCATAACACCCACCGTGGGGCAAGTGGTGCTTTTCTCAAATTTTTTCTTTAAATTCGCGATTACATTATCTTACAAAACTTATTGCGAAAATGTCATTTCAATCCAGATCTTCTTCTTCTTCTTTATCATCTTCAATTTTAGGGATAGATGGCTCTCCTCTTCATATCCAATCATCTCAGAAGGAAGATGCTGATTCGGCCAAGATATTGACATCCGGGATAACTACGTTGGATCCCATTGTTTATTCTAACCAAGATCTTGTTTCTATGATGCTTCAATTTAACGAACAGGTACAAATGATGATAGAAATGCAAAGATCAAGGACCAGAAAGCCATTTGGAGCAACAACTACATCTTTGCATCCCGAGATCTTGGACCCTGATGTCATGGAATCTTCAAGCAAATATCAAGGAGACATTCTAACCAGGCAGCCGTCATTTTTGATGCATCATCGACTGAGGCTGTCAAGATCTTACCAAATCGGGAACTGGACGTCACTCAGGATCTTGAAGCTCCGGATCTTAAAGCTCAGGATCTTGAAGCTCCGGATCTTAAAGCTCAGGATCTTGAAGCTCCGGATCTTAAAGCTCAGGATCTTAAAGCTCATGATGTTGACGCTAAGGATTTTGACGTAACTCTGGAATATTCATACCAGAACCCAGGTCATAATATTTTTAACCCTTATTACTTTCTGGACACTAACAATCTGCAGGATCATGGAATCAGTTCTGAAGAAGTTCCACCAAGAAGCTATATCTCCAGATTTGCTCCTCCGATATGTGATATGGAGATCCCCAAATGTATCCAGCTTCTCAAATTGAAGCTATACGATGGTACTAAAGGTCCTAAAGAGCATGTAGCCCGATTTAGAGAAAAGATGGAAAATTTTCCTATTTCTACGCATTTGAAGGAAGGATACTTGTGCAAAGGTTTCGAATCTACTCTTACGGGTTCCGCGTTGGAATGGCTGCTAAGTTTTCCTCCCTACTCAATTACTTCATTCTCTCATATGATTAACTTGTTTTACAATCATTTTTATAGAAATTTAATTAAAAACCTTTATAAGATTACCCAGGGTTCTAATGAATCTCTTGGAAGTTATCTTAACAGGTTTCTCCAAAAGTCTTTTCCTATCCTAGATCTTGAGATCACTTCGGCGGTACACGCTTTCCATATGGGTTTGCGTAGTGATTCTCCACTCTATGATGATCTTTCAGAAAATCCATGTAGGAGCTTGTTGGAGGCAAGGATCCGAGGTTCAAGATATGCAGATGAGGAGGATAGGATGAGGATAAAGTCGCAATCTGCTTATGATCATCCCAATCGAAAATTGAAAACCTCATCTTCCAAATCTTTTAGGGCTAAACCCTATTCAAGATCTGACAATCACAGAGTCGATGATGTGGATAAAGATAAGGATAATGAGGAATATCCTAGGATAATTGACTATCATTTTTCTGTTGACATTTCAGGTCTAATTTTTGCAATGTATGAACTTGGGAACAAAGTGAGATGGCCAAAGGCGAAAAATAAAAATCCTAAACGGAACGGAAAACTCGATTGGTGCGCTTTTCACAAGGATTTCAGCCACATGACTAAAGATTGTCTTGCTTTGAGGAAAGAAGTAAGCATTCTCGTGAGCAAAGGATACCTCAGTGAGATCCTGAGTAAAAATGAGACGTGACGTGAATAACATCAAATTCCAAGTAAGAATTTATCATATGCGGAAACGAGGTATTCTCTTCTTAAATATATTACTTTATCATTACTTATATCTTCTATAAAACATAGGCAATATTTGAAATGCATGCTACATATATAAAGGCTAATAGGTATTCATTTAAATACAGTAAAACCTTTATATAGGGCAGAATGAACGTAAAAAAACTCAACAAACAAAGATTCTATTTACTTGTTAATTGTTATTTTAATGGAAACCAAATATTATAATATTATAAGCAGAAGACTTGGTCACGAGCACAAACACTTAAGTCACTTTTGTTCATTATTAATCAATTTTAAAATAAAATATATCGCTGAAAAGTAGGGGGTTTAGTTATTTACTTATTTACTTTAATGGTACTGGCCGGTATACATATTAACCACGTTTAGATAATTCATGTAACAACCACCCCGTTTTAATTGGAGAATTTACGCGGCTACGTTTAAATAGGAATCGAATGATCCAGATTCAATTAAAATAACACTCACCGGTGGCAATATTTATATATATATATATAATATCTTATAGATTACATAGCAACTAGAAATCACCAATAGGATGTATGATTTGCTTGTGATTTAGAATATGATCATAGAACGGTAATGATATCCCATATATTAGTAAACTTGTGACTAATTTTAGTAGTAATCTCCGACATAAAATAAATTTAGAAATTCTACAAGTAGAAGTAGACATATAAAAAACAAGATTAGATGTCATACTAAAATTTTCACAGGGGACATAATACCTTGATTTATTAGATGTTATTAAGCAAAACTTAATATGAGGAGTTGATAATACGATTATAATTAACTTGGAATATGAATTTCAAAAATCTTTGATGACTGCATGATTAATTTTTATCAGATTATCATTGTGTTTAGTAAAAAAAAAAAAATAAAAAAAAACTTGTGAAAATTTTCAATCTTTTATTTCATGATACTGAACTTCAAGATACTGGGGACAATCCAGGACCCTTAGGATCTTGGATCTAATATTCATGCAATCGTTCATGCAATCGTATATATGTCGGAACTTTATATTCAATTAAGGATAGTATGCCTATCAATTTAATCTATTTCAATTTTATAGAATTTCATTTGTTTCTATCACAATACTGACTTGAGCGTCGGAGTGGCGTTAGCCAATAGGCTAATGTCAGTATCTCTTTGTCGAAGTCTAATTTTGCAGGTTAAGCTTGAAGAGTGATCACTACCAACAAAGAGATTATAGCAATGTGGAACAAGGTCTTCACCTTTTGGCTTTCACGCCAACTTTTGTCTAAGGTTTTCACCTTATCACCCTGGTCGCACGATATTAGTTTCTGGCTGAAGGGTTAAATTCCAAGGTATTAGAAATTAATCTGTTGGTTGTCGATGTGACCATCGATTTCATTTGCCCCTAGTCGCACGTTGTTAATTTCATGGCTGAAGGGTTAAATTCTAAGGTCGCGAAATTAATTCTACCGAATCTCGATGTTACCATCGATCTCCCGAATTGGCTAACCACGCCACCCAATACTCATTCACACGAATTGGCTAACCGCCACCCATTAATATTCAAGGACTGGGGACACCCTCCAGATCTTGGATACCAATATCCCAAATGCAATGATCCGTTGAAATTAAGGGTCTCCCCTCTTAATTTTGGCTTACTCATTGTAATCCTGGACGCAGGATTTATCTCTATATATACATATATATTACTTTAATGCAGGGTTTGCAGATACTCTCAACGAACTTATGAATATTGATAGCTATAAAGCCAATAATGACCTCCTAAGCGATCGTCAAGACAGACAGGGGACACCAATAACGAATTGGAAAACAATCTTCCATGCACGGTCACTTCTATCCCTTATACTTTTGATTATCATTTTGAACTTTGATTTTGACATCGTTAAAGATGTTTTCTGGAAAATTCTAACTCCGTTTAAGGAGCTAAACGCGAGTCAGAATTTTGGGGACAATTGTTATGCCTGAGATTTTCACCTCTAAGATCTTTGTGGTCCAAGATCTTAGTGGTCCAAGATCTTCGTGGTCCAAGATCTTGGGGCTCTAAGATATCTGACCGTTATTACTTTGACTTAGTAGTACAGGAACAGGTAAAACGGAAGACTTGCCCCCAAAAGTCGGAATTTATGGTTGAAAACGTGTGAAAATGGCTCCATAATGTCCATTTACCAAGTAATCAAGTCAAAGAGAAAAATCTGCTCAAGATCCCTGATTGCCAGCTCAAGATCCCAGATTTTTAGGATAGTTAGTTAGATATTTTCTCTATAAAAGGGGCAAGTGATTGCTAGGCTGAACACTTCGACTTATCTCTGAAAAAACACTTCTTTCTCTCTATTTTCTTCTGTAAACACATTACACTAAACACTTTTCATCATTGTAACACTTAGATCAATCACTTGGGCTCTCGAATTGTAATTAACTTCGATTTATAATAATAAAAGTAGCACGGAGGGACGATTGCTTCCTCCCGGGGTTTTTATCCGGCAATCCAGAAGGATTAAGGGCTTTTCCTCGTCAACAAATCACGGTGTTCTTACTCCTTTTATGCATTTTACTTTATATATATTTTATATAACGTTTTTCTTACGATTATCACTCATATCTTTACATTTTGCTTACCTTAGATCAACTTTTACAAAGTAATCTGTTTATTTACGTTCAAATACTTTAATTAATCATATTTTATGCTCTTATACTGTTTCTCAACGAATTCTTAAGTATTATCACGTTTTAACGTTTTTTATTCAAGATCTTGGCACTTTATATGTTCATTTATTAGATTTTACAAGTAGATCTTTACTTTTACAGTCCTATCTTGATAAAAACAATCATTTTAGCATTATTTTACGTGATTATTCAATATTTAACAAATAAGTTACATTTTCACAATTATTTCAACATCTCAGTATACTGACCTTTCAAGATCTTTAAGCACACAACCTCACGAACGAAAGTTTGGTTACATAATTGATCTAAGTCTTCAACGTAAATTATCTTAGGTAATTTTTGACCAAAACACCTCCCAACAGGTCTTTCAGGAGTTCCAAAGGCAACAAGAACACGTCGCATTAGGACCTTGTCAGCACTTGCCACTGACAGTAGAAACCTGACCAGCCCTCTAGTTTCCTCCCAACAGGAACCTGGAGAAAGTCAAACGGGACAACCGCAAGCAGCCACCCTCGTAATTTCTGTAGGAGAGGGTGGTGAAGATGAAACTGGGCTACCCCAACCCAGAATAGAGTATGAGTCAACACAAAGTGTCCACGGCCTTTCTGACACTTCTATTGCACGAACTGACAAAGTCTCTGGCCAGCCATTGCTGGAGACTGAGGTTCCCAACTCTACGGCTGATGATGTTATGGTTGTGGATAGAGCAACTATAACTGAGGCAACCCAGTGACCTCTATCCCTGGTGAAGATACCTCGGTATCTGATCCTCCAACAGATGCAACCTTCCAGGAAACTGGAGAAGGTCATCTGGAGACTGACCAATCTGGTCAGCCCTCAGTTACATTCATGGATCTGGACATGGATGTTAATGACGAGGAAATCCTTATTGAGTCTTCGGATTCAGAAGGTACTGCATCAGACTTGGAGATTTTTGAGTCTTCTGTACAAGATCAAAACCCTTCATCTCAAGTCTCGCCTCGAGATGCTTCAATTTCAGTTTTACCATCACACAAAAATGAGCCTACTAAAATACCATTCCCAACATATAACTATATGTCTGGAAACAGACGTATGGCACCATCACCATCTGGGCAGTTCTCACTCCTTCGAGAAATGCCACCACCACTGCCGCCGTTGTTCACACCTGAGCATTCTCAGCATGAACAACACATTGTTACTTCAGTCCCTTCTTCTTCTACCACTCCTATTATTACTTCTTCAACTGCTGCGATGTCAACTGGGAGGCTTCCCTCAATTTGCCTCCTCCAGTTACTCCAGTGGTAACTGCTGCTGGTCCAGTGACACCTTCTCCTCCATCACTGGACAGTCAAGTTGTGTCTGTTCAAGCCAATATCCAAAACCTTCTTACCAGGGTGGAGGATATTCAAAAGACACTTGACAAAAACACTAAGTCTTTCTCCAGATACCACAAGGATCATCTGACCAATATTAAGGTGGTTGATCTGGGGATTAACAAGTTCTCAAATAATGAAGACTTGGTGTTAAAGAAGCTTAATGAGCTGGTCGGAGGCTGCAACAATCTGGCAACATCTTAAAAGAAGCCTTCGACCTTACTCAATCAAATGTCACAACCTCAATCTCCAATCTGCTGGATAACACTGTTAGAAGATCAGAAATTGATTTGAAGGAGATTGAAAAACAGGTGAAAGAGTTAGTTGAAAAGCCTGGGTTGAATGTGACTGAGCTTGGGTAGCAGTTGATGGTTTCAGTTGGTCAGAAGATCGATGATACGCTGGGTGCAAGGGAAACACAATTGATAGAAAAGGTGATGTCTGAGATCACCAAGCTGGCCACTCCTCAGGTTGATCTGGCCCTACTCACTAATGAGATCAACCAGTTGAGAGGCAGCATTGATACTTTGAGCACCCAGGTATCCAATCATACTAAATCTATTGATAAGTTGACCACTGAAGTAAATAATTTGAAACAAAAGGATGAAGAGGTTAAGGATAAGGTGGTTACTGGTCTGGATGAAGATTCCAAGCTTTTAAATGAATTAAAAACTGGTCAGCAACAGGTTACTGCAAATGTTCTGACCCAGTCAAAGGAGACCAACCATCTGTGGAGGTCTTTCAGGATGATGTGTGGAATTTTCAAAGAATGCAAGGACATGCAAACATGGCAGCCTCTCGACCGGTTGCCATCTCACCCTTCTGAATGGGAAGCTATAAGGGCAGGTCTAGAAGCTGCCAAGGGGGAAAGAAGTGCAGTCCTTGCAACAATTGCACCTGGAAGTACTCAAACTGAAAGGCAATCTGGTGGAGAAACAGTTGTGGCTACCAGTACTGAAACTGGTGAGC
Organism: Erigeron breviscapus; assembly: GCA_034093135.1. Taxonomy (NCBI): domain Eukaryota; kingdom Viridiplantae; phylum Streptophyta; class Magnoliopsida; order Asterales; family Asteraceae; genus Erigeron; species Erigeron breviscapus. Next base: position 80,831,792 of record CM067169.1, on the reverse strand, counting down.
AAAGGATTGAAGAGAATGTGGATGTGATGGATAGGGGGAATGTGGATAAGGGAAAAGGTTTAGCATCTGATGTAGCCCAGCCGGCCACTGATGTACCAATGTTGGAAACTGGCAATGTTGGTGTACTTCCTCCAGTTTCTGAAAGTGATAGCAAGCGTCTGACAAGGCTTGGTGATCAAATTAAAGAAAGAAAGAAAATGAAACAAGCCAACCAAGCTGAAGTCAGACAACATCTGGCCAAGATTAAATTGCTTGATATTGGTGATGCTCACTTGTTGGGAATTACTAAGGAGGAATATGCTAGAATAAAAGATGATGCCAGGATAGTGGGCATGTTGAAAGAAATGCTTGACATTCAATTGGACAGGCACTATCCTGATGACGAAGCTGAGCATGATGCCAGAAATCTAAATATATCAGTGGAGAAGGCAAAGGAGAACAGGGCCAGTGAGATTCAGAAAGAATTGAAAATGTAAGAAAGGTTGTGAAAAGGGTATTGAATCCACCTAGAAGGAACCCTCAACCAAGAAAGCCACTGCATAGAGATGCTGATCTTAGAACTTTCGTTGAACCAACTGGCGATGTATCAAATGATGACATCAAGAATGTTGTGCTGGCTGCTGGAGCTGGGAGTATTAAAATATCAAATGAATCTGAAGCAAGAGAGTATTACTCCCAGATCATGGCAACCAGAAGACACACTGGGGCAATCAATGGTGTTCATGTAACAATTAAGCCAGGCACCAAGTACTTTCATGTTGAAGTCAATTATGCCAGAGGGCCACTGGTTAGAACTGACAATCCTGGTGCAATGCAATATGGGTTCTCAGAATGGGTGGAAATGGTGAACTTTTTGGAAGCAAAGGGTCAAAAGAATAGGTTTGAGAAAGCTTGGGTTAACTTCTTGAAGGGCAAGATTCAACACAAAGAAAATCTGGAGCTTAAGTTGAATATTGATCCTGAAGACTCTCAGCCTATCTCTTCAATGACAAAGAAAAGGAAAATTGGTGAAGGGCCATCTTAAATTTTTCTTTCAGTTTATCTGCTTGTATTTTTGTTTACATTCTGTAACTTGTGTATATTTCATTTCCTTGTATAAATGAAGTTACCAGTTTGTAACCACAAGATAGATAATAGATTAGATCTAACAAACTCAAAAGAAAAACCCAAGGCATTTACTGATCTATAAAAATGCCTTGGAAAACTTAGATAGATTTAATCGAACAAGTCTCTCCAGTTCACACTTGTACAGATACAAGAACTGAAAAAGACTTGGCAATATTTCAGGACAAATAGGGGGAATTTGTTAGGACCAGTTTTGGTAAAACTGGCCAGTCTCCAGTTGCACCTGGAGACCAAGAAGATTTGTCCAGAAATATATTGAAGTCCAGTTGCATCGTACAGTTAACGCAACTGAAGACTTCCTCCAGTTGAGAACTGACCAGTTGAAAAATCATTCCAGTTGAAGTCGAAGACAACAAGTGGAAGATAGAGAATGACAATGGCAGCAAAGCCCAGTTGACATTCTAGTCAGTTACAAACTGGAGACCGTTAGTGGAAAGCTCTTACAAAGCTTTACACTGATTACGAGGAATTGACTTTTATGCTGCAACTTTACACAGCAACTTTACACAGCATTTTAAGGAATTAAATGTTATTCCTTAAATGATCTCAACCATATTTGTACGGCCAAAGTTAACATCCCAATGTTAACTTTGCCTATAGATACAAGTCATTGCACAACCAAGAAAACACTTCCAACATACACTTTGCAAACCTGCAATATTCTTGTTGAACTTGTGCAATATTCTCTCAATCGTAAAAGGAACATTTCACAACTTTAAGTGTTTCGATTGTGTAGAGAAATTCCGAGTGTAGATCAATTGTAGTTCATAGGTTGTTAGGATATTTACATACTTTGTATTATCTTGGTTCCGCAACAACTTGTAATTTATTTAAAGTTAATAAATAAATTACACTTGAAAATTACATATTGTCTCACCAATTTACTTTTCAAGTATTTTATATTATTGCATTGTTCTTTACTTATTGTCACTTAAATAAGTAATCTATCTAGAACTTGGTATATACTCATTGCAACTGGTCGTCTCCAGTTCAGTGCTTATATTGCAAAGTAACTCCACCATCGATATTGAGGTGTCTTCAGGTAGTACCATCTATTGAGTTGGGACTTACAGTTTCCACTTGTAAGTCCCCTTGAATCGGATTGTTAATAGTTTGCTCCAGTTATCTTGAGGTGCGGAACCCCTCACTATAACTTGGTGATTCACAACAAGCCTTCAGATTATCTGTTGCCTCGCAGATCTTCTCTAGGCCTAGCGGAACAACTATTGACGACTTAACCTGCAAATATGCTTGATATTTCGACAGATGTTCAACCCTAATCTCTGTTAGGGTTCGGTATATATAGGGAACATCACGACTTGGGCTTCAGCGAACTAGCCTCGCAAATCCAGCCCAGCTCGACACCTTTACGAGGTCATAATTGTGTCCTAGCCTCGTATTTGACCCTGCAAATGCGAGGTCGTATTCCCACTGTGAATTGCGAGGTCGCAATTCACACTTAGCAGATTATTACACATTCAATACTTAAACTTAATCTAGTATTCTATGCATAATATTAAGTTCATTAATGACAATCACATTACAAAGACATATTACAATATAAGCCTGAACAATCTAGACTGCTATTGACATAGACGTGTACTTACAAACTCCCCCTTGACAATAGCTTCTAGACATTGAAATAAGTATGTCTTCGTCTTGTCTTTGTCACCAATCTACTTCTTCTGCTTCTTTGTATCAGCCTTCTTCTTCTTCTGAACTTCCTCTGAATCATCTACAGCCTTATAGAAATCGCAGTCTGAATGTAAACCAATCTTCAAGCACAAACTCACTGCATTCCTATATTGCAACGCTGGACCCTGAAAATCTGGTGGAAACCAAATATTAACATTGTTCAGCTTCAGCAGATCTTTCCTACAGAAGTTCACTAGATGCAAAGGCTCATAAATTCTCAAAATCTCATAGTGATGATCTCCATACATCATAGCTTCATATGTCTTACTGTCAAAGTACCAGCCCTTCATATTATCCAATAAGTCCTTCTTAAACTTCTTCAAAGGCACTTCTTTGGCAAAATTGATCGGCTCATACTTTAAAGTAACAACAGGCTTCTTTGTCTTCGGATCTATCTTCGATTTATCCTTGACCATCTTGCCTTCCTGTGGACGATATTTTCTCTGAGATGGATCCTTGATCTTCATATCTTTTGCCATAGACCTAGCAATATAATTTTCAAACTCAGATCTACTAGGTGTTATGGGTGAAATTTCAAGTACCAATATCTTGAGAGTCCAAGATCTTGACGTATCAGGATCTTGACATAGACAAATATTCTGATAACTTATTAATATTTTGCTAACGTTATGTTTCAATTGTTATTATCATTTCCACATGCGTTAAGCATGCAGATTCCAGAATATTCGATATGAAGTCAAGATAAATATCTCTAACGGTGCAAAAAGGAACTCACACATGGGATTAATCATCAACACGCAAAGAAGATTCAGTCTTCCAACATAATCGGACTTCAAGTTGATTTCAGCATGAGGAGAATAGCTTCAACGTTCATTTGACTGAGCAAGATACTCTCCAACGTTCAATTACTGAAGACCTGGAAGATCCCTATAAACTCGCATAGTTAGTTAGATCCTAGGTCTATATAAACGAATAAGGTTGATCGATCTAGGACATCTTTTTACTCACTCGCTACACACTTGTATTCACACACACTGCTCTCGATATTCTCATCTCTATTCTCACACTTAGCAATATCGATCAACCGAATTCTACCATTGTAATCATTTTTAACAACCATTAATAAGAGAACAAAGGCAGGGACGATTGCTTCCTCCCGGGGTTTTTATGCCGGCGATCCATAAAGGATTAAGGGCTTTTCCTCGATAACAAATCTCGGTGTTCTTGTTCCTTACCTTTACTTTATTTCGTTAATTATTAGATCTTGATCGTAGTTAACATTACTTACTGTTCATTGCATTATTTCGATTCATCATAGTTCTTTATTTACGTTTATCTTAGTTATTTTAATCCTTGTTAAGTCGACATCTTTCTTAAGTAAATCTTTATTTCCATACGCATCTTTGAAACTCAACATATTTTACAAGCCCTTAACCTCACGAACGAAAGTTTGGTTACATAATTAATCTAAGTCTTCAAGGTAGATTATCTTGGGTAATTTTTGACCAAAACAATTTGGCGCCCACCGTGGGGCAAAAGGTGCTTTCAATCGATTAAAGAATTTTCAATTTTTTATCAAAGAAAACCAATTTTCTGAAATTAATTCCGAAAATGTCGACTCAACCAACTAACTCTTCACAAACTGCTCCTGCTGTTTCTTCTTCTATGATGGGTCATTCTGCAGGAAAGAATTCGTATCGAAGGAACAGAAATAACACGACACGAATCCCGAATCGAAACAGAGATAAAGGACCTGCTGATCAGGCCAATGACTTCAATGCTGCTGGAGACGTTCCGGCGGGAAATCCGTCTCAATTGAACACTGGATCTGGCCGAGCGGAACGATCGAGCTTTTATAATTCTGAGGGCTATCCAGACCCATTTAATATTGGATCTAGAGATGCTGCTCGAAATATTAATTCTGATGAAATACCTGACCTATTTACTATTTTGCAGAATATCAATGATACGATCAAAACAAATCAGGAATTTAATCAGGCTCAATTTAAGATCTTGGAGTCCAGAATTTCAGAGAATGGACCATCATTCACTCCAAGAAATCTATTTTTGACTCCAGGAGCATCTGCAGCCCCTGGATCTGCACCACAAAGCACGTCATTCCCAACTGCGACTCCGAATTTTGGGAGCAATATTCCGCAAAATACTCATGGGTGCATCCGCGACTATGGGTGCAGGATTACATAATTCTAATAATTTTACTAGTTCATTTGGTTTTACTAATCCATCGCAGGGTCAAGGACCAAACGAATATATCGCAAGGGAGTTTCAGAGGCTTAAAGATATGATCTCTAGTGTTCCTGGATTTCGCAATCCAATTCCAGAGGTCAACCCTGCATCATATCTTATCAATAGGTATGGTGACAGGATCGCAAACGTAGAGATCCCAAAGAAGTTTCAAGTTCCAAACATGAAGCCATACGATGGAACTACAGATCCTCAAGAGCATATAGCATTATATCTGGAGAAGATGGATACTGTGCCCATTCCCTCCAACCTAAAGGAAGCTTGCTTATGTAGAAGCTTTGGATCTACACTTTCTGGATCAGCCTTAAAATGGCTGCAGAGTTTGCCTCCTTTATCTATTAACTCTTTTGCAGATTTAACTAATTTATTTTATAGTCAATTTTCTTGTAGTAGAACTTTCGAAAAATTGACTGATGATCTTTATAAAGTTACTCAAAAACCTCATGAATCACTTAGAGATTTTATGACTAGGTTTACAAAAGAATCTCTTAATATTCCTAAATTAGATATGTTAACCGCTATTCAAGCTTTGCAGAGAGGCCTCCAAAAAGGATCTAAATTCCAAGAAGATCTTATTATGACGCCATGCAAGAATCTGGATAAGGCAAAAGCAAGGGCTGCAAGATTTATCAGGCTTGAAGAAAACGAGCTAACATCTTCCAAGTTAGAAGTTTTAGCATATGATCGTCCAAATCGGAAAGCGGAGACTCCCGCATTTAGGCCAAGAAACAAACCTTATACAAGACTTGTTGATAATCATGTAAATGCAGTCGAAGAAGATGATGGGGTTGAATATCCTGCTCTCTCAACATACTGCTTTTCAGTAGGAACACCTGGCATTGTAATGGCGCTTAGAGATCTTGGAGATAAAGTAAGGTGGCCACAGAAGAAAAATGATTCTTGTTTCAAGAAGAAGGATCCTAGCCAATGGTGCGCATATCACGAAGACTTCGGTCATCTGACTGAAGATTGCAAGATGTTAAGAAGAGAGATCTCTACTCTTCTGGCTAAAGGGTATCTTACAGAGCTCCTTGGAAGGAAGAAGGCTAAGGATGTTGAAGGCATGGACTTCTCAAAACCTAAGCCAACTCAAAAAGCAGATTCTCCACCACCAGATGCAAGAGTAATTAATACAATATCTGGAGGGTCGGAAGTATGTGGGACAACATATTCAGCGGCTAAGAGATTTGCTAAGCAAAGCAAAACGAATAAAGGAGAAACATTTCTGCACAAATCTTCAGAGGGACTCCAGATTCCAAGTCTGGAGTAGGTCCAGTAATTACCATTTCTGCACAAATCTTCAGAGGGACTCCAGATTCCAAGTCTGGAGTAGGTCCAGTAATTACCATTTCTGGACAAATCTTCAGAGGGACTCCAGATTCCAAGTCTGGAGTAGGTCCAGTAATTACCATTTCTGCACAAATCTTCAGAGGGACTCCAGATTCCAAGTCTGGAGTAGGTCCAGTAATTACCATTTCTGCACAAATCTTCAGAGGGACTCCAGATTCCAAGTCTGGAGTAGGTCCAGTAATTACCATTTCTGCACAAATCTTCAGAGGGACTCCAGATTCCAAGTCTGGAGTAGGTCCAGTAATTACCATTTCTGCACAAATCTTCAGAGGGACTCCAGATTCCAAGTCTGGAGTAGGTCCAGTAATTACCATTTCTGCACAAATCTTCAGAGGGACTCCAGATTCCAAGTCTGGAGTAGGTCCAGTAATTACCATTTCTGCACAAATCTTCAGAGGGACTCCAGATTCCAAGTCTGGAGTAGGTCCAGTAATTACCATTTCTGGACAAATCTTCAGAGGGACTCCAGATTCCAAGTCTGGAGTAGGTCCAGTAATTACCATTTCTGGACAAATCTTCAGAGGGACTCCAGATTCCAAGTCTGGAGTAGGTCCAGTAATTACCATTTCTGCACAAATCTTCAGAGGGACTCCAGATTCCAAGTCTGGAGTAGGTCCAGTAATTACCATTTCTGCACAAATCTTCAGAGGGACTCCAGATTCCAAGTCTGGAGTAGGTCCAGTAATTACCATTTCTGCACAAATCTTCAGAGGGACTCCAGATTCCAAGTCTGGAGTAGGTCCAGTAATTACCATTTCTGCACAAATCTTCAGAGGGACTCCAGATTCCAAGTCTGGAGTAGGTCCAGTAATTACCATTTCTGCACAAATCTTCAGAGGGACTCCAGATTCCAAGTCTGGAGTAGGTCCAGTAATTACCATTTCTGCACAAATCTTCAGAGGGACTCCAGATTCCAAGTCTGGAGTAGGTCCAGTAATTACCATTTCTGCACAAATCTTCAGAGGGACTCCAGATTCCAAGTCTGGAGTAGGTCCAGTAATTACCATTTCTGGACAAATCTTCAGAGGGACTCCAGATTCCAAGTCTGGAGTAGGTCCAGTAATTACCATTTCTGCACAAATCTTCAGAGGGACTCCAGATTCCAAGTCTGGAGTAGGTCCAGTAATTACCATTTCTGCACAAATCTTCAGAGGGACTCCAGATTCCAAGTCTGGAGTAGGTCCAGTAATTACCATTTCTGCACAAATCTTCAGAGGGACTCCAGATTCCAAGTCTGGAGTAGGTCCAGTAATTACCATTTCTGCACAAATCTTCAGAGGGACTCCAGATTCCAAGTCTGGAGTAGGTCCAGTAATTACCATTTCTGCACAAATCTTCAGAGGGACTCCAGATTCCAAGTCTGGAGTAGGTCCAGTAATTACCATTTCTGCACAAATCTTCAGAGGGACTCCAGATTCCAAGTCTGGAGTAGGTCCAGTAATTACCATTTCTGCACAAATCTTCAGAGGGACTCCAGATTCCAAGTCTGGAGTAGGTCCAGTAATTACCATTTCTGGACAAATCTTCAGAGGGACTCCAGATTCCAAGTCTGGAGTAGGTCCAGTAATTACCATTTCTGGACAAATCTTCAGAGGGACTCCAGATTCCAAGTCTGGAGTAGGTCCAGTAATTACCATTTCTGCACAAATCTTCAGAGGGACTCCAGATTCCAAGTCTGGAGTAGGTCCAGTAATTACCATTTCTGGACAAATCTTCAGAGGGACTCCAGATTCCAAGTCTGGAGTAGGTCCAGTAATTACCATTTCTGGACAAATCTTCAGTAAGGCTCCAGATTCCAAGTCTGGAGTAGGTCCAGTAATTACCATTTCTGGACAAATCTTCAGTAAGGCTCCAGTAGTCGAGTCTGGAGCGAGTCCAGTAAATCTGGACCTAACAAATTCCCCCTATTTGTTTAGAAATAATGCAAGTGTTTTCAAGCTTATATCTATACAACTTTGTAAGCTTGAAAAACACAAGTTTTGACTTAGTCTAAAAATTTAATTTACTGGAAAACACTTTATAGATCATCAGTGTTTTCAGTTTCATCTTTTAATACTAACTTAGACTAAATCTGATCATTTACTTGTATGAATTAAAAATTGCAACTAATATTACATACATCAACTGATAAATAGTTACAATTTTTATCAAACGATAAATTACAATAAGTAAATGATATGAGTCAGGCCCTTCTCTTCGATGTCTGTCCTGGAGCATCTTCAAAAGCCTTTCTCTTTGGTGATGGAGAAGATGGTGTAGATTCTGGTGATTTTATGCCAATTGCAACTTCCATTTGTTGCTTTCTTCTCCATACCTTCTCAACTCTCTTCAGAAATGATTTAACGTCAGTCGACAAATCTGTCTTCCCCCTGAACGTTAACGCAATCTCTTTCAGTTCACTCCATCCAAACGCCTGGACTGAAGTACTCTGTCTTTCATCTGTAAAGTTACCTTCTCTGGTCAACTTTATATAAAACTTTGACATACCTTCATGATTATCAGCCAACTTGATTTCAGCACCAGTGATCCTTCTAGCATCAGCCCTGAAATTCAACATTTCATTATACTTGTCTTTCCATTTGGCTGTCTGGATCATTACTTCAGTTTCCTTTGACACTCTCTGTTGTACTTCTCCAGACTGGAGTTGTTGACGATTGATTTTCAGAGATGTGTCCAGGGGAATGAATGTGCTAACATCAGCATCTTTGATTGCTTTGATCTGTTTGGCAGTCAGCTTTGGTAGGCCTGTCAATTTCTTCCTGTACTCTAACTCCAGAGCACCAGCATTTTTCCTTATCTTCTTCTAGAGGCTCACCAGTTCCTCCTTTCTCTGCCTGATGAGTTCTGGTACACTTACAGCATAAATTATTGAATCATAAATCTATTCTTCTTCAGCGTAAAAGGAGCGTACATGAACATCATCCAATGCATTCAGACATTGATGAACTCTGGGATCATCCTTCATCTTTTTATACACATCAATATTAATGCCCAACCTGCCAGCATTATAAGAGTCCAGAGTCCCCATTGTTGCCATCTCCCTTTGATGGGCCAGCAGTTCATCTTTTTGATTTCTCTTGAAGATCTCAATCATTATGCATTCTTGTTGAAGTTTCTTAGAGGTTTCATCATCAGCAGTAGGAAACTCTGATGATTCTTCAGCAGTTTGCTCTTCTTCTCTAGACACCATTTGTTCTTTTCCCTTAACAGACTTCAGAGTAGTTGGTATATCTGGAAAAGATTCAAACTGGGGCTCACTGGCTTCAGTACCAGCAGCCTCTTCAACCTGCCTAACAGCATCAGTACCAAGTGTTCTTTGTGCTAATTGTGCACTGGTATCAGTACCAGTCACTTGTTTTCTTTGCACAATGCTTTCAGTAGCAAAGGCCCTTTCAACTGCACTTGCAACAACTTCCATCTTCTTTCTAATCAAACCTTCTGGACCAGACGACTTTTCCCCCTTGGAATGATCACCAGTTCTGGACTTGAGATCATTCCATAATTGTTCTAGCATGTGTCTGTCCAGTTCACCAAAGGTTCTTCCAGCCACTGGAGTTGTATCAGTTACATTCTTTTTAAGTGCCTGCACTTCCTTTTTAATAATTTAAACTTCTTTAGGCAAGTGCTTTGGCAGCTCAACTTCAATCATTTTTACAACTTCTGGTAACAAACCGCCCTGAATTGTTCGAAGAACAGACCCAGAAATCTCTTCAGTGATTTCTTTCAGCATACTGGATCTGAACTTCCTTGTACATTCATCACTGATCGTGCTGGCAACAACATTCTGATCGAGGGTGGTCTACTTTCCAATGAACTGACCCTTGTAACCAACTTCTCAACCTCATCCTTCAGACCTGCCAGTGGTTGAACAAGTTCACCTTTCACTGCAGTCTGAACAGCATTCACCAGCCCTGTTTCTAAACCCTGGACTGCCACTTTGATGTTTTCAGTGTTGTTATTAGTGGCCAGTACCAGCTCATCCAGCTTCTCAAATACTAACTTCTCATTCCCAGCAAACACATTCATCTCAGATGCAAGGTTATTTGATAATAAAGATTTAAAGTCTGAAATAACCTGCGATGAAGTCTGAAGTGATCTCTCCAGGTCCGCCACCTTACTTAAAAGGCCTTGGACCTCGGCAGAAGACGAAGTGGAGAGACCACTGGGCGGTTCAAGATGAGAGGCTATTCTGTTCATTAATGGTACTTGTGCCCAGACCTCTTCAGTTTCAGTTTCAGCAGTAACAACTGTCGAGTCCAGCACACGTTGTTCAGAAAATTCAACTGGAGTTTCAATTGGTGGTGGTTGAGTTTGTGAATTTGGATTGTTGGTGTGAAGTATGGAGTTGATTGTGGAATTGAAGATGGTGGTGGTGGTGGCATATTGGATTCTGGTGGAGGAATATTTGTTTCTGGTGGAGGTGGTGGCATTTCTGGTAGACTTTCAACTTGTTCAACATTTTCACCAAGAAAGTCCATATTAACATCAAAATTCTGACCTTCTGATATGGGAGAATCAGCCTCATCCCAAATCATTTCACCAACAGTTGCATCACCAGACTGAGCACCAATCTGTTCACCAACCTGTTCACCTAATTCAACATTTAAATCGATTCGAGCCTCTTGCTCACCAGTTTCTTGTTCATCAGCCTGAACACTTTGTTCTACCTGCTCAATCACTTGTACATTTTCTTGCTCAACAAACTGTTCAACTTCCTCTGTCTGCTCAACAACCTGTTCAATATTTTCAACATTCTCCTCTTCATAAATAGGAGACCCATCAACGTTCATTACATCACCAGGATGTCTTTCAGGATTCACCTGAACACCATCTCTCATTAAACGCCTGGAAGATCTTGGCCGTCTAGTACGTTCAACAATTTCTGGTTGCACACCTTCTTCAGGAGCCACTTGTCGGATGGGTTGAACTGCTTCTATGATCTGAACATCTTGGTCACCAGATGGTCCTACACCAACTTGACCTCTACCTGGTGCCACTACTTGTGCATCATTTACAAAAGTAAGCATGGTCTGAGGAATATCTACCTCACCAGCTCTTGATTTTAGGTTGGTCAGATCCCTCAAAAACTCACTCACAGAAAAGTGAGTAGTTTCATAATCGTACTGGTCTCCTAGAGCGCTTTTAAACATAAGTGAAAGAAAACGGATATATGGAATATGGGGTTTTCTACCTTTCACCTTCAGACGGTCCACCAAATCATCAAACAGGATCTGAGCAAAATCCACTCTGAGTCCAAACCACAAACAGTAGGCAATCTGGAGCTGCGTTTGATTTATCTGATCAAGTCCTCCAGAACTACCTCCCAGACATTCAACCAAATGTGTGAAGAAGAATCTCCACGAGTCTGTCAGCCTGCTCATGTAAATTGTTCCCTTTCTTAATAACTGGCCATGGTCATCCAGAATTTCTGTGTGCCCCATCAACCTGCATACTTCCCTGAAATTTATGCCAGAGGGAAGTTCGATGGGCAACTCATTCTGTTCAAGATAATTCAATTGTAGAACAGACCTGAGTAAACTAACAGAGAAACTAAAGGATCTGGTACCTCCCTTAAGAGTATAAGAAATTGATGAAGTTTCTTCATTATAAATTGCAGAGTACCAGAATTCACATAAATAGTCATGGTACATTCTCCCTGGATTTAGGGTTAATGCACCATACAGAGGGCATGAGAGAAAGAATGTATTCAATCTCCCAATAATAGATCGGGCACTATGAACACTAGAAAGTTTGGCCATCCAGTTATTCATATTGATTCTTATGGCTTTTGCTTCAAGAGAAATATGGGGTGCCTTAACAACATCGGCAGCCGGAGCATATTCGGCTGCGAGCAGATTTTTTAGGAGAGTTTGATTGTCTAGGTGCCATTTTATGATAGATAAATGAAGATGAAATTGAATAAATTTAGGGTTTATGATGAAGATTTGATGAATTAAATATGGAGTAAATATGAGAGATGATTATGATTGGGAAATGAATGAATTTGAAGAAATTAAATGAAGGAATTTAAAAGATTTGGGAGTAAATATGTTCGAAGTAAATGTAAAATGAAAGTGAAAGTGGGTATATATAGGAGAGAGAATGTGGAACTCAAACGGTTTATTTGAAATTATCAAATATAATTTTGATCGGGGTTCTGAGATCCGCATTAAGTACATCACATCACACATTAATGTGTGATGGTTCACCGCCCACAAAAACTAACAAGTTGTGCTTTTTATCTTCCCAAGGTAAAAATACCATCATTACTTTGAAAAATTTACATGCCACGTAGGATTATAAGATAAATATCTTTAAAAAGTTTGCTTACGTGGCACGCACAATGATCAAGTATTTAAAAAATATTATGACTCATTTCAGTGCATCTGGAGGTTGACTGGACACTCCAGTATCACTGGTGGATTAGTCCATTGAAGCATGTACTGATGGTACACTGGAGGAACACTCCAGTAAAGTACCAGTGAAAACCATTTGAAAGAGACTGGTAACCTCAAACATGCACGTCAACTAATACAGACAAATGAGAGGGACACATTTACAAGGAGACAAATGTCACCTCAAACACGCACTTCAACCTGTCCAATTACCAGTGAGAGGGACACATTTACAAAGCACCAGTATTATTTTCTGAAGAATTTGTCCAGTGAGAAAATAAATTAATAAATTCCCCCTGAACTTAAAACATTTTTAAGAACAAAAATATCTTTCAAAGTCTTTCCCCCTGGAATGTTGATCCAGAAATCTATTAATGCAAAGATAGTACACAACGGCGTTCAATATCTGAGCAGTCATAAATTTATAAATCTTTAAATCAAGGATCCTTGATAGTACACAAAGGCGTTCAATACCAAGGTTCCAGATTTAAGGGTTTAACATTCCCAACTCACCAACAAGATATTCAAAAGTTTTGACATCCAGAGGTTTAGTAAAAATGTCAGCGAGTTGTTTGTCAGTGGGAATAAAATGGAGTTCAATGTTGTTTTTTATAATATGATCACGAATAAAATGATACCTGAGATCAATGTGCTTTGTTTTGGAGTGCATGACTGGATTGTTTGAGATAGCAATGGCACTGGTATTATCACAAAAGATTGGGGTCTTTGAATACTTAATACCATAATCAAGCAACTGGTTCTTCATCCAGAGTATCTGAGCACAACAACTGGCTGCAGACACGTATTCAGCTTCAGCAGTGGACAATGAAACTGAAGTTTGCTTTTTACTGGACCAACTGACCAGTTTGCCACCAAGGAAATGACATCCACCAGTAGTGGATTTCCTGTCTATCTTGCAACCTACATGATCTGAATCTGAATAACCCATTAGATCCATGCCTGAGCCTTTGGGATACCAAAGACCCAAACTGGGGATACCCTTAAGGTACTTCAGTATGCGCTTTACAGCAAGCATATGAGATTCCTTTGGATTAGACTGATATCTGGCACATAAACATGTTGAAAACATAATATCTGGTCTACTGGCAGTTAAATACATCAGTGAACCAACCATGCCTCTATAGACAGTGGTGTTCACTGGTTTTCCATCTGGATCTGAGTCCAGTGTCAGTGGTGCAGAAATTGGAGTTGGTTTAGATCGTGAAGAGTTCATGTCATATTTCTTTAAAAGATCTCTAACATATTTTTCCTGATTAATAAAGATGCCATCTTTGTTTTGTTTAATCTGGAGTCCAAGAAAATACGTTAATTCACCCATCAAACTCATTTCATATTCAGTTGAGATTATTTTCAAAAATTTCTTGCACATGTTTTCATCAGTAGACCCAAAAATAATATCATCAACATAAATTTGTACCATTAACAGATTACCTTTTTCATGAAGAATAAATAAGGTATTGTCAATTGCACCTCGTTTGAAACCATTTTTCAATAAATGTTTAGTCAGAGTATCATACCAGGCTCGTGGGGCTTGTCTGAGGCCATATAGCGCTTTGTCCAGACGATATACCCAATGTGGATGCTTTTCATCAATGAAACCTGGTGGTTGTCTAACATAAACTTCTTCTTCAAGCTTTCCATTCAAGAAAGCACTCTTTACATCCATCTGGTAGACCTTGAACTTATGATAAGCAGCGAATGCTAAGAATATTCTGATTGCTTCAGGTCTAGCCACTGGAGCAAATGATTCATCAAAGTCAACATCTGACTGGTAGTAGCCTTGTGCTACCAGTCTGGCCTTGTTTCTGATTACGTGGCCATCTTCATCGACCTTGTTCCTGAAGACCCATCTTGTTCTAATTGGTTCTTTCTTTCCAACTGGGAAAGGAACCAGATACCAGACCTTGTTCCTTTCAAACTGGTGAAGCTCTTCTTGCATAGCAGTCACCCAGCTTGGATCTTTCATAGCCTCGTCAATCTTCTTTGGTTCATTCAGTGATAAGAAACTGACATATAGGCATTGATCACTGGAGGCTCTTCTGGTCTGAACTCCTCTACTGGAGTCACCTATGATCTGATCGATAGGATGAGCTTTTGTCCATCTGGAGTACTGACCAGGATTGTTACTGACAACAATATTAGTGCAAGAGTTCAGTTGAGTTTCAGGATGAGGATCCTGGTAAACTATTTCAACATCTTCATCTGAATCAGTAAGATCACGATTTGCATCATGAAATTCTTCAATGGAAGGCATTTCCTGAAGTACTGGTTCAGTATGAAATTCTTCATATGAAGACATTTCAGGAATAGTTTCAACTGATACTGATACTGGGGGAGTAGTACGTACATCTGATCCAATAACAAGTTCATTGGGTAGTTTGAAACTTATTGAAGGATAGAAAGGTGTACTACTGGGGATCTTCTTCTTACGAACTGGTTCCAAGTCAGAATGACTGGAAACTTCTTCAGGTAAATCTTTGCAGTTGATGGGATCAGATTCACCAAAGATAATTGGAACTACTGGGGGAGAATCAAGGGCAGGCTTTTTATTGATTGCATTATTTGATTCATCAAAGTAACATGTATGGACTCTTGTACCTTCTCCAGTCTCTTGTTGTAGACTCTGAAGGCTTTGCGAATGGCTGAATATCCTAAGAAATATCCTTCATCAGCTTTGGCATCAAATTTGCCTAACTGAGTGGAGTCGTTCAGGATGTAAACTGGACATCCAAAAACGTGAAAATAACCAATATTTGGTTTTCTGTTTCTCAATATTTCATAGGAAGTCTTCTTGTGTCGTTTCACGTACACTGATCGATTCTGGGTGTGGCAAGCAGTTGCAATTGCTTCAGCCCAGAAACTGGTAGGAAGACCAGATTCAGCTAGCATACTCCTGGCAGCTTCTATCAGCGTTCGATTTTTCCTTTCTACCACTTCATTCTGCTCTGGAGTGCGTGCTGACGAGAAGTTCTGGGAGACACCAGTGTCAGTACAGAATTTCTCCAGAGTTGCATTCTGGAATTCTGTTCCATTGTCACTTCTTAACTGACACACTTTTCGCTTATGCTCCAGTTCAATCTGCTTGATAAGAGAGATGATTTCAGCAGCAGCTTCACTTTTAGACCTGAGAAAGACCACCAAACAATATCTGGAGAATTCATCTACGATCACCAGGGTGTATCTTTTACCAGCATGAGTCTGAACATTCACTGGACCAAAGAGGTCCATATGAAGCATGTGAAGTGGTTCAGTAATGCTGAAGTTCTGTCTGGTCTTGAAACTGGCACATTTCTGCTTTCCCATCTCACATCCTGGACATGGCCTTTCCTTTTTGAAGGAGACTGAAGGTATCCCATCTGCCAGTTGTTTTCTAGACAACTTATTAATATTTTTGAAATTTAAATGGGATAACCTTTTATGCCATAACCAGTTTGTGTCTTCATCAGCTTGAGTATAGAAACATTGCTCTGAAGAAGAGCTTTCCATATCCATCACATACACGTTCCCTTTTCTGGGAGCAATCAATACTACCTTCCAGCCCTTGTTGAATACAATGCCATGAACAATATTGAATAGAACTTGATAGCCATCATCACACAGTTGGCTTACACTGATCAGGTTATATTTCAAACCATTCACATATGCAACACGTCTGAATTTAACTTGTCCATTGTTCAGAACACCATACCCCTCAGTCTTTCCACAACCATCATTTCCAAAAGTAATGGAGGGTCCATCAGAAATGATGAATTCCTCCAGCAGGGTCTTACGTCTGGTCATTGTCCTGCCAGCTGCACTGTCAAGATACCAGGTATGCTTCTTTCGATCGCCCTGCACATCCACCAAATATATCAGTTAGATTTGGGAACCCATCGACTGATGGGTTCACTGGATCCTCCCTTATGGATCCCTGGGGGTATCTGGTTGAGTTCACTTTCTTCAACAGTAGTTTTTGTTGAAAACACTACTGGAGTTGATAGTTTAGAAACCTTTTTCTTTTTCTCAATTAAAGGAATATTTTTCTCTTTCTTAGAAAAAGGTTTGATATTTTGTATAGGGTCAGATGAAGTACCCTCAAAGTTGTTTAATCTTGCATGACAGCTTTGAACCTGACGAGCCAGTAGTTGAAACTGGCTCTCCAACCTTAACAAAATAGATTCTTCAGATGAAACCTGAGCCTTTCCAGTTGACTGGACTTTTGGCTTAGGAAGGGAACTGTTCTTTTTCTTTTGAACCTGGGGTTCATTAGAAACAGTCTGAGGCAAAGGTTTATGCTTATTGACCTTTTTAACTGGAGCAATCATCTGGGATGCTCCAGTCTTGACCTCCAAAAATTGAGCTGGTATTATACAAGATTTTGGGGTAGAAGGTTCATCATATATGGTACTAGGTTTAACCTCCTCTGGTAACCGGTCAATTACTGGTATTAATGCTGCAACATGAGTATTTCCATCCAGATATGCACGTTTTTGGGATGGAAATTGGTTTACTCCAGCATCATATGGCTTTCTTGTTTCAAGCCATGATTGAATAACCTGTTTTTCTTTTTGCAAAATTATTTCCAGGTCATGTTTTTCTTGAACCAGTTGTTCAGTTACCAAAACTTGTGCTTGAAATGCCAGTTCAATATCTTGAAGTTCTTTTAATTTTGATTTTAAAGCAACTATTTCAGAGGAATCTGTTTCTAAGCCATTTAGACTGTCAAATCTAACAGTTTCCACAAAAATTAAATCAGAATTTAGAGCTTCAGCAATGTCCAATTTAAGTTCAGGATCAGTTTCATTATCATAATCACTAACCTTTTTAATAACAATGTCTACCCATCGACCAGATGTGACATCATCCTTCACCAGATGCTCTTGATCTACCAGAGCCATAAAACAACAGTCTCTTTCCTCTTCTTCATCGACTGATGGGTTCACTGGATCCTCCCTTATGGATCCCTGGGGGTATCTGGTTGAGTTCACTTTCTTCAACAGTAGTTTTTGTTGAAAACACTACTGGAGTTGATAGTTTAGAAACCTTTTTCTTTTTCTCAATTAAAGGAATATTTTTCTCTTTCTTAGAAAAAGGTTTGGTATTTTGTATAGGGTCAGATGAAGTACCCTCAAAGTTGTTTAATCTTGCATGACAGCTTTGAACCTGACGAGCCAGTAGTTGAAACTGGCTCTCCAACCTTAACAAAATAGATTCTTCAGATGAAACCTGAGCCTTTCCAGTTGACTGGACTTGCACTCTTTCATGAAATGACCTTTTCTGCCACACTTAAAGCATGTCAGATTGGTCTTGTCAGTGGAAGAACTGGGTGCATGTTGTCCAGTGGGCCTATTTGCTCTGGCCTTAAAACGGTTAAACGTTTTGGCCATCATTGCAACCAGGTCATCACTGTCAGTTTCATCACAGTCTGGAGAGATATCATTACAGACTCCAGAATCCATTAGTTCAGACATCATCTTCTTCATCGACTGATGAATCATCAGAGGGAACCCATGCTTCTTCAGTGGTTGCTATCATGCATTTATTATTGTCTTCCATTTGTTTAGACAAGAGAGCAATTTGCGCCTTAAGCTTTTTGTATTTCAACTTATAGCTATCATCAGGCTTGTTATAAGAAGCAGTTTGACCAGACTGTGAGACAAACTGACTGGACTTGCACTCTTTCATGAAATGACCTTTTCTGCCACACTTAAAGCATGTCAGATTGGTCTTGTCAGTGGAAGAACTGGGTGCATGTTGTCCAGTGGGCCTATTTGCTCTGGCCTTAAAACGGTTAAACGTTTTGGCCATCATTGCAACCAGGTCATCACTGTCAGTTTCATCACAGTCTGGAGAGATATCATTACAGACTCCAGAATCCATTAGTTCAGACATCATCTTCTTCATCGACTGATGAATCATCAGAGGGAACCCATGCTTCTTCAGTGGTTGCTATCATGCATTTATTATTGTCTTCCATTTGTTTAGACAAGAGAGCAATTTGCGCCTTAAGCTTTTTGTATTTCAACTTATAGCTATCATCAGGCTTGTTATAAGAAGCAGTTTGACCAGACTGTGAGACAAACTGACTGGACTTGCACTCTTTCATGAAATGACCTTTTCTGCCACACTTAAAGCATGTCAGATTGGTCTTGTCAGTGGAAGAACTGGGTGCATGTTGTCCAGTGGGCCTATTTGCTCTGGCCTTAAAACGGTTAAACGTTTTGGCCATCATTGCAACCAGGTCATCACTGTCAGTTTCATCACAGTCTGGAGAGATATCATTACAGACTCCAGAATCCATTAGTTCAGACATCATCTTCTTCATAGAAAATACATTCTCAGAAGATATTAATGCCGCACAAGGTGGTACAGTATTAGTGACCACTGTGGAACTACTGGAAGCATGATTAAAAGAATCTTTTTCTGCCTCAATCCTCTGGGCTTGATTTTTTTTTTTTTTTTTTTTTTTTTTTTTTTTTTTTTTTTTTTTTTTTTTTTTTTTTTTTTTTTTTTCTTTTTTTTTTTTTTTTTTTTTTTTTTTTTTTTTTTTTTTTTTTTTTTTTTTTTTTTTTTTTTTTTTTTTTTTTTTTTTTTTTTTTTTTTTTTTTTTTTTTTTTTTTTTTTCATTGATAGGAAGTCTTGGCACATAGGGTCCTTCGTTTAAGATTTTCATCATATTCCTTTCAATACCAGTAACATGTAATATTATCCTAGCTTTCCACGTACCAAATTCATCACTGCTCCCATTGAATTTAGGAACAGGATTATTTGAATAATGCACATGCACATGTGGAGAAGCAGGAGGAGGAGGTGGTGGATTGTTATTTCCAGGGGGTGGGTCATTAAGATTAGTTTCATGAGTTTCTTGAGTATTTTCTGGGATTTCCATCGCGAAACAGATCTAGGTAAGTATATTAACCTTCTGCTCTGATACCAATTGTAAAGTCCCTCACACGATGGTTTAACCCACGAGTGTAAAATAACAAGACAAGTATGAACTAGAATCGGACTAGTATTACTTTAAAATATATATGCAAGAATATAAACAAAGTAATAAATGACTTAAGCAATATTTAAACAAGTAAATAAATGATGGAACACAAATGTAATTTTCAAGTGTATTTTCTTTATTGATGTATAAACAAAATACAAGATCGTTGCGGAACCTAGATATTACAAGTATGTAACTATCTAAACAATCTTTGAATTACAAGTATGTAACTATCTAAACAATCTTTGAATTACAAGTGATCTATACTTGCTAAATAATCTCCTTTGATCGATATACTTAGAGTTGTGAAGTATACCTGTTTAGATCGATAATATTTAAGCAAGTTCACCAAATTGCTAAAAAGTAATTTTCTCAAAGAAATGACTTTGTATTTATAGGCAACAAAATTCAACAGTGAATTTTGTGCCGTACAAATATGGTTGCATGCATTTAATGATCCGACAAGAACATTAAATGCATTGGTTAAGGTACAAGGATAAAGTCACATCAATATGACTTTATTCTTTTAACCAACCACCTTCACACACGTATATACCAAGGTAAAGAACAAGTGGAATGTCCTTTGGAAAGTGTGTAAAGGCAAAAGTCAATTCCTCGATATCAGTGTTCAGACTTGTAAGGTCTAGAACACTGACAATCCTCCAGAGTTCAGATCTGGTAAGACTTCCAATGGACTCCGCCATTTTTCAGTCTTCTTTATTCTGACTTCAGTCTTTGACTTCAGTGAGAACGTCTTCAGTAAAGTAGATCTGGACTGGGGTGAAGTCCAGTGAGCTAATCTGGAGAATACTCCAGATTTCCTATACAAGTATTTGCTCACTGGTGTTCCATTATTTCTGAACAAATCTTCAGAGGGACTCCAGATTCCAAGTCTGGAGTAGGTCCAGTAATTACCATTTCTGGACAGATCTTCAGTAAGGCTCCAGTAGTCGAGTCTGGAGCGAGTCCAGTAAATCTGGACCTAACATCTTAGATGCTTAGAAAATCCTGAGACCAATGAGGTTCTCAAAGATATACATGAAGGAGAATGTGGAAATCACACAGAGGGAAGGTCTTTATATTCAAAGATCTTAAGAACAGGTTATTATTGGCCCACGATGAAGCAAGATGCTGAGGAATATGCGAAGAAATGTGATGCTTGTCAAAGGCATAGCAACATTTATCATCAGCCAGCAGAACCCATGTATCCAGTTCTATCACCTTGGCCATTCATGAAATGGGGAATGGATATAGTAGGACCAATGACAGAATCTTCAGCTGGGAAGAAATATTTTTTGGCCATGACAGATTATTTCTCAAAGTGGATTGAAGCTGAAGCATACACCAAGATCCATGAGACTCATGTCATATCTTTCATTCAAAGGAATATACTGACAAGATTTGGCGTACCAGCGGAGATTATTTGTGATAATGGATCACAATTTATTGGAAAGAAAACTACAAACTTTTGTGAGAGATGGGGCATCAAGATGATTACTTCTACTCTAGTCCATCCACAAGCCAATGGTCAGGCGGAATCAAGCAACAAAATTATTATGAATAATCTAAATAAGAGACTGGGACAAGCAAAGGGAAAATGGGCTGAAGAATTACCATTTGTCTTGTGGGCTGATCGAACAACTTCGAAAAGTGCCACTGGACAAACTCCATTTTCACTTGTCTTTGGAGCTGAAGCAGTTCTGCCTACTGAAATGGACTTACCTACTGTTATGCCTGAAATTTTCACCTCCAAGATCTTCAGGTTCCAAGATCTTCAGGTTCCAAGATCTTCAGGTTCCAAGATCTTCGTGGTCCAAGATCTTGGGGCTCTAAGATATCTGACCGTTATTTCTTTGAGTTAGCTGTACAGGAACGAGTAAAACGGAAGACTTGCCCCCAAAGCAGGAATTTATAGTTGAGAACGTGTGAAAATGGCTCCATAACGTCCATTTACCAAGTAATCAAGTTAAAGAGAAAAATCTGCTCAAGATCCCTGATTTCCAGCTCAAGATCCCAGATTTCCAGCTCAAGATCCCAGATTTTTAGGATAGTTAGTTGGTTATTTTCTCTATAAAAGGGGCAAGTGATTGCTAGGAAAAAACACTTCGACTTACCTCTGAAAACACACTTCTTTCTCTCTATTTTCTTCTGTAAACACATTCCACATAACACTTTTCATCATTGTAACACTTAGATCAATCACTTGGGCTCTCGAAGCTCGGATCTTAAAGCTCGGATCTTAAAGCTCGGATCTTAAAGCTCGGATCTTAAAGCTCGGATCTTAAAGCTCGGATCTTAAAGCTCGGATCTTAAAGCTCGGATCTTAAAGCTCGGATCTTAAAGCTCGGATCTTAAAGCTCGGATCTTAAAGCTCGGATCTTAAAGCTCGGATCTTAAAGCTCGGATCTTAAAGCTCGGATCTTAAAGCTCGGATCTTAAAGCTCGGATCTTAAAGCTCGGATCTTAAAGCTCGGATCTTAAAGCTCGGATCTTAAAGCTCGGATCTTAAAGCTCGGATCTTAAAGCTCGGATCTTAAAGCTCGGATCTTAAAGCTCGGATCTTAAAGCTCGGATCTTAAAGCTCGGATCTTAAAGCTCGGATCTTAAAGCTCGGATCTTAAAGCTCGGATCTTAAAGCTCGGATCTTAAAGCTCGGATCTTAAAGCTCGGATCTTAAAGCTCGGATCTTAAAGCTCGGATCTTAAAGCTCGGATCTTAAAGCTCGGATCTTAAAGCTCGGATCTTAAAGCTCGGATCTTAAAGCTCGGATCTTAAAGCTCGGATCTTAAAGCTCGGATCTTAAAGCTCGGATCTTAAAGCTCGGATCTTAAAGCTCGGATCTTAAAGCTCGGATCTTAAAGCTCGGATCTTAAAGCTCGGATCTTAAAGCTCGGATCTTAAAGCTCGGATCTTAAAGCTCGGATCTTAAAGCTCGGATCTTAAAGCTCGGATCTTAAAGCTCGGATCTTAAAGCTCGGATCTTAAAGCTCGGATCTTAAAGCTCGGATCTTAAAGCTCGGATCTTAAAGCTCGGATCTTAAAGCTCGGATCTTAAAGCTCGGATCTTAAAGCTCGGATCTTAAAGCTCGGATCTTAAAGCTCGGATCTTAAAGCTCGGATCTTAAAGCTCGGATCTTAAAGCTCGGATCTTAAAGCTCGGATCTTAAAGCTCGGATCTTAAAGCTCGGATCTTAAAGCTCGGATCTTAAAGCTCGGATCTTAAAGCTCGGATCTTAAAGCTCGGATCTTAAAGCTCGGATCTTAAAGCTCGGATCTTAAAGCTCGGATCTTAAAGCTCGGATCTTAAAGCTCGGATCTTAAAGCTCGGATCTTAAAGCTCGGATCTTAAAGCTCGGATCTTAAAGCTCGGATCTTAAAGCTCGGATCTTAAAGCTCGGATCTTAAAGCTCGGATCTTAAAGCTCGGATCTTAAAGCTCGGATCTTAAAGCTCGGATCTTAAAGCTCGGATCTTAAAGCTCGGATCTTAAAGCTCGGATCTTAAAGCTCGGATCTTAAAGCTCGGATCTTAAAGCTCGGATCTTAAAGCTCGGATCTTAAAGCTCGGATCTTAAAGCTCGGATCTTAAAGCTCGGATCTTAAAGCTCGGATCTTAAAGCTCGGATCTTAAAGCTCGGATCTTAAAGCTCGGATCTTAAAGCTCGGATCTTAAAGCTCGGATCTTAAAGCTCGGATCTTAAAGCTCGGATCTTAAAGCTCGGATCTTAAAGCTCGGATCTTAAAGCTCGGATCTTAAAGCTCGGATCTTAAAGCTCGGATCTTAAAGCTCGGATCTTAAAGCTCGGATCTTAAAGCTCGGATCTTAAAGCTCGGATCTTAAAGCTCGGATCTTAAAGCTCGGATCTTAAAGCTCGGATCTTAAAGCTCGGATCTTAAAGCTCGGATCTTAAAGCTCGGATCTTAAAGCTCGGATCTTAAAGCTCGGATCTTAAAGCTCGGATCTTAAAGCTCGGATCTTAAAGCTCGGATCTTAAAGCTCGGATCTTAAAGCTCGGATCTTAAAGCTCGGATCTTAAAGCTCGGATCTTAAAGCTCGGATCTTAAAGCTCGGATCTTAAAGCTCGGATCTTAAAGCTCGGATCTTAAAGCTCGGATCTTAAAGCTCGGATCTTAAAGCTCGGATCTTAAAGCTCGGATCTTAAAGCTCGGATCTTAAAGCTCGGATCTTAAAGCTCGGATCTTAAAGCTCGGATCTTAAAGCTCGGATCTTAAAGCTCGGATCTTAAAGCTCGGATCTTAAAGCTCGGATCTTAAAGCTCGGATCTTAAAGCTCGGATCTTAAAGCTCGGATCTTAAAGCTCGGATCTTAAAGCTCGGATCTTAAAGCTCGGATCTTAAAGCTCGGATCTTAAAGCTCGGATCTTAAAGCTCGGATCTTAAAGCTCGGATCTTAAAGCTCGGATCTTAAAGCTCGGATCTTAAAGCTCGGATCTTAAAGCTCGGATCTTAAAGCTCGGATCTTAAAGCTCGGATCTTAAAGCTCGGATCTTAAAGCTCGGATCTTAAAGCTCGGATCTTAAAGCTCGGATCTTAAAGCTCGGATCTTAAAGCTCGGATCTTAAAGCTCGGATCTTAAAGCTCGGATCTTAAAGCTCGGATCTTAAAGCTCGGATCTTAAAGCTCGGATCTTAAAGCTCGGATCTTAAAGCTCGGATCTTAAAGCTCGGATCTTAAAGCTCGGATCTTAAAGCTCGGATCTTAAAGCTCGGATCTTAAAGCTCGGATCTTAAAGCTCGGATCTTAAAGCTCGGATCTTAAAGCTCGGATCTTAAAGCTCGGATCTTAAAGCTCGGATCTTAAAGCTCGGATCTTAAAGCTCGGATCTTAAAGCTCGGATCTTAAAGCTCGGATCTTAAAGCTCGGATCTTAAAGCTCGGATCTTAAAGCTCGGATCTTAAAGCTCGGATCTTAAAGCTCGGATCTTAAAGCTCGGATCTTAAAGCTCGGATCTTAAAGCTCGGATCTTAAAGCTCGGATCTTAAAGCTCGGATCTTAAAGCTCGGATCTTAAAGCTCGGATCTTAAAGCTCGGATCTTAAAGCTCGGATCTTAAAGCTCGGATCTTAAAGCTCGGATCTTAAAGCTCGGATCTTAAAGCTCGGATCTTAAAGCTCGGATCTTAAAGCTCGGATCTTAAAGCTCGGATCTTAAAGCTCGGATCTTAAAGCTCGGATCTTAAAGCTCGGATCTTAAAGCTCGGATCTTAAAGCTCGGATCTTAAAGCTCGGATCTTAAAGCTCGGATCTTAAAGCTCGGATCTTAAAGCTCGGATCTTAAAGCTCGGATCTTAAAGCTCGGATCTTAAAGCTCGGATCTTAAAGCTCGGATCTTAAAGCTCGGATCTTAAAGCTCGGATCTTAAAGCTCGGATCTTAAAGCTCGGATCTTAAAGCTCGGATCTTAAAGCTCGGATCTTAAAGCTCCGGATCTTAAAGCTCCGATCTTGAAGCTCCGGATCTTAAAGCTCCGGATCTTAAAGCTCAGGATCTTAAAGCTTCGGATCTTAAAGCTCAGAATCTTAAAGCTCAAGATGTTGACGCTAAGGATTTAGACATAACTCTGGAATCCTCATACCAGAACCCAGGTCATAATATTTTTAACCCTTATTACTTTTTGGACACTAACAATATGCAGGATCATGGAATCAGTTCTGAAGAAGTTCCACCAAGAAGCTATATCTCCATATTTGCTCCTCCGATATGTGATATGGAGATCCCCAAATGTATCCAGCTTCTCAAATTGAAGCTATACGATGGCACTAAAGGTCCTAAAGAGCATGTTGCCAGATTTAGAGAAAAGATGGAAAGATTTCCTATTCCTACGCATTTGAAGGAAGGATACTTGTGTAAAGGTTTCGAATCTACTCTTACGGGTTCCGCGTTGGAATGGCTGCTAAGTTTTCCTCCCTACTCAATTACTTCATTCTTCATATATTAATTGTTTTATAATCATTTTTATAGAAATTTAATTAAAAATCTTTATAAGATTACTCAGGGTCCTAATGAATCTCTTGGGAGTTATCTTAACAGATTTTTCCAAAAGTCTTTTCCTATCCTAGATCTTGAGATCACTTCGGCGGTACACGCTTTCCATATGGGTTTGCTTAGTGATTCTCCACTCTATGACGATCTTTCAGAAAATCCGTGTAGCAGCTTGTTGGAGGCAAGGATCCGAGGTTCAACATATGCAGATGAGGAGGATAGGATGAGGATTAAGTCGCAATCTGCTTATGATCGTCCTAACCGAAAATTGAAAGCCTCGTCTTCCAAATCTTTTAGGGCTAAACCCTATTCAAGATCTGACAATCACAGAGTCGATGACGTGGATAAAGATAAGGATAATGAGGAATATCCTAGTATAATTGACTATCATTTTTCTGTTGACATTTCAGGTCTAATTTTTGCAATGTATGAACTTGGGAACAAAGTGAGATGGCCAAAGGCGAAAAATAAAAATCCTAAACGGAACGGAAAACTCGATTGGTGCGCTTTTCACAAGGATTTCAGCCACATGACTAAAGATTGTCTTGCTTTAAGGAAAGAAGTAAGCATTCTCGTGAGCAAAGGATACCTCGATGAGATCTTGAGTATGAACGAGGCGTGATCTCTACGTGAATAACATCAATTGTCAAGTAAGAATTTATCATATGCATAAACCAGGTATTCTCTTCTTAAATATATTACTTTATCATTACTTATATCTTCTACAAAACATAGGCAATATTCAAAATGCATGTTACATATATAAAGGCTAATATCTTATAAAATACGTAGCAACTAGAAATCATCAATAGGATGACTGCATGATTCACTTGTGACTTAGAATATGATCTAGAACGATAATAGAATCCCATATATTAGTAAACTTGTGAATAATTTTAGTAATGATTTCCGACATAAAATAAAGAAATTCTACAAGTTGAAGTAGACAGTTAAAAGGAACAAGATTAGAGGTCATACTAAAATTTTCACAGGGGGACATAATACCTTGATTTATTAGATGTTAATAAGTGAAAGTTAATATGAGGAATTGATTATACGATTACAATTGACTTGGAATTTCAAAAATCTTTCAATGTATGAATAATTTTTATCTATTTTGAAATTTCCTTAGTTATTAAAGGTATCAAATCATCATTACATTTAGTAAAAAATAAAAACTTGTGAAAATCTTTAATCTTTTACTTGCACTTCAAGATACTGGGGACAATCCAGGACCCTTAGGATCTTGAATCTTATATTCATGCAATCATATATATATCAGAACTTTATATTCAATTTTATAGAATTTTATTTGTTTCTATCGCGATACTGACTTGAGCGTCAGAGTGGCGTTAGCCAATAGGCTAACGTCAGTTTCTGTTTATCGAAGTCTAGTTTTGCAGGTTAAACTTGAAGAGTGATCACTACCAACAAAAGCAAGCATAGCATCGTGGAACAAGGTCTTCACCTTTTGGCTTTCACGCCAACTTTTGTCTAAGGTTTTCACCTTATCGCCCTGGTCGCACGATATTAATTTCTGGCTGAAGGGTTAAATTCCAAGGTATTAGAAATTAATCTGTTGGTTGTCGATGTGACCATCGATTTCAATTTGCCCCTAGTCGCACGTTGTTAATTTCATGGTTGAAGGGTTAAATTCCAAGGTCGTGAAATTAATTCTACCGAATCTCGATGTTACCATCGATCTCCCGAATTGGCTAACCACGCCACCCAATACTCATTCACACGAATTGGCTAACCACGCTACCCATACTCATTCACACGAATTGGCTAACCACGCCACCCATACTCATTCACACGAATTGGCTAACCACGCCACCCAATACTCATTCCCGAATTGGCTAACCACGCCACCCAATACTCATTCACACGAATTGGCTAACCGCCACCCATTAATATTCAAGGACTGGGGACACCCTCCAGATCTTGGATACCAACATCCCAAATGCAATGATCCGTTGAAATTAAGGGTCTCCCCTCTTAATTTTGGCTCACTCGTTGTAATCCTGGACGCAGGATTTATCTATCTATATACATATATATATTACTTTAATGCAGGGTTTGCAGATACTCTCAACGAACTTATGAATATTGATAGCTATAAAGCCAATAATGACCTCCTAAACGATCATCAAGACAGAAAAGGAACACCAATAGCGAATTGGGAAACAATCTCCCATGAACGGTCATTTCTATCCCTTATACTTTTGATTATAATTTTGAACTTTGATTTTGACATTGTTAAAGATGTTTTCTGGAAAATTCTAACTCCGTTTAAGGAGCTAAACGCGAGTCAGAATTTTGGGGACAATTGTTATGCCTGAAATTTTCACCTCCAAGATCTTCAGGTTCAAAGATCTTCAGGTTCCAAGATCTTCGTGGTCCAAGATCTTGGGGCTCTAAGATATCTGACCGTTATTTCTTTGAGTTAGCTGTACAGGAACGAGTAAAACGGAAGACTTGCCCCCAAAGTCGGAATTTATAGTTGAGAACGTGTGAAAATGGCTCCATAACGTCCATTTACCAAGTAATCAAGTCAAAGAGAAAAATTGCTCAAGATCCCAGATTTTTAGGATAGTTAGTTGGTTATTTTCTCTATAAAAGGGGCAAGTGATTGCTAGGAAAAAACACTTCGACTTACCTCTGAAAACACACTTCTTTCTCTCTATTTTCTTCTGTAAACACATTCCACATAACACTTTTCATCATTGTAACACTTAGATCAATCACTTGGGCTCTCGAATTGTAATTAACTTCGATTTATAATAATAAAAGTAGCACGGAGGGACGATTGCTTCCTCCCGGGGTTTTTATGCCGGCAATCCAGAAGGATTAAGGGCTTTTCCTCGTCAACAAATCACGGTGTTATTACTCCTTTTATGCATTTTACTTTATATATATTTTATATAGCGTTTTTCTTACGTTTATCGCTCATATCTGGCATTTTGCTTACTTTAGATCAACTTTTACAAAGTAATCTTTTTATTTACGTTCAAGTACTTTAATTAGTCATATTTCATGCTTTTATACTGTTTCTCAACGAATTCTTACGTATTATCACGCTTTAACGTTATTTATTCAAGATCTTGGCACTTTATATGTTCATTTATTAGATTTTACAAGTAGATCTTTACTTTTACGGTCCTATCTTGATAAAAACAGTCATTTTAGCTTTATTTTACGTGATTATTCAATATTTAGCAAATAAGTTACATTTTCGCAATTATTTTAACATCTCAGTATACTGACCTTTCAAGATCTTTAAGCACACAACCTCACGAACGAAAGTTTGGTTACATTATTGATCTAAGTCTTCAACGTAGATTATCTTAGGTAATTTTTGACCAAAACAACTACTGGCAGAGTTAATTTATTAACTTGTGAGAAGAATAAAGAATTACTGCTTGAAGATCTAGAAGCTGTAGATGAACTAAGAGAAAGAACCAGAATAAGGATAGCAGCATATCAACAACGGATCGCTAAGTCTTACAACAAAAATTTAAGATTAAGACGATTCCAAGTTGGTGATTTAGTTCTCAAGAAAGTTTTAGCCAAACCAGATGGCAAGTTAAACCCAAAATGGGAAGGTCCTTATTTGATCGAGGCTGAGGCTGGAAAAGGATCTTATTGGCTTCAAGATCTACAAGGTACTTTAGTTCCAAGAGCTTGGAACGCCATACTGTTTCGGGCAAAAATTACCTAAGATAATTTTATAAAGGATTCAAGATAATTTAAGAACCGAAGATTTGTAAGTGAGGCTTGGTGTTTTAAGATCTTCAAATAAAGGAAAAGTTTTCTTATAAATAGCGATATAAAATAAGAGTTTTTGCTAAAAAGAGTTTTATGAAAATCTTTGAGATAGAAATACGTCGAGTAAATAAGAAAACTGTTGAAGATAAAGATAAAAGACTGAAATGTAAAGCTAGGATCTTAAAGATAAATGCAAAAGACAACGACACCAGAATTTTGTTGACGGGGAAAAACCCTTGATTCAATTAAGAAATCTTAGGTAAAAAACCCCGGGAGGATTCAATCGACCATTCCTGTGTTCTTTTATTATTATTTGTGGGTGATTACAACGAAGGTGAGAGTGATTTGATCGAGCTAATGTACGTAAAAGAAATAAGAATGCAGTGAGTATGTGTGTGCGAATACAAGTGTGAGAGCAGTTGTCCTATTTTCGATCAATCACCTCATATTTATAATAGAAATCCCTAACTAATTATCCGAAATATCTGGGATCTTCCGCGTGGTACTGTTCAACGTGCAGAGGATGAGAAAGTGAACGTTGAGTCCTCTTTGACACGTTTATTCTTCAAGTTTGTTCCGATATCCAAGGGAATGCACGTTTCTTTTCTTCCTCGAAAGGCTAGATATTTATGCTGAAGTTGTTGATATTTATTTTCGACCGTTAGTACATTCTTGAATATCCTGGATAATGATCCTTAGTTCAGGATCCTGCAAAACACAAAAGCATTATCGTGTACAACAAAAATGTAAGTTAGCGATATCTTTAATCAGGATCATTGTTTTGGTCAAAAATGTAAGATAATCTACGTTGAAGACTTAGATTAATTATGTAACCAAACTTTCGTTCGTGAGGTTGTGTGCTTAAAGGTCTTGAAAGGTTAGTATACTGAGATGTTGAAATAATTGCGAAAATGTAACTTATTTGCTAAGTATTGAATAATCACGTAAAATAATGCTAAAATGATTGTTTTTATCAAGATAGGACTGTAAAAATAAAGATCTACTTATAAAATTTAACAAATGAACAAATAGAGTGCCAAGATCTTGAATAAATAACGTTAAAACGTGATAATACTTAAGAATTCATTGAGAAACAGTATAAAAGCATGAAATATGACTAATTAAAGTACTTGAACGTAAATAAAAAGATTACTTTGTAAAAGTTGATCTAAAGTAAGCAAAATGTAAAGATATAAGCGATAATCGTAAGAAAAACGTTATATAAAATATAAATAAAGTAAAATGTACATAAAAGAAATAAGAATGCAGTGAGTATGTGTGTGCGAATACAAGTGTGAGAGCAGTTGTCCTATTTTCGATCAATCACCTCATATTTATAATAGAAATCCCTAACTAATTATCCGAAATATCTGGGATCTTCCGCGTGGTACTGTTCAACGTGCAGAGGATGAGAAAGTGAACGTTGAGTCCTCTTTGACACGTTTATTCTTCAAGTTTGTTCCGATATCCAAGGGAATGCACGTTTCTTTTCTTCCTCGAAAGGCTAGATATTTATGCTGAAGTTGTTGATATTTATTTTCGACCGTTAGTACATTCTTGAATATCCTGGATAATGATCCTTAGTTCAGGATCCTGCAAAACACAAAAGCATTATCGTGTACAACAAAAATGTAAGTTAGCGATATCTTTAATCAGGATCATTGTTTTGGTCAAAAATGTAAGATAATCTACGTTGAAGACTTAGATTAATTATGTAACCAAACTTTCGTTCGTGAGGTTGTGTGCTTAAAGGTCTTGAAAGGTTAGTATACTGAGATGTTGAAATAATTGCGAAAATGTAACTTATTTGCTAAGTATTGAATAATCACGTAAAATAATGCTAAAATGATTGTTTTTATCAAGATAGGACTGTAAAAATAAAGATCTACTTATAAAATTTAACAAATGAACAAATAGAGTGCCAAGATCTTGAATATCGAAGTGTTTTTTCAGAGATCATCAATTTAGCCTTTATAGAGAAAATATCTAACTAATTATCCGAAATATCTGGGATCTTCCGCGTGGTACTGTTCAACGTGCAGAGGATGAGAATAAGATCTTGACCTCAAGATCTTGGACCACTAAGATCTTGGACCACTAAGATCTTGGACCACTAAGATCTTGGACCACTAAGATCTTGGACCACTAAGATCTTGGACCACTAAGATCTTGGACCACTAAGATCTTGGACCACTAAGATCTTGGACCACTAAGATCTTGGACCACTAAGATCTTGGACCACTAAGATCTTGGACCACTAAGATCTTGGACCACTAAGATCTTGGACCACTAAGATCTTGGACCACTAAGATCTTGGACCACTAAGATCTTGGACCACTAAGATCTTGGACCACTAAGATCTTGGACCACTAAGATCTTGGACCACTAAGATCTTGGACCACTAAGATCTTGGACCACTAAGATCTTGGACCACTAAGATCTTGGACCACTAAGATCTTGGACCACTAAGATCTTGGACCACTAAGATCTTGGACCACTAAGATCTTGGACCACTAAGATCTTGGACCACTAAGATCTTGGACCACTAAGATCTTGGACCACTAAGATCTTGGACCACTAAGATCTTGGACCACTAAGATCTTGGACCACTAAGATCTTGGACCACTAAGATCTTGGACCACTAAGATCTTGGACCACTAAGATCTTGGACCACTAAGATCTTGGACCACTAAGATCTTGGACCACTAAGATCTTGGACCACTAAGATCTTGGACCACTAAGATCTTGGACCACTAAGATCTTGGACCACTAAGATCTTGGACCACTAAGATCTTGGACCACTAAGATCTTGGACCACTAAGATCTTGGACCACTAAGATCTTGGACCACTAAGATCTTGGACCACTAAGATCTTGGACCACTAAGATCTTGGACCACTAAGATCTTGGACCACTAAGATCT
>CM067169.1:80791822-80794322 GCA_034093135.1 Erigeron breviscapus | reverse complement strand
CGGAGGAGCAAATCTGGAGATATAGCTTCTTGGTGGAACTTCTTCAGAACTGATTCCATGATCCTGCAGATTGTTAGTGTCCAGAAAGTAATAAGTGTTAAAAATATTATGACCTGGGTTCTGGTATGAAGATTCCAGAGTTACGTCAAAATCCTTAGCGTCAACATCATGAGCTTTAAGATCCTGAGCTTTAAGATCCGGAGCTTTAAGATCCTGAGCTTTAAGATCCGGAGCTTTAAGATCCTGAGCTTTAAGATCCGGAGCTTCAAGATCCTGAGCTTTAAGATCCGGAGCTTTAAGATCCGGAGCTTCAAGATCCTGAGCTTTAAGATCCGGAGCTTCAAGATCCTGAGCTTTAAGATCCAGAGCTTCAAGATCCTGAGTGACGTCCAGTTCCCGATTTGGTAAGATCTTGACAGCCTCAGTCGGATGATGCATCAAAAATGGCGGTTGCCTGGTTAGAATGTCTCCTTGATATTTGCTTGAAGATTCCATGACATCAGAGTCCAAGATCTCGGGATGCAAAGATGTAGTTGTTGCTCCAAATGGCTTTCTGGTCCTTGATCTTTGCATTTCTATCATCATTTGTACCTGTTCGTTAAATTGAAGCATCATAGAAACAAGATCTTGGTTAGAATAAACAATGGGATCCAACGTAGTTATCCCGGATGTCAATATCTTGGCCGAATCAGCATCTTCCTTCTAAGATGATTGGATATGAAGAAAATTTTTGAGAAAAGCACCACTTGCCCCACGGTGGGCGCCAAATTGTTTTGGTCAAAAATTACCTAAGATAATCTACGTTGAAGACCTAGATTAATTATGTAACCAAACTTTCGTTCGTGAGGTTGTGTGCTTAAAGATCTTGAAAGGTCAGTATACTGAGATGTTGAAATAATTGCGAAAATGTAACTTATTTGCTAAATATTGAATAATCACGTAAAATAAAGCTAAAATGATTGTTTTTATCAAGATAGGACTGTAAAAATAAAGATCTACTTATAAAATTTAACAAATGAACAAATAGAGTGCCAAGATCTTGAATAAATAACGTTAAAACGTGATAATACTTAAGAATTCATTGAGAAACAGTATAAAAGCATGAAATATGACTAATTAAAGTACTTGAACGTAAATAAAAAGATTACTTTTGTAAAAGTTGATCTAAAGTAAGAAAAATGCAAGATATGAGCGATAATCGTAAGAAAAACGCTATATAAAATATATATAAAGTAAAATGCATAAAAGGAGTAAGAACACCGTGATTTGTTGATGAGGAAAAGCCCTTAATCCTTCTGGATTGCCAGCATAAAAACCCCGGGAGGAAGCAATCGTCCCTCCATGCTACTTTTATTATTATAAATCGAAGTTAATTACAATTCGAGAGCCCAAGTGATTGATCTAAGTGTTACAATGATGAAAAGTGTTAGTATACCAATTGTAAGTCCCCTGGTACGGATCGTTAATAGCCTGATCCAGTTATCAAGAGGTGCGTAATCCCTCTTCATAACTTGGTGATTCAACAAGAAAGCCCCTAGATCATCTACGGCCTCGTAGATCTTCTTCGGGCTAGCGGAACAACCTTTGACCTATTAACCTGCAGTATCTGCTTGATAATTCGACAAATGTTCAACCCTAAACTCTGTTAGGGTTCTGGTATTTATAGGAAACACCCGAATGGACTTTCAGCAAGTTAGCCTCGCAAGTCCAAGCCCAGCCCGTCATATTTACGAGGTCGTAAACACGATTGGCCTCGTATTTGTCCCTGCAAATACGAGGTCGTATTCCTATATGACTAACCTCGTATTTAACCCTGTAAATACGGGGTCTTCTGTATGAATTGCAAGCTCGCAATTCATACTTAGCAGATTTACTATACATTCAATACTTAAACTTAATCTAGTATTCTATGCATACTACTAAGTTCATTAATGACAATCACATTACAAAGACATATAACAATATAAGCCCAAACAATCTAGACTGCTATTGACATAGATGTGCACTTACAGACTCCCCCTTGGCAATAGCTTCTAGACGTTAACATACTTATGTCTTCGTCTTGTCTGTGTCATTAATCTACTTTCTCTGCTTCTTCTTATCAGCCTTCTTCTTCTGAACTTCTTCTGAATCATCTGCAGCCTTATAGAAATCACAGTCTGAAGGTAAGCCAATCTTCAAGCACAAACTCACTGTATTTCTATATCGCAACGCTGGACCCTGAAAATCTGGTGGAAACCAAATATTAACACTGTTCAGCTTCAGCAGATCTTTCCTACAGAAGTTCACTAGATGCAAAGGCTCATAAATCCTGACAATCTCATAGTAATGATCACCATACATCACAACGCTTCATACGTCTTACTATCAAAGTACCAGCCTATCATATTATCCAATAAGTCCTTCTTGAATTTCTTCAAAGGCACTTCTTTGGCAAACTTGGTTGGCTCATACTTCAAAGTAACGACAGGCTTCTTTGTCTTCGGATCTATGCGTTGCT
>CM067169.1:80757735-80790822 GCA_034093135.1 Erigeron breviscapus | reverse complement strand
AAATGTTTTCTCAAGGAAATGACTTTGTATTTATAGGCAACAAAATTCACCAGTGAATTTTGTACCGTACAAATATGGTTGCATGCATTTAATGATCCGACAAGAACATTAAATGCATTGGATAAGGAATAAGGATAAAGTCACATCAAATGACTTTGTAATCCTTTTATCCAACCACCTTTACACACGTATACTTTGGTAAAGAACAAGTGGAATGTTCTTTGGAAAGTGTGTAAAGGCAAAAGTCAATTTCTCGATATCAGTGTTCAGACTTGTAAGGTCTAGAACACTGACAATCCTCCAGTGTACAGATCTGGTAAGACTTCCAGTGGACTCCGCCATTTGTCAGTCTTCTTTATTCTGACTTCAGTGAGAACGTCTTCAGTAGAGTAGATCTGGACTGGGGTGAAGTTCAGTGAGCTAATCTGGAGAATACTCCAGATTTCCTATACAAGTATTTGCTCACTGGTCTTCCATTATTTCTGGACAAATCTTCAGAGGGACTCCAGATTCCAAGTCTGGAGTAGGTCCAGTAGAACACGTTTCTGGACAGATCTTCAGTAAGTCTCCAGTAGTCGAGTCTGGAGCGAGTCCAGTAAATCTGGACCTAACAAACATTCCCATTACCGTTACCATGCATAAAAATCAAGCTTAACAATATAATTTCGTTAGGACCAGTTCACCTGGAACTGGCCAGTCACCAGTTCACACTGACCAGTTCACCAGTTGCACTGGTGACCAGTAAACTGGTGACCAAGAAGATTTGTCGAGAAATATATTGAAGTCCAGTTGCACCGTACAGTTAACGCACTGAAGACTTCCTCCAGTTGAGAACTGACAAAGTTGAAGAAGCATTCCAGTTGAAGTCGAAGACAACAAATGGAAGATAGAGAATGGCAATGGCAGCGAAGCCCAGTTGACATTTTCACCCATCCCTTAGAGAACAAGTCCTTTATCTCTAGGCCACCACCAACTCATCTCTTGGCGGTGATCATTAACTTATCAAGTCCATAGTGTACATAAAGAAATACAAACTACGCACTATATAATTCATGTTTGACTGAAGTGAACTTTATTTTTTTCTTTTGAACAGATGAAGTGAACTTTATTTGAGTTATATTTCTAAAACGGTCTATCCAAAAAACTACTGGGCGCCAGAACAAACTTCTATACCATACACTTGAAAATACAAAGCACTTCAGGTTCTTTCCATTAACAATTAATAGCATCCCCATTGTTGAAAAATGGCCAACATATTTTTTAGTCTAATCTCATCTAGACCATGTCATGTCCCAGCAAACTAATGACCATATTATGCGTCACCCTAAAATGTCTAGTAATAAACTCAAAATGGATTACTAAAATCACTAAACGTCATCCAACATCATCATAGAAACAAAGGATAACCTAATCTGTTTTCTATAATATCAAAGTCTACCCTGTCTCCAAGTTCAAAGTAAGTACTTTGACCAGAAAGTAAAATGTACATCGCCTTCATTGCAGTAGAGAAAGCTCTAAGTTTCATAGATGCATCAAGGATCAAAACAACGGAGTTTCTACTGATTTAACTTTTGAATCCTCAATCTTGATGTTCTTGAACCACATTGTATCACTTGTTTAATCATTTAATAACATGCATGATAGTATATCAGATATAACGAAACATTTCATTTGAAACTAAAATAGCAACATATTACTATTTATATAATATAAAAAGTAAAACTTATTTGATCAAATACATATGATATGTCAATTACGAACTATATTTCATCGTCATAACTTAGATTTAAAGATATCATTATTAATATCAAAAGTAATACTAAATATTAATCAATATTTTAAGGATACATGTTGACTACCATTAGGGGCAAGGGTGTAGTCGGCTATTTATATCGGCAAAAAGCATCGGCTTGCATCGGCAGATTGGCAACCCTATAGCACATGCATCGGCTTCTTTTGGCAAGTTTAATCGGCTAGTTTTGGCTATATATATCGGCATGTTTTGGCCGATGCTAGTGAACGTTGGGAGCGTGTACTTGTGACCGTTTTTTTTTTGTTCTTGTGCCAATCATCTTTGTATCGCCGGAAACCTAAAAAATTTATTTGGGGGTTTTCGATTTTGAGGCTAGATCTATGTTTTTTTGGCTTCTATTGCCGGAATACGTGCCGATAAAACTTGCCGATGCTCCTTAACGTTATATATCACCCTTTCCGGTGAGATCGGAAACCCCTTTTTGGGGTTTCCGGTGGTTGCCGGCCGGATTCGTTCACTTTTTAACGGCCAAAACTTTGTTTGGCTTGT
This sequence comes from Erigeron breviscapus, assembly GCA_034093135.1. Lineage (NCBI taxonomy): Eukaryota > Viridiplantae > Streptophyta > Magnoliopsida > Asterales > Asteraceae > Erigeron > Erigeron breviscapus. The sequence goes on along the minus strand of CM067169.1, from coordinate 80,788,520 downwards.
GCAAGGGTGTAGTTGGCTATTTGACTACTTGTTGCTTCGATTAGGGTTTCCTGTTGCTTTATTGGTTGAGTTTTCCGGCGAGCCCTTTTGGGTTTCCGGTGAACTGCTGGTGATGCTGCATGTTGCTTGGGTTTTCCGGCGATCCCTTTCTTGGGTTTCCCGGTTAACTTTTGCTGCTGCTGCTACATATGCATATGATTATATGTATATTTATCTTATTTACATTGCCGTTAATTGCGTTTTTGTGATTAGCTTGGTAGTGTTACTTAGCGGTAGCGTTGCCGGATTTTTCCTTGGTAGCGTTGCCGGATTTTGTTCCATTAAAGCAATAGGTAGCCGGAAAAAGTAGTTTTAGCCGATGATGATATCGTTGAACAGTTAGGTTGCCGGTGTTACGTTAAATGGGCGATGATGATACAAATGTTCGTAAAAATGGGACTCGGATGATCCGAGGCGTATCTTGGCGGGGTAAACCTTCGGGTTAGCAGCCATGGCGTCTCCGACTTCCGAAATTCCCGACCCCCAAATTCTGAGCCCAATTTTCTATTTTATAAAAAAAGGGTCATTTTTTATGTTTTCCGGCAACTTTGATTATTTTTCCGGTTACCTTTGGCATGTTTTCCGGCATTGGTAAATTGGCAAGTTTTGGCTAGTTTTGTTTGCTACACCATGTGTTTTGGCTAGTTTTTGGCTACGCCACGTGGCGACTTGTGATTCGTCGAAAACTTGCCAAACTAGCCAATTTGCCAAAGTATTGGCACTACACCCTTGCCCCTTAGAGAGACCGAACGCATATGATTTTCAAATTCTATTTCCTTTACTAAAAATCATAATACAATATATATAGTGATTCCGTATATCGTACGAATAGTTAACATTATATATTATATATCTTAATAAGTTAATCCAAACAACGCAGTATGTTTGATTGGAAATGATACTTTTTAAGCAGATAATTTATTATAAGAAAAAGTTAATAATTATAGGGATAATACATATAAATGCACTTATGTTTTTTGGGCTGTGTGATGTATGTTACCGGGTACTGCAAGTTGTAACAGGTAATTTCGTAATAGTTTAACGGATAATGGCATACGAATGTAACCACCTATGACAAAATGGTTATATAATGTATGTGGCAAATTTACACTCCAATCATCTTCTCCGATGAGTTTTCCGGCAACACCATTCTTGAATACATGTTAAACGAATACATTTCCATATAAACTCAAAATCGGGGACACAATCTCCGGCAAAACCATTTCCGTCGAGTTGCCATATTTTCCGGTGAAGTGTTTGACGGTTAATTTTTGGCTAGGGGTTGTGCGGAAGTCATTTCTGAGTCGTTTGACACCGGTTTCAAGTTCTAATTCGAAGTAATGTGTGAGAAATCGTGACTTTTAGTTTTCCGGCGAAGTTTTCGGCCAGTGTGTACTGTTGAAACCGTCTTTTCTGCATATATATGTATATTTAAGCTTTTTAGGGTTTTTTATATAGATAATCAAACAGTCAGCCTCCACATGTACAAGTCAACGCGGGTCAACGAGTGTGGTGACCGGTAACCTTTACATTATACATATATAGATTTATATGATTATATCTATGGGATAATGGCATACGAATGTAACCACCTATGACAAAATGGTTATGTAATGTAGTGTGGTGACCGGTAACCTTTACAACAGGTAACACGATACATCACATAACCTGAAAAATGAAGGATCTTACATCACATAGCCACCCGAGTAGGTCACTACATTACATAACCATTTTGTCATAGGTGGTTACATTCGTATGCCATTATCCGATAATTATAATAAGCATTTGGTAGCATAGTTTTTTGGATATATGAAAAGCACTCCCTATCATATTTTAAACCGGAGGGGCTGAGGAAGAATAATGAGTTAGGCACGTACAGACAAAAGTGAAATCAAGCTCTATATAGGTATCGGTCATCTACACCAAGAGAGACATAAAAACAGAAACATGTAAAACGGTATTCAAAATTTACATTGGGATTTATTTTACACGTACATAGTGACTTTTGATCCAGAAGATTTGAGTTAGGTGGATGAGCATAATTATTTTAATTGTCTTTTGTGGTTACCAACAAATTAAGTATAACCAAGACAACAAAATAAACATCTATATGTTCATAAATTAAGGAAGTCAGCAAACAACGGTTCGCGTTCCCCCTTGACTCTCGTAAACCTGGAGACACAGCAATAAACTCACTACCCATTTTGATATAAATGCCTGACCTTTTTGACCCTTGCTTTAATTGGTGAAAATCGATCTCTAATTAATATTATAATAAATGCAATTCGTGCACATTTGTTTAGACTTATATGACCATGAAAAATCTGATATAAGTATCGGTTTAGGATGCAATTGGCATCTAATTATACTCCCTTTCCCACACGGTACCTACGTACATTCCAAGCAAAATAATTGATGGCGGCATCCGCGTCCAAGTTATTCGTACTGGAGACGTTGTTCAGTGTATTGGCTTGTGTGATGGGAGCCGCTCTTACTTGTGGATTTGCCATGGATTACTTCGCATCTTGCTTCGACCCCCGTGCTAGGTATATATATATAGATTTCTACATCAGTGTTAACCATAGAATTGAAAAAGAATACTTATATTTTATTTATATTGTGTTTATGTCATATACTTTTTGTTTAATCCCAATATAGGTAAATGAATTTCAAAAACAAATACCAATTTAGGTAACGTATCTTCAAGATTTTCTAATATCAACCAGAGATGCTTATGTTGACTACCTACTGATTGTCGACGTTACGTCATCATAAAAAGTTCTTACATACTTAATAAACAAGTATTCTATGTTAATACTGGAATAAAATTTAAAAATGTGTTACCTGTATTTTTTGAAGTTAGGTTAGTTTCATTGAAAAAATTACAAAGTATATATCCAACCAATCATATATAGCTTCATTAATTAAGAAGTACGTTTGTAAAAATTGTTGCAGATGGATGCAAGTGGGATTGTTAGCCTTTCTCATAAATTTATCTCCTATAACGGTATGCAAGTTCACTCCATATATTTTGGCTTTATTTCGTCAAATTGAGTAATGGTTTGATAAAATGGAAGGAAAATGAAAAATCGATGTTCAATTATTGTTAGAAATAAAACAATAGTTTCATATAATATATCCTATAATGATTTGGGGTTGTACTGAAATATATATATCTTTGTAGGTCTGGTATTTCTACAAGGAATCAAAATGGATCATGAGAGTTATGTTTATGTTTATTTTATTTTTTTTTGGAAGGTAAACCAATTTTTACTTATTTCCTTATTAGTCTATATCTATATTATTTTATAAAAATTCAAACCTTTTTCTTTTTCTAGAAATAACTAAAAATAATGAGACATTAGAAACGACCCAATTGCCTTTAACTATTTTAATAAAGACTTATAAAAAATTATCCAATTTGTCCTTAGTTAATTGATTTACACCATAAACACTTACATCACTAATTTGCACCCTAAAGTCTTTTTTATCTAAAATATATTCATTAACACTTGTACATTATTTATATTTACATCAAAGTACACCACTTGACGTCGCCGCCACCTCCAATATACACCAATGGAGATAAAAATTTAAGGTGTAAATTAGTTTATTAATGGCAATTGATAAATATAGTATATGACACCTGATTAACAATATTGTAATGACTTACTATTAATGTTATACTAAATTATAAAGATATTTTGGTGGCCATTGGTAAGGTCTTTGACCTTGAGGAAATCCACCAGGGTTCGAATCTCACTTCCTACATTTGTAGGAGTGGATTATTAGGGGGTTTTCGAGAGTCCGGGTTTCATCCCAGGCATGCGTGGTTCGAGCTTGCATACTGCCCAATTGGATGTCATTGGTGTCTCGAATGTTAACTATTAACTAATAATTATAAACTCGCTTAAAAAAAGAAGTATAAAACAGTATATGAAATCAAAAATAAAAGGTAATATTTTATTCATTAATACAAATCACAACAATGATATAATATGCTACTAACATAACATGCACCAATAATAAAGATAAGGTATGATAGTAATAAGAATGATGATATAATATAAAATGGAAAACAAACTAAGAAAATAAACAAAACATTATTAAGAATAAATAAAAAACTATATGAAAATGATTAAAAAACTGCATAGTATTATTCTGCTTGTTTTGGTTATGGATTTCATGTTTTCTTTTAAAGATTAGTTATTATAATCTTGGGCTAATTGTCTGAAAAGTACTACAACTTGTACACTTTTGTTTTTGTGGGGCTCAAACAAAAAAAATTTCTATTTGAGGGAATGAAACCGGTTAAAATTGCTTTAGTGGGACTCCGTACAGGTAGGCGGTTAAAATTATTTTTCAAAGCATTTTTTTAAAACTCATTTATTGAGTGTACTGATATTACACGTCACTTATCAATAAAGTCTCAATTCCACATGGATATTCCATATCTCTAAACATTATATAAATATGTAACATAGATTCAAAAGCTTTGATTAAAGTATAGAACACAAATATGATTATGGAATATGCTCTCCACTCTTTATTAATTGAAGGAAAAAATAACTCAAAACCTTACAATTGTTGTGTATGTATTGACCATATGCTCAGCCAATATTTATAGACTATCATACTCGACTCCTACTAGGATACCAAGTCTATATTGGAATTATAATACAACTTTATTATAATTACCTAACCTACTACAAATAGGATACTAATTAATTAATTCTAATTAATTCCTAATTGTTGCCTTACCCATGGGCTCGGGTTCGGGTTACGACCCATATGCTCGGGTCGGTAATTATCCAACAATCACTCCCCTAATTTCCGACTCCAATCAGGAAGTTCTTCTACTCCGAGTAACTCCCGCATTTCCTTGAACTTGATTCTTGCGAGAGCCTTTGTCAGAATATATGCTCGTTGTTTGTCACCACTAACATGCTCGACTTTCACTTGTTCTCTTTCAACACATTCTCTAATAAAGTGATACCTGGTTTTAATATGCTTGCTTCTTCGATGAAACACCGGATTCTTCATGAGTGCAATCGCTGATGAATTATTTACTTTCAGAGTCACCTGTTGTTGAGTACATCCCGTTATCTCACTTAACAGTTCACTAAGCCATAATGCTTGACAACCCGCTGAAGGATCTGCCATATACTTAGCTTCACATGATGAAAGAGCTACTGTTTACTGTTTTTGAGAACACCAAGTAATAGGGCAATTTCCATAATAGAACACGTGACCCGTTGTTCTTCATCCATCGTCTTCATCTACGTTGTAACTGCTATTACTGAACTCGATTAGATCCTTGGTTCCACCCTTGGTATATTTAATACCATAATTCTTAGTACCACATATATAACTGAGAATTTGTTTAATTGCTGCTTCATGAGATTTCTTAGGAGTCTGCATGTATGGACTAACCAACCCAACACAGAAAGACAAGTCTGGTCTTGAATGTAACAAATACCTTAGACAACCCACTTGTCGTCTGAAACTTGTTGCATCAACGTCTTCACCATCTTCATCTTTGGTGAGTTTAAGTCCCGACTCCATAGGACAATGTGATGGATTACATGTATCCATGCCCACTTCTTTCAAAATCTTACTCGCATAACTCCCTTGCTTGATCATTATTCCCGTGTCATCTTGACATACTTCAATTCCTAAGTAATATGTCAGCTTACCCAAATCGCTCATCTCGAATTTATTTGACATTTGTCTTTTAAATTCAACAATTTCGTCTTTCTTTGTACCGGTTACAATGAGATCATCGACATATACTCCAATGATTAGACGAGTAGTTGAAGTAGTTCTTGTATACCCGACTTGATCATGAAAACATCGAGTAAACTTTAATTGCTTTAAAGTTTCATCCAACTTAGCATTCCAAGCTCTAGGAGCTTGTTTTAATCCGTATAGTGCCTTCTTGAGTTTATAGACCTTTTGTTCTTGCCCCTTTTTCTCGAACCCATCTGGTTGAGAAACATACACTTGCTCCTTCAAGTCGCCATGCAAAAACGCAGATTTAACATCCAAGTGATGTACCTCCCATCCTTCGGAAGCCGCAATAGCAATAAGTAACCGAACGGTTTCAATACGAGTAATTGGTGCAAAGACTTCATCATAATCCGTCCCGTATTGTTGTACATATCCTTTTGCTACCAACCGTGCTTTATGCTTATTTTAAGATCCGTCTGCATTGCGTTTCACTTTGAATACCCACTTATGGCCTATCGGTTTTGAAAATTTCGGTAAATCTGTAAGATACCATGTTTTGTTTTTCTCTATAGCTTCCATCTCAGCCTTCATTGCCTTTATCCAATTCTGATCATGTGCTGCGTCTTGAAAACTCTTTGGCTCATCATCCATTAATAACAAATAATTTTCTTCTTCAACACCTTGATCCAACACATAGTCATCCAAATTCTTTGGAGTCCGTCTTTGTCATTCACTTCGCCTCAGATTACTAGTACTTGTTTCATGTTGCACCTCGTTTGGAATTGGATTGACAATCTGTCTAACACCACTAGTTTGATCATTCTGACCTGATGGTTGCTGCTGGGGGTTGTCCAAAACTGGCTCGGTTCTGATCAGAGGGTCTAAAGCTGCTACACAACCATTAGTCTCGGTTTGGACAACTTCACCTTCAGCTTCTGTTGCTGTCTCGTCATGATCTGAATTATAATCAACATTGATTTTAACCTCAAACGACTCCAATACATTCTGAATTTCATTATCTTCCTTCCAATTCGACCCCCGTTCTTCATTAAAGTCTACATTCCGTCCAATAACTAATTTCCTTTTTATTGGATCAAAAAGTCGATGTGCAATTGTTCCTTCAGTAGACTCAGTCCCGAGGTAGACTAGTCTTGTACTACGATCATCCAGCTTTGCAAGTTTGAACTTTGGAACCCTGTTGTAGGCTAGACACCCAAAAACTTTTAAATGCTCCACATTCGGTTTAATTCCTTATAAGCCTCATATGGTGTCTTGTCTTTTACTGCTCGTGTGATAACACGATTCAACACATAAGTGGTATGTCGAATCGCCTCACCCCACATGTATGCTGGAACTTCCATGGCCTTTAGAATGGATCGTGCAGTACCCAAGATGGTTCGATTGCGACGCTCAACTACACTGTTTTGCTGTGGCGTATATGGTGCAGTTAATTGTCGTTTTATCCCATGATCTTCACAAAACTTATTGAATTCTTGTGATGTGAATTCTCCTCCCCTATCAGTTCGTAAACATCTTATCTTGACCCCGGTATCCGCTTCAACAATGGTTTTGTATTTCTTGAATGTTTCAAAGGCTTCACTCTTTTGCTTTAACATGAATGTCCACATGTACCTACTAAAATCATCAACCAACAAAAACATATAGTTGTTACCGGTTAGGGTTGGTGGAGAGATCGGGCCACACAAATCTCCATGCTTGCTCGAAAAACACCTTCTTTTGGAAAGGACTTTTGAGCCTGCTTCCCTACTACACATGCATCACAAATTTGATTTGGCTTGTTTATCTTCAGAAGTCCTCGAGTTAATCCTTTACTTGCCATAGCTTTTAGGGTATCAAAATTCACGTGTCCAAGCCTTGCATGCCATATCCAAGCTTCATCCTTCATGCTTGTTAGTAAGCATGTTGTTGCCCCTGGTTTATCTTGATCTTGTACATCCGGTTGCTTGATTTTGGAACTCTCATAATGACTTAGCCTTTATTGTCATAAAGCCACAAGTACTCATCCTTCATCCACACGCTGCATCCGTTTTCCGTTGCTTGCCCTAGACTAAATATATTGCACTTTAAATTAGGAATATAGTAGACGTTTGTAACTAACCTTTGTTCACCATTCTTGCATTGAAGCAAAATCGCCCCTTTTCCTTTTATCTCCACATTCGAGCCATCACCAAATTTAACCTGTCCGAATACTTCTTTATTCAATTCAATGAAGTAAGAATAATCACCAGACATGTGATTACTTGCCCCGTTATCCATATACCAGAAACCTTGCTCCTTTATGCCGTCTTGATATTTCTTGGGCTTTACCCGTTCTTCATTGAGACAGATTTGATCTTCCTCTATTTGAGCCATGAGTAACGTGTTAGGTCCTTCTTCGGTTGCATCGGCAAGATTTGCTTGGCTTGTTTTCTTTCGTTCTGGGCAAACAGATGCAAAGTGACCATATTTATCACACCGAAAACATTGAACATCTGGGCGTTCCTTGCTTTTTCTATTCTCACGGTTGTTGGAACGGTTTGAGAAGAGTTTCTTGACCCGCTTGATTAGTTACCTCCTTTTCCTTTTCCTCGTCCCTTCCCGTGTGATCCATTACCCCCACGTCCCTTGCTTTTGTTGTGATCTGAATCTTTTGATGAAGGTTCATGTTTACCATATAACAACTTGCCTCAGCTCCTTTTATCCGTTCCTCAAAAGCTTTGAGTCTTCCAACGGCATCATGAAAAGTCATCTTCTTTAAATCCGCAAATTGCTCGATAGTAGCAACTAGGAAGATAAATTTAGGTGGCACTGATCCAAGCATCTTCCGAACCAGTTTCTTGTCTTCTATGACTTGACCTAGTGTAGCTGATTTTGAAACCAACTGGCTTAGTCTTCCTGAGAAATCGTCTATTGATTCTCCTTCCTTCATCTCTATAGCTTCAAACTCGGCTTGTAGAGTTTCAACCCTTGCTTCCCTAACTTGTTCTTCACCGACATATCTCGTCTTGAGAGCATCCCAAATATCTTTTTCCGTCTTTAATTGAGAGACTTGCTTTTGGTTACGAATTTGCAAGCTGCAAACTTGCAGTCAGCAACCAATTAGAAACTCCTGCGAATTGACAGCTTATGCAACTGCTGCGAATTGATAGATAAGGCTTGCTGCTGCTCCTCTTATTGTTCGAAATATGCTATTGATCGAATTTTTTTTCCTGCTGCTGTACGAACGTAACCTTGCTCTGATACCAATTAAAGTATAAAACACAAATATGATTATGGAATATGCTCTCCACTTTTTATTAATTGAAGAAAAAAATAACTCAAAACCTTACAATTGTTGTGTATGTATTGACCATATGCTCAGCCAATATTTATAGACTATCATACTCGACTCCTACTAGGATACCAAGTCTATATTGGAATTATAATACAACTTTATTATAATTACCTAACCTACTACAAATAGGATACTAATTAATTAATTCTAATTAATTCCTAATTGTTGCCTTACCCATGGGCTCGGGTTTGGGTTACGACCCATATGCTCGGATCGGTAATTATCCAACATTGATAAAAAAAAAATCATAAATTTGGAAAAAAAACCCAGATAACAAAAATATAAAATAGATACAGAAAATCAAGATAGATTGATTACATCATAGGCTTCAGAGATGCTTTTGAATTTGGATTCATCTTTTGGGGAAATTTGTGGAGTTGTTGAGGATTTGCCTTGGAAAGGTGGGAGTGAGATGAATCCCGACTAGGAGTGTTTAGGAAGTGTCCCGTCAAACTTTATGTTCGCCGGAATCCTTTCCACTGCTGTAACCTTTCTTCAGATCATCGGATTCCTTTGCCGCCGCTACGACGCTCCCGTCGGAAAATTTGGTTGGCCACCGTAATTTTTACACACTTCAAAACCATCTCTTCCATCTATTGCTTCTATTACTTGAATCAAGAGATAGAACATTGGTGGGGCCGCCGATGGGCGATGGTGGCAGTTGGGATGTCGGAGAAACCGAAGGTGGTGGTGGTGTCAACTCTGGCGATGATTTGTGAAAGATTGATTATGGGTGGTAATTTCTTTGTTGTGTGTTTGATGTGATTTAATTGATAGCTACATACTTTAAGTATATTTGATTTTAGATTGTGTCTTTAAGGTAGGATCTGATTAGGGATGTATGGTGTTTGCTTTTGATTGATAAAAGATTGGGGTCATGGGGATGCTGACCAAAAAAATAAAATAAACAAAGTCCACATGGAAAAGGACGTGACAAATGAGCTGTAAAAAAATAATTTATGACCGGCTAAATAGTGTCCACATCAGCATTAGCAGGTCACAATCCCACTAAAGTTGTTTTAGCCGTTTTCCTTCCTTACAATAGAACTTTTTTTTGTGAAGCCCCACAAAAACAAAAGTGTACAAGTTGAAGTACTTTCCAAACAATTAGCCCTATAATCTTACTACAACTCCACCCACCTTTGATAATTATATGAAGAATGAGTTCCGCATTAAATAATTATAAGAGAAAAGTCAGTATGTGGTTATTAAACACTTAAGTTTAGATGTAGAACCTCTTACATACAAATATTTAAATATTTAATTTATAATATTTAAATCATGTTTTTTATGGATTAAAAAATAAAGATGTGAAAGATTTTACAACCATGCTTAAGTATTTAACAGCCATATATTCTCATTCCTTTAATTACAAATGGGCAATAAAGCCCATTGATCAACTCTATAAAAATATCTAAATCAGGTACAAAACCACTCAATATGATCAACTACACATTCTTGCAATAGTTCAAATTTAAGGCCAAGTCAATTCCCAATATCTCGTATTTTAAACATTGAACAACAGAGTAATTAAACGATGAAATTGGTAGCTATATAACACAATTACTAGATGTCGTTGGTATTTATTCGGGGTTAATGATATTACATTTATATATATATTGAAGTTTATTTCTTTTTACAGTTTCACTCTATGTGGATACATTCTTCAACAGTTTTTCATGCTATCACCAGAACAAACTTTCAAAGATCCATTCTTTTTTGTGTTGGCAAAACCTCAAAACAGGTATATATGCTCTGTGTCATTGCTCATTTATATACATAACATTATAAAATACATTTGGCCGGTATATCCTCATGATCAACATCTAGCTAATTAAAGGATGTATGTACGTAGTTAGTTATATACGCTTTTAATTTGAATTATTTATATATATATATATATATATATTTAATTAAATAGGGATGATGTCATGGGAGCGAGCAGCAGAGGAGGATTTTCTGTTGTAACAACAAGAATAATATATGCTTCATTGGGTTGTTTGATGCTTGCATTTCCAGTTTTCGCATGGATCACTGATGGATCTCCATTTCGTGCACAAGTCCTCTCCCCGTACGTATTAACTTTCTTTCTATTCTATATATTTTCGAAGAAAAAAAAACTAAGTTACTTGCTATCTTGTGATTTCCTATGATCAATCTTAATTTACTTATAAGTGTAAGTAGTTCTCATATATATGTATTTGAAACTTAACCTGATGATCGAAGTTTGACATTACTAGACTTTAATTCACATGCGTGCAGGTGTATGGTTACATTGTTAATAGACCTTTCTATCCAAGCTGTTGTTTACTCGGTATGTACATTTTCATTTATATAACAATATTCGTACCAAACATTTTGATAGATTTATCATATTGTACAAGTATGTAATGCGTAAGTTTAATAGATCAATTCAAATAAATGGTATCAATATCATCTCCCAACCATCATAAAAGAGTGTGATCTTTATAACATACGTAGCACAATTTCTAAAAAACACACCACAATTTACAAGCTTTAGAAAGGAGTAAATATAAGGCAGAAATATATGCATGAGTGTAGTAATGAACATATAATTCTTTCGTTGCAATAAACATTTTCATCGCAGGATTTTCGTCGCAAAGCCTCCAGTTTGACTACAAAAGTCAAATAGTAATTTTTTTTTCTTCTGTTTAGCGGGGTTTTTGCGACAAAATGGGTTTCATCGGAAAAAAGGTTCGTCGCAAAAAACTGGATTTCTTGTAGTGTCTATCAAAGGTAATTAATAGTATCTATATGTAACACCCCAACAAGGCGGATTCATGGGGGTTATAAGAAAAGATCAGCGTGACATGGAAATTAAGTAGAGACAAACTAAATGCAAATAAGGATTGGGCAATACATTCAATAATTCAAGTGCAAATACAAATACCGGATCACAAATGCATAAGAAGCACATAACCATCAAATATTAACAAAATACAACACAAAAAGATGGCTAATGATCCTAAGCATATACCGACAAGTGGGAGCAATGAATCACGGATCCATAAGTCCAAGCCCAAATCCTAGTTGAAGCCATGCAATCATCCAACACGACCTTGATTAACTTGATTACCTGAAAAGTGTACTAAAATGTGTCAACATAAAGTTGTTGAGTTCGTAGGTTTTAACAAAAATTATAGTGTCGGGATAACAACTGTTAACGATATATGAGGATTTGGGTACTTACAACGTCAACCCTCACTAAGGGTGCACAACAATATACTTAACATATCGTATCCTAACAACTTGTCAACACGTCCAAATCAAACGACCATAACGTTTACAACATCGAAAAAGTATCCAATACCATGCACATACATATAAATAACAAATGGATATCCAAACGTTTATCGAGGCCACCAAAGTGGGCTTAACGAGGTCACATCAACTACGTGAGCTTAAACGAGGTCACATCAACAATGTGAGCTTAACGAGGTCACATCAACAATGTGAGCTTAACGAGGTCACATCAAAAATGTGAGCTTAATGAGGTCATATCCACAATGTGAGCTTAAACATTGTAACACCCTTCGTTTAAAAATATGGGTTTCCAAAAATTTTCGCCTAACGGCGTCAAAATAAAGCGGAAGAAACATTAAAAGTTCAAACCAATTAAAATCTGTTTTGGTTTACTTATTCAATGGTGTTACTAATCGCATCATCAAAACAAGTTTAATAGAAACCCGTCGGCTGCCCAACACAAAACAACCGACTACATAATAATCCAACTCCACTAAAGACAAACATAAACAAATGTCTATAAAAGTTCGGCATCTATGGGTAGCTAAGGACTTCATCAAGCTATCTACCCATTCCTCGCTCTTCTTCATCAACTACCTCAGCTACGCTAAACCTGAGGGAGCAACACATTTCAAAGACAAGTGTTAGCTAACGAATTAGCTAAGTAAGATAACACTCAAGTTATAAAACAATTGTCCATTTCAAACATTATGGATTTAAATACTTCATTAAGGCACAACACACATCAAACACACAATACTTCATATTAGGATGGGCCACCATAAATGTGCCTATCCTGCTTTACTTCATTACACACATATAACCACATAACTGCTTTCTACATTAACTGCTTTACCACGTTTTAACTGCTTTACTACATTTTAACTGCGTCAATGTGCAACATAAGTTACACCTGACTAGATGAAAACCATTCAGTTGAACATCAAACGTCGTTAAGGAATGGCAAGCCAATCCCCGAGTAATCCGTATGTACAAGACAAATGAGGGCGGGTCAGACCCCTCGTATTACTCAACTGCATCTCAATGACCATGTGCAAGGAGCCACCCAAGCAACCTACGTCAACGCACTTAGCCGGGCTAGGGCAAGTACGGGTTAAGCTTAACACTTTCCTGCATCAAAGTTTTACGAGCTTCGAAACTGCATCATTTAGTTTAGGTGACTACATTACCTAAACATTTACTACGTTAACTGCTTTTTACGTTTTGGGCCCTTAAACGTGCACGTGACATGACAACTTAGCAAGTCTAGTGAACTAAATGAGCAAGCCATACAAACATGCACAACATCAATCAATAACAACATATACTGCATCTCATAACATCACAAGTTACTGCATATCATATCACTACATTATACTTCATACATAGCACTACATCCTACGTCATATCATAACATGCACTACAATACATATCATGAGGGACTGCATTTCAGGTCTCAAAGGTCAACTACATAACCCATATTACCTCCCGTGTAACCCACATACCCATAAACAACATATGTTACCAATTGGGAAGTTATAATTATGAAACCATCGTTTGTTGAACCCTCAGCGTGACAAAAGTAGTGTATCTTACCTCAAAGAAGCGCACGACGATAGGCAACTACGTTATCGTGCAAACAACTAGTCTCGTCTACCTATATATAGTAAACGACCATTAGACACGCTAATACTCACGTTATTAAAGTCATATCTCAGACCTCAACACCTACAAACAAGACCCACGACAACGACTACGCATTGGAGGTCCAAAAGTTAAACTCATTTCAAAACTGACACTGCTGCGCCGCAACATACCACGTTGCGCCGCAACTTATCTTTCTGTATTACAGTTGCGCCGCAATTCAAGCCTTCAGTTGTGCCGCAACATACTATGTTGCGCCGCAACTCATTTGTCTGGAAACTGTAAAGTCCCCCACACGATGGTTTAACCCACGAGTGTAAAATAACAAGTCAAGTATGAACTAGAATCGGACTAGTATTACTTTAAATATAAATGCAAGAATATAAATAAAGCAATAAACGACTATAAGCAATATTTAAACAAGTAAATAAATGATGGAACACGAATGTAATTTTCAAGTGTATTTTCTTTATTGATGATAAACAAAATACAAGATTGTTGCGGAACCTAGATATTACAAGTATGTAAATATCTAAACAATCTTTGAATTACAAGTGATCTATACTTGCTAAATAATCTCCTTAGATCGATATACTTAGAGTTGTGAAGTATAACTGTTTAGATCGAGAGTATTTAAGCAAGTTCACCAAATTGCTAAAAGTAATTTAAACGAGAAATATGACTTTGTATTTATAGGCAGATAAATTCAACAATGAATTTATTTGCCGTACAAATATGGTTGCATGCATTTAATGAACCGACAAGGTTATTAAATGCATTGGTTAAGGTACAAGGATAAAGTCCTTTTAACCAACCACCTTTACACACGTATGTACTTTTATCAATAGACAATTGGGATGTCCGGGTAAAAGTGTGTAAAGGCATAAAGTCAATTCCTCGATATCAGTGTTCAGACTTGTAAGGTCTAGAACACTGACAATCCTCCAGTGTACAGATCTGGTAAGACTTCCAGTGGACTCCGCCATTTGTCAGTCTTCTTTATTCTGACTTCAGTCTTTGACTTTAGTGAGAACGTCTTCAATAGAGTAGATCTGGACTGGGGTGAAGTCCAGTGAGCTAATCTGGAGAATACTCCAGATTTCCTATACAAGTATTTGCTCACTGGTCTTCCATTATTTCTGAACAATCTTCAGAGGGACTCCAGATTCCAAGTCTGGAGTAGGTCCAGTAATTATCATTTCTGGACAGATCTTCAGTAAGGCTCCAGTAGTCGAGTCTGGAGCGAGTCCAGTAAATCTGGACCTAACAAATTCCCCCTATTTGTTTAGAAATAATGCAAGTGTTTTCAAGCTTATATCTATACAACTTGTATGCTTGAAAAACACAAGTTTTGATTTTAGTCTAAAAAATCTAAGTTACTGGAAAACACTTTATAGATCATGAGTGTTTTCAGTTTCATCTTTTAAGTTCTAACTTAGACTAAATCTGATCATTTACTTTTATGAATTAAAAATTGCAACTAATATTACATACATCAACTGATAATAGTTACAATTTTTATCAAACGATAAATTACAATAGGTAAATGATATAAGAGTCAGGCCCTTCTCTTCGATGTCTGTCCTGGAGCATCTTCAGAAGCCTTTCTCTTTGGTGATGGAGAAGATGGTACTGATTCTGGCGATTTCATGCCTATTGCAACTTCCATCTGTTGCTTTCTTCTCCATACCTTCTCAACCCTCTTCAGAAATGATTTAACGTCAGACGACAAATTTGTCTTCCCCTGAACGTTAAGGCAATCTCCTTCAGTTCACTCCATCCAAACGCCTGGACTGAAGTACTCTTTCTTTCATCAGTAAAGTTACCTTCCCTGGTCAACTTTATTTCAAACTTTGACATACCTTCATGATTATCAGCAAGCTTAATCTCTGCACCAGTGATCCTTCTGGCATCAGCCCTGAAATTTAACATTTCATTATATTTTTCTTTCCATTTGGCTGTCTGGATCATTGCTTCAGTTTCCTTTGATACTCTCTGTTGTTCTACAGCAGACTGGAGTTGTTGACGATTGATTTTCAGAGAAGTATCTAGGGGAATGAATGTGCTCACATCTGCATCTGCATCTTTAATTGCTCACATGAAATTGGAATATTTAGGGTTTTGATGAAGATTTGATGAATTAATTGATTGGAAATGGAGTAAATATGAGAGATGATTATGATTGGGAAATAAATGAATTGAAGTAAATGAAGGAATTTTAAGGATTTGGGGAGTAAATATGTTCGAAGTAAATTCAAATGAAATTGAAAGTGGGTATATATAGGAGAGAGAATGTGGAACTCAAACGGTTAATTTGAAATTATCAAATAAAATTTTGATCGGGTTCTGAGATCCGCATTAATTACATCACATCACACATAAATGTGTGACGGTTTACAGCCCACAAACAGTAACAAGTTGCACCTTTTTGTCTTCCCAAGATAAAAATACCATCATTACTTTGAAAAATTTACATGCCACGTAAGATTATAAGATAAATATCTTTAAAAAGTTTGCTTACGTGGCACGCACAATGACCAAGTATTTAAAAAATATTATGACTCATTTCAGTGCATCTGGAGGTTGACTGGACACTCCAGTATCACTGGTAGATTAGTCCAGTGAAATATGTACTGATGGTACACTGGAGGGACACTCCAGTAAAGTACCAGTGAAAACCATTTGAAAGAGACTGGTGACCTCAAACATGCACGTCAACTAATATAGACAAATGAGAGGGACACATTTACAAGGAGACAAAAGTCACCTCAAACACGCACTTCAACCTGTCCAATTACCAGTGAGAGGGACATATTTACAAAGTACAAGTAATATTTTCTGAAGAATTTTGTCCAGTGAGAAAATAAATTAATAAATTCCCCTTGAACTTAAAACATTTTTAAGAGCAAAAATATCTTTCAAGTCTTTCCCCCTGGAATGTTGATCCAGAAATCTATTAATGCAAAGATAGTACACAACGGCGTTCAATATCTGAGCAGTCATAAATTTATAAATCTTTAAATCAAAGATCCTTAGTAGTACACAATGGCGTTCAATACCAAGGTTCCAGATTTAAGGGTTTAACATTCCCAACTCACCAACAAGATATTCAAAAGTTTTAACATCCAGTGGTTTAGTAAAAATGTCAGCGAGTTGTTTGTCAGTGGGAATAAAATGGAGTTCAATGTTGTTTTTCATAATATGATCACGAATGAAGTGATACCTGAGATCAATGTGCTTCGTCTTGGAGTGCATGACTGGATTGTTCGAGATAGCAATGGCACTGGTATTATCACAAAAGATTGGGGTCTTTGAATACTTAATACCATAATCAAGCAACTGGTTCTTCATCCAGAGTATCTGAGCATAACAACTGGCTGCAGACACATATTCAGCTTCAGCAGTGGACAATGAAACTGAAGTTTGCTTTTTACTAGTCCAGCTGACCAGTTTGCCACCAAGGAAATGACATCCACCAGTAGTGGATTTCCTGTCTATCTTACAACCTGCATGATCTGAATCTGAATAACCCATTAGATCCATGCCTGAGCCTTTGGGATACCAAAGACCCAAACTGGGGACACCCTTAAGGTACTTCAGTATGCGTTTTACAGCAAGCATATGAGATTCCTTTGGATTAGACTGATATCTGGCACATAAACATGTTGAAAACATAATATCTGGTCTACTGGCAGTTAAATACATCAGTGAACCAACCATGCCTCTGTAGACAGTGGTGTTCACTGGTTTACCATCTGGATCGGAGTCCAGTGTCAGTGGTGCAGAAATTGGAGTTGGTTTAGATGGTGAAGAGTTCATATCAAATTTCTTTAAAAGATCTCTAACATATTTTTCTTGATTAATAAAAATACCATCTCTGGTCTGTTTAATCTGGAG
Source organism: Erigeron breviscapus (assembly GCA_034093135.1). NCBI lineage: Eukaryota > Viridiplantae > Streptophyta > Magnoliopsida > Asterales > Asteraceae > Erigeron > Erigeron breviscapus. The sequence goes on along the minus strand of CM067169.1, from coordinate 80,770,612 downwards.
TCCTAGAAAAAATGTTAATTCACCCATCAAACTCATTTCATATTCAGTTGACATTATTTTAGAAAATTTCTTGCACATGTTTTCATCAGTAGATCCAAAAATAATATCATCAACATAAATTTGTACCATTAACAGATTTCCTTTTTCATGAAGAATAAATAAGGTATTGTCAATTGCACCTCTTTTGAAACCATTTTTCAATAAATGTTTAGTCAGAGTGTCATACCAGGCACGTGGGGCTTGTCTGAGGCCATAAAGCGCTTTGTCTAGACGATATACCCAATGTGGATGCTTTTCATCAACGAAACCTGGTGGTTGTCTGACATAAACTTCTTCTTCAAGCTTTCCATTCAAGAAAGCACTCTTTACATCCATCTGGTAGACCTTGAACTGATGATGAGCAGCGAATGCTAAAAATATTCTGATCGCTTCAAGTCTAGCCACTGGAGCAAAAGATTCATCAAAATCGACATCTGACTGGCAGTAACCTTGTGCTACCAGTCTGGCCTTGTTTCTGATTACGTGGCCATCTTCATCTACCTTGTTCCTGAAGACCCATCTTGTTCCAATTGGTTCTTTCTTTCCAACTGGGAAAGGAACCAGGTGCCAAACCTTGTTCCTTTCAAACTGGTGAAGCTCTTCTTGCATAGCAGTCACCCAGCTTGGATCTTCCATAGCCTCGTCAATCTTCTTTGGTTCATTCAGTGATAAGAAACTGACATATAAGCATTGATCACTGGAGGCTCTTCTGGTCTGAACTCCTCTATTGGAGTCACCTATGATCTGATCGATAGGATGAGCTTTTGTCCATCTGGAGTACTGACCAGGATTGTTACTGACAACAATATCAGTGCAAGAGTTCAGTTGAGTTTCAGGATGAGGATCCTGGTAAACTATTTCAACATCTTCATCTGAATCAGTAAGATCACGATTTGCATCATGAAATTCTTCAATGGAAGGCATTTCCTGAAGTACTGGTTCAGTTTGAAATTCTTCATATGAAAACATTTCAGGAATAGTTTCAACTGATACTGATACTGGGGAGTTGTACGTACATCTGATCCAATAACAAGTTCATTGGGTAGTTTGAAACTTATTGAAGGATAGAAAGGTGTACAACTGGGGATCTTCTTCTTACGAACTGGTTCCAAGTCAGAATGACTGGAAACTTCTTCAGATGAATTTTTGCAGTTAATGGGATCAGATTCACCAAAGATAATTGGAATTACTAGGGGAGAATCAAGGGCAGGCTTTTTATTGATTGCATTATTTGATTCATCAAAAGTAACATGTATGGACTCTTGTACCTTCTCCAGTCTCTTGTTGTAGACTCTGAAGGCTTTGCGAATGGCTGAATATTCTAAGAAATATCCTTCATCAGCTTTGGCATCAAATTTGCCTAACTGAGTGGAGTCGTTCAGGATGTAAACTGGACATCCAAAAACGTGAAAATAACCAATATTTGGTTTTCTATTTCTCAATATTTCATAGGAAGTCTTCTTGTGTCGCTTCACGTACACTGATCGATTCTGGGTGTGGCAAGCAGTTGCAATTGCTTCAGCCCAGAAACTGGTAGGAAGACCAGATTCAGCTAGCATACTCCTGGCAGCTTCTATCAGCGTTCGATTTTTCCTTTCTACTACTCCATTCTGTTCTGGAGTGCGTGCTGACGAGAAGTTCTGGGAGACGCCAGTGTCAGTACAGAATTTCTCCAGAGTTGCATTCTGGAATTCTGTTCCATTGTCACTTCTTAACTGACACACCTTTCGCTTATGCTTCAGTTCAATCTGCTTGATAAGAGAGATGATTTCAGCAGCAGCTTCACTTTTAGACCTGGGAAAGACCACCCAACAATATCTGGAGAATTCATCTACGATCACCAGGGTGTATCTTTTACCAGCACGAGTCTGAACATTCACTGGACCAAAGAGGTCCATATGAAACATGTGAAGTGGTTCAGTAATGCTGAAGTTCTGTCTGGTCTTGAAACTGGCACGTTTCTGCTTTCCTATCTCACATCCTGGACATGGCCTTTCCTTTTTGAAGGAAACTGAAGGTATCCCATCTGCCAGTTGTTTTCTAGACAACTTATTAATATTTTTGAAATTTAAATGGGATAACCTTTTATGCCATAACCAGTTTGTGTCTTCATCAGCTTGAGTATAGAAACATTGCTCTGAAGAAGAGCTTTCCATATCCATCACATACACGTTCCCTCTTCTGGAAGCAATCAATACTACCTTCCAGTCCTTGTTGAATACAATGCCATGAACAATATTGAATAGAACTTGATAGCCATCATCACACAGTTGACTTACACTGATCAGGTTATATTTCAAACCATTCACATATGCAACACGTCTGAATTTGACTTGTCCATTGTTCAGAACACCATACCCCTCAGTCTTTCCACAACCATCATTTCCAAAAGTAATGGAGGGTCCATCAGAAATGATGAATTCCTCCAGCAGGGTCTTACGTCCGGTCATAGTCCTGTCAGCTGCACTGTCAAGATACCAGGTATGCTTCTTTCGATCGCCCTGCACATCCACCAGATATATCAGTTAGATTTGGGAACCCATCGACTGATGGGTTCACTGGATCCTCCCTTATGGATCCATGGGGGTATCTGGTTGAGTTCACTTTCTTCAACAGTAGTTTTTGTTGAAAACACTACTGGAGTTGATAGTTTAGAAACCTTTTTCTTTTTCTCAATTAAAGGAATATTTTTCTCTTTCTTAGAAAAAGGTTTGGTATTTTGTATAGGGCCAGATGAAGTACCCTCAAAGTTGTTTAATCTTGCATGACAACTTTGAACCTAACGAGCCAGTAGTTGAAACTGGCTCTCCAACCTTAACAAAATAGATTCTTCAGATGAAACCTGAGCCTTTCCAGTTGACTGGACTTTTGGCTTAGGAAAGGAATTGTTCTTTTTCCTTTTTTGAACCTGGGGTTCATTAGAAACAGTCTGAGGCAAAGGTTTATGCTTATTGACCTTTTTAACTGGAGCAGTCATCTGGGATGCTCCAGTCTTGACCTCCAAAATTGAGCTGGTATTATACAAGATTTTGGGGTAGAAGGTTCATCATATATGGTACTAGGTTTAACCTCCTCTGGTAACCGGTCAATTACTGGTATTAATGCTGCAATATGAGTATTTCCATCCAGATATGCACGTTTTTGGGATGGAAATTGGTTTACTCCATCATCATATGGCTTTCTTGTTTCAAGCCATGATTGAATAACCTGTTTTTCTTTTTGCAAAATTATTTCCAGGTCATGTTTTTCTTGAACCAGTTGTTCAGTTACCAAAACTTGTGCTTGAAATGCCAGTTTATCTTGAAGTTCTTTTAATTTTGATTTTAAAGCAGCTATTTCAGAGGAATCTGTTTCTAAGCCATTTAGACTGTCAAATCTAACAGTTTCCACAAAAATTAAATCAGAATTTAGAGCTTCAGCAATGTCCAATTTAAGTTTAGGATCAGTTTCATTATCATAATCACTAACCTTTTTAATAACAATGTCTACCCATCGACCAGATGTGACATCATCCTTCACCAGATGCTCTTGATCTGCCAGAGCCATAAAAAACAGTCTCTTTCCTCTTCTTCATCGACTGACGAATCATCAGAGGGAACCTATGCTTCTTCAGTGGTTGCTATCATGCATTTATTATTATCTTCCATTTGTTTAGACAAGAGAGCAATTTGAGCCTTAAGCTTTTTGTATTTCAACTTATAGCTATCATCAGGCTTGTTATAAGAAGCAGTTGGACCAGACTGAGAGACAAACTGACTGGACTTGCACTCTTTCATGAAATGACCTTTTTTGCCACACTTAAAGCATGTCAGATTGGTCTTGTCAGTGGAAGAACTGGGTGCATGTTGTCCAGTGGGCCTATTTGCTCTGGCCTTAAAACGGTTAAACGTTTTGGCCATCATTGCAACCAGGTCATCACTGTCAGTTTCATCACAGTCTGGAGATCATTACAGACTCCAGAATCCATTAGTTCAGACATCATCTTCTTCAAAGAAAATACATTCTCAGAAGATATTAATGCCGCACAAGGTGGTACAGTATTGGTGACCACTGTGGAACTACTGGAAGCATGATTAAAAGAATCTTTTTCTGCCTCAATCCTTTGGGCTTGATTTTCTTCAGTGAATCTGAAGGCTCCATACAATGTTGACAAAGTATGGGAATGCAAGGTTTTACCTTGCCTCAAGACCAGAATTATGTGAGACCATTTTGTTGGAAGAATATCACAAAATTTCTCCAAAAGTATATCCTTGTCTTTATCAACCCCTAGTCCTCTTAACTGGTTAATAATACTCATAAATCTGGTGTAAGTACTTTTATCAATAGACATTGGGATGTCCGGGTAAAATGTGTAAAGGCTTAAAGTCAATTCCTCGATATCAGTGTTCAGACTTGTAAGGTCTAGAACACTTACAATCCTCCAGTGTACAGATCTGGTAAGACTTCCAGTGGACTCCGCCATTTGTCAGTCTTCTTTATTCTGACTTCAGTCTTTGACTTCAGTGAGAACGTCTTCAGTAGAGTAGATCTGGACTGGGGTGAAGTCCAGTGAGCTAATCTGGAGAATACTCCAGATTTTCTATACAAGTATTTGTTCACTGGTCTTCCATTATTTCTGAACAAATCTTCAGAGGGACTCCAGATTCCAAGTCTGGAGTAGGTCCAGTAATATCATTTCTGGACAGATCTTCAGTAAGGCTCCGTCAATTACTGGTATTAATGCTGCAATATGAGTATTTCCATCCAGATATGCACGTTTTTGGGATGGAAATTGGTTTACTCCAGCATCATATGGCTTTCTTGTTTCAAGCCATGATTGAATAACCTGTTTTTCTTTTTGCAAAATTATTTCCAGGTCATGTTTTTCTTGAACCAGTTGTTCAGTTACCAAAACTTGTGCTTGAAATGCCAGTTCAATATCTTGAAGTTCTTTTAATTTTGATTTTAAAGCACCTATTTCAGAGGAATCTGTTTCTAAGCCATTTAGACTGTCAAATCTAACAGTTTCCACAAAAATTAAATCAGAATTTAGAGCTTCAGCAATGTCCAATTTAAGTTCAGGATCAGTTTCATTATCATAATCACTAACCTTTTAATAACAATGTCTACCCATCGACCAGATGTGACATCATCCTTCACCAGATGCTCTTGATCTGCCAGAGCCATAAAACAACATCTCTTTCCTCTTCTTCATCGATTGACGAATCATCAGAGGGAACCCATGCTTCTTCAGTAGTTGCTATCATGCATTTATTATTATCTTCCATTTGTTTAGACAAGAGAGCAATTTGAGCCTTAAGCTTTTGTATTTCAACTTATAGCTATCATCAGGCTTGTTATAAGAAGCAGTTGGACCAGACTGAGAGACAAACTGACTGGACGTGCACTCTTTCATGAAATGACCTTTTCTGCCACACTTAAAGCATGTCAGATTGGTCTTGTCAGTGGAAGAACTGGGTGCATGTTGTCCAGTGGGCCTATTTGCTATGGCCTTAAAACGGTTAAACGTTTTGGCCATCATTGCAACCAGGTCATCACTGTCAGTTTCATCACAGTCTGGAGAGATATCATTACAGACTCCAGAATCCATTAGTTCAGACATTATTTTTGATAACATGTTATTATTATTGTTACCAAATCTTGTTAATTCAAACACCAACAACCCAAAATTATGAGAATTTATCATGAATTAAATGAGGGATTCTTTTGGTAGATGAAGGGAAGAAGAAGAAATGAATGAGAGGAGAGAGGGAGAGATAAGGGTGGATAAATAAGGAAAAGAAAGTGTGTAGGTGTGGAATAGGGCATGGGGTCGACCTAGGGGAGTCCAAAATGGGCTCCCGCTCCGCTAAATTCGACCAATATTTATTCGTTAACCAACTAAACGCTAAAACAAATCCATACACATAAACGAACTTAAAATACCCCAAGGCTTAACAAAACACTCGGGGATTATCATTGAATCATTAAAGTCAATTACATTTAAATTACAAGTCAACGAGGTCAAAAAACACAAATGTTACACTATATAACCTCCCATCTAAAAAACTATGTTTAAATAGAATATAACTTGTTACAAAGTATTTCTAGGTCAATGGGGTTTCGCTCTAAATCAATTTTTAAAAAAACTAATTCACTAAATCAATTGTTAGAAAAACTAATTCACAAGTTTATATATATGTTTGGAGTTTATGCGACTTCCAACGTACATATCAATTAGCATTAGGTTTACACTAAATGAAAACAAATTAACCCAAAAAGTATTAGATGAACATACAACAATTATATATGATGCCGAAAGGCCTTTGGAACTCTTCGAAACATATAATTGCGCGCTTCTTTGTCTTTAATGTATCTGCAATGTACAACGTACAATGTGTATATGCTTATTCTTATTTCAGGTGTGGATAGGATATAAGGAATCAAGTTGGATCAATGCTTTCTTTTGGATACTTTCTATCGTTTGTTTTGGGAGGTACGTACGTAGTTATTAATCAAAACTATATACGGATTATGTAATTTAGCCTACCTAGCCACCTTATCACTCATGTATATTCTCATAATCGACCTCTGCTTTATCTATTTAATTGCTTCAATTCAATTGGTACGTAAAATTACTTTTTCAATAAGGTTAAATTCTGAACCATAATTAATATGTACTACTGATTATTATTTGGTGATAGCGCGCCTCAATCTATTTAATTAATTAAATATGCATATATCCATGATCTCTTTTTTCACGTACATGCAGCATTGGTTTTATTTGTGTGGTTCCATAAGTTCGGCGATTGTCCTAATTACTCACACCTGAGCAAACCTGTTTTACCGTATACTTTTTCAACACAAAGTAAACAGGCAAGTCCTACTACACGAACAAACAACTTCTTTATTCAGGCCGCGGGTAGCCTTGCACACACACACACAACCACATATATTATATATTAATTTATATATATATGATTTTTAATTAGTTGTCGATTTTATGGAGTAGTGTGTTTTAATGTGTTGTTGTTTTGTTGATTTGATTGCAGAGATGTGATGCTAAGTGATCCCTTATTGTTAAAGAATCATCATCATCATGGCAATATATAATGAATGATCGATCAGTAGGTCTGTTGGGACTACAACAATTAAAGCAACGATATTTTGTTATGCTTTTCTCCTTGCTTTGTCTTCATTTAAAAATAAATAAATAAATAAATGGTACTCATAGTACTGTAATAGTAGTAGTAGTTGACTTACGAGCTTGGTCAACTATGGAAGCTGTTGTGTCATGAAACTCTTTAAATTTTCTTAACTAAATTATGAATGCACTATTATTATTATTATTACCATATGTATTAACCGTGTCACAAAGACTCAATTATCGTGTTTGTGTTTATTATTGATCGTTTTTAAAACATTTATTATTGATCGTTTTTAAAAACCAAAAAATAAATAAATTAGAATACACCCATGGATCATGAAAAAGGAAAAGTCAAATGACACACCAAAATCAGAAACATAGATATTTTTATTAAAAAGTTTGTAATATCAAAGTTATATTTATTTAAGAATCATATTGATTGTTGGTTTTTTTATTTATTTTTTATTTATAGTTATATCAAACCATCTCATTATAAACAGGGATCCTTTGTACCGATACATCAACGCACGTAGTGAGGGCGGCAAATGGGTTACTGATTTGCTTCTCTTGTACTGTTTTCTCATGAGGGTCCCTTGCCACCTGCCCCACATTCTCGCACAGTAATTGCATGGCTTTATCGTAGGTAATATTTTCTTCATTTTAGCAATTTTCTTCCATTATGAGGTGTAAAGTTCTAATGCTTAATATATGAATGTATACATTTATTGCGGATACTTCGTCACAGGGATCGCCCTTTCCCTAGGCTTGCAAGAGAAGATTCGCACCTTGAAGACAAAGCTCCGTCCCAATTAAGCTTGGCAATAAAGTAATGTATGCGATGCAGATCCTCCGGAAGTCAGTGTAGGAAGATGCTAAGGTGATGTATGATATGGGCACGGAACCGTGGTAGGGACCAGAGCCGATAAACATTCCACCTCCATTGCCAGGAGTACGGATTTCGTAGGTGCCCGTGAGGCGTCATCACGATAGGGATACTAACCATCATGGGGACCCCCCACTACCATATCGCCCGCGATACTTGTTACAGGTTGCTCGACTCCCTAACGACACTATATGTGAGCTTCAACAGAGAGCGTCTCGAGTTGGGAGTCTAGAGCACGCTGTGGCTAGTCTGGAGCAAATGATGACCACCACGCATGCTCGTATACATTGGATGTATCGTTTGCTGACCCCCAGACCAGATGGTCCATACCCAATGACACCCCCTCATAGTCCTCGTGCTACTGCTGCTCCATTAATATTGCTCCACCACTGAGTCCTGCTCCTACTACTCCATATATGAGTCCTGCTCTTGATGCTGTTGGTTAATGTTGACCAAGGTTAGTCAAAGTAGCAGTTAGTAGCTGACCTGGCAAGTTGAATGTTTCTCAAACGTGCAGAAGTGGTAAAATAAAACGTTTGGAAGATCCCAGATATTTTGGAGTTTTCTGTTTTGTTTTTTTATTATTTAAACTAGTTGCAGTTGTAGTTTTGGATTATTCTCTTTCAATCATTCCTCGATAGAATTTACACAATCCTTATGCTCTTAAGTAATCATATCACCACCATCATTTCAAGGTAAACACTTCGATGTCCTTATTCGTATGAACTCTCCTTTAAAATAATCCTTCTTAGGTCCTCCTGACCTCTACAAAACTCTCAATTACTTTGCTCTCCTGAGCCTCATATCCATTTTCAGCTTTCTAAGCTAAGCTTCTTTTCAAATACAATAACCTAATGTCCTGTGATATAATATAATTTACGGGAAACATCAGTTACTTTATCCTTTTCTCAACCATTCGGTTTTCTCCATTTTCCTTTCGTTTTCTTATGGGTCACCATACTCCTTACCGTTTTGTCACTCAAATCCATCTCTAACTAGAGTAATCGTCGTCTTGAACAGCACACAGGCAGTCGCTGGTCCTTGCAGTTATCTCAGGGGTACTTGTCAGATCATGGTGATACGGATCCTTTGATCCTAACTCATTACAAATGCGAATTATCCTTATCACCCTTCCGTTCAAACATTCCATAACTAGCTCCTCCCGGAGTTTGTAGTTTCTTGAAAAGTAGTTCAACGACCAACTTCCTTGATCGTTGTGGTAGTATGTGCCTTGACTTCTAGCGTCGTATTCCTTATTTGCTTTCACTATTAACTTTAGCAATTCCATGTTGTTTTCTCCTTCACTCTTCTTGGGCGCACTACTCCTTGGGTCGATGGTCCTTGACGATTAACCATGTGTTGCAAAATTGTTCTCTCCCAAGTTCATCTTATTTTAGTTTACCTCTATACGACCATTAACCTTAAGGGGATAACCATCATAACTCACCGTGCTTCTAAACTAGCCTCCGTCGGGTGTTGAGCGTATACCGCTTTCTCTTGGCTTAGTTGATAGGTTCTACTAATAGCTTGTCTTTCGATAGAGGTTTTCCAAGTGATATTCAAAGAATAACATGAGGAGCGCCATAAAGATGAATACCTCCAGAACTACACCTTGTAGATGACGTCAATGCCGTTACTTTACCGTTTGGGTTCAATCGCCTTCCTTTACTTTACTTTCTACTCCACGTTACCTTCAATGATGCTAGTGAATAACTCTTCTTGGATGATAAAGTATAATCTTACGTTTCATACTCTTTGTTCGAGTATCTTCCTTTGCTGTGATTACCCCCTTAACATTTTTCCTCTAGAAAAATGTAAGGGATTTCCTACTTTTCACTTTATCTCACCATCCTTGACGATCTTCAATTCGCCAAATTCCTGATTCCTTCATGTAGCAAATATCCATTTGCTCGGGTGTTTTGAAAAAGAAAAGGATAGCTCAGAATCCTTTTTGTTACTCTTCCACCTTGAGGGTTACTCGACACATCCTAATTATCTTATTGTCCTTGGTTTTCTTCTTCTAAACTTTCGTCTTCCAACATTGCTAGTGATCTCCCAAGTTCTAGGGAAGTCTTATATTTATCCAAAGGTGACCTTCATGTCACACGACCTTCCTTTCGTCGGCCGCTCAATTTTTCCTTTTTGGTCGATAAGCATAGATAGGGAAGACCTTCGATTTCTTCCTCCAAGTTAAGGCTTATTATACTCTTCTTGTGCTTCCTTGTACTTTAACTGACACACAACATATCTTCCACGTCCTACGTTATGTACATGATCCGATAGCATCTTCTATGCTATATAATCATTCCAAGTATTTTACTTATGGACAACTGATGTCTCAACGTCATTCGCATCCCTTGATGTCGCAGCAAGAGCAGGGTACTAGTTACTCGATTTCGCCATTGCAGAGTGTTGCGTAAGTGAATTGTATATTGTTAGGTTACTAACTTTTGAAGAGAAACGGTGGTGGTCATTACTTTGAATAATCAAGGATATAGAGTTTGGTTTCGAATGAATGAAATAGGAAATATAAAAACAAAAGAATCATTAAGGCTCGAATCAGACTCCTTGCGCGAGTTAAAGAAATCACTTCTATGTCTTTCGTTGCCCAATGGACTCCAACTTTCAATGACGTCAATATATGTCACCGGCTTAGATTGTTGTTTGCGTACACGTGTTAGAATAGAAATATCGCACCAAATTTCAGGGTTACCATTCTCAGGACGTGTCGTCTAGAATATATATGGGAAAGCGTCCTACTAGTGTCGTTGTATCATCATATGGCTTTAATACCGCTCGTCTTTCATAAGTCTCCAACTTCATTCGGCGTTTCCATATGTTTCGCACCATCTCAGATCGAATACAAAGGTTATGCGTAGTTTCTAAAAGGATAGAGTCGCGTCATATCTTGGGTCTACAATTCTCAGAGTATATCGTCCAACGTACGTGGAAAGATGCTCCACCGATGATATCGCCGTTGTCATATGTCCATAATGAATAGTGATGTCGTAAGAAATAGGATGTGGGATAATTTCAAAAGAGCACGAGTGAACGAATATTGGATTGAGGGTACTTAATGACAACTTCCATACTTAGGAAATTTCTAATTCATTTTGCATTTCTCAGGGACAATCACTAGTTCCCAAGCGGTCAAATCTCATCACGCAATATATATCTCAGTAGTAAGGACTAACCACATTATAATCATATCTAGCAGGTGCCAGTTCTCAATAGTCAAATCTTAGAGCATAATAACTATCTCAATAATAAGGCACAACTATATAATCATTAAATCGTTCATGCACTAGCCCTCAATTAGCTCAACCTCTATGGCGCAATAACTATCTTAGTAGTAAGGCATGACTACCTAATCGCAATATTCACGCGCTAGTTTCAAATAGCTCAAACTTAGAGAGTAAAGGCTCTTACATCCATATCGTCCATGAAATTTCATATCAACTCGTCATGCCTATATTTTCTTTCTAAATCGATCATAAATAGTCAACGTCATTACTCAATAATTTGAACAAGTCATACCCCAAAATGATTTCGTGCCTTATAATAACCTCATTATTTTAAAGTGCATATGCAACTTAAAGTTCAACATCATGAATCATAAGGCTTTTACGCATGCATTTCTCCCCTAATTTCCACATTGCACATTACAACTTTCACATTGCACACTATAAGCTTTCACATTGCAATCAAATCATGCCCAAATTCACATGTTATAGCATAGAGTAGCATGTATCAACGAATACTTTCAATCTTATATTCATTTCACTTCTAATGTGCAAAAGGGGAATCCTACTAGAACTAGCATAATCCTCAAGTAAGGCAAGTCTCGAATCGCTATATATGCTTAGGTGAATGTCTAAATGCAACACGTATTCCATAAAAATGGATTTATTAAAGATCTTCTCTCTTTTTTTTTGAAAAGGAATCCTTTTTGAACATAAGTCCAAGTGGCCGTTTGAGTTTTACATGGTCCTCTCATAATTAAACGTAGATTCATGACTTTACGTTTAATTAGGGTCCTACCATGTAAAGCTCAAACTAGTCCGCTCAACCTTATGCTCGACTCGACTATAAAATTCGTTTTGAAAATAGGCTATAGTTTTGGAATTCCCGGAGGAACCCCAATGTTCTCTATAACCTTAGTCTCTGATACCATTTTCTGTAACACCCCAACTAAGGCGGAACGATGAGATGTACAGAAAGTCGAGTATTCAAAACAAAGGATAATAGATAACATTCACCATAGCTTTATTTGATAAAAATAATTTTGCAATGCACAAGCATGTGAACCAATTCCCAAGTACAATACGTCTACCATACTTGGATATTGAGTCCACGAAACAAATAACAAATACATGAGATGATATACTACAATGATCAAGGCGGATTCCATTGCCCGTCACAAGGTTTGATCTTTGATTCCAAAGTGCAATGCAAACAATCATGATGCATATAATTCCTCAAAGCTTACGCTAATTCCTGAAAAGCATGAAGAAAAAGTGTCAACTACGAAAACGTAGTTGGTGAGTGCATAGGTTTGCAAGTAAACCTCGTTACATATCCATTTCAAAATAGTTGATAAATCCATGGTAAATTATAAAGTTCTCATTTGTCACATTTATCGTGAGAGAAAAATATATCAATCGATTAATCATTCATCATACCAAAACCATTCGGTCATCAATTTCAATATCGCCAATTTCAACAACTTTCAAGATTCCATATAAGGTCCAATACCCAAACCGTATGTTCAATCCATAATATCCAACCATAAATAATATCAATACCACTTGGTCAATGGTAAGACTACC
>CM067169.1:80733143-80749566 GCA_034093135.1 Erigeron breviscapus | reverse complement strand
TTTGAGTGCTGTTGTTTTCGTGCAAATAGGATGGAGGGAGTAAAGTCGAAAAGTGAGAGGTTAAGGTGATATGTTGTGAGAAAAGGGTTAAAAGAAATGATCCCCTTCCCCAAATTCTCAAAAAGCCGGGTAAAACACGCTCCTATCAGATTTCATTTGTTGATTTCTTGATATTGAAGAAGTCTTCATGGACCCAGTGAAGCGATGCACATCTTTACCTAACCACTCAAGTGTTTCTTAACAAATACTTGTTTCATTTCTCACGGAGATTTTCACATTTCTATTGACTCTTCTTTCGGAAGATGTTGATATTGAAAAAGGGTGACATTCTGCTCCAGTCTCCCGACTTCATTTGATCACGATGTGTCTAGAGCTATTTTGATTGATCATTGATTTGATTATCATTCATTTTTTTAGGGCACATTAGCGTCATGTCTTTGTAATATTATTGCTTATCTTTGTGATATAGCCGGAACATTTGTAGTGATATCTTAATTGATATTCCACGATGATCGAATGGAAATCCTACCAATGCTAACATCCTTTCCAACATTGACCGTAGGTCTCACATTTTCATTTATGAATTTGTTGAGTTAACGAGAAGTCTATGTGACCTCGGATGTTATTTCCCAAAAAGTCTTAAAGGATAAAATTGTGGTTATCAAATGCTTCGGTAGTGTTAACCATGATTTATATTCTTTGAAGCAATCTCGTGGTTGCAAAGCCGCAGATCGAACTATGTTAGAGACTTGTTTTATGCATATCTCAATGATACATAGGAAATCCGAAAAATGTTATACATTTTAATCGGTCATTTCATTAATCCTTTTGATTTTTGAACATGCTAACGGATCATTCTTATCTGGTTTCATTTCTCATCACACAAATACAGAAAACACCAACACCATGCTATAACGTTTGTCCCAACAACTTCAATCTTCCATTTTAGTCACCCCTAGGATTTCTTGGGTTGGGCTAATGGTTAGGGTTGATGTTTTGATGGTTGATATTTCTCCATGTGTACATTCGATCATGTTATTCTTGTTGACAATTAATCAATCAATGTGTACATAATGATATTGGTTCCCAATCTTGTCATTATGAGGGGGAGAAAATTTTATGATTGATTTACTGGTTGATAAGGAAACAAGGAGAAAAGTTCGTGTTTGGTTTGGTTGTTTCACTAAGTGTTAGGCTTATCAAAGTTCTAGGATTATCAAAGTTTGTGTATAGAGGGAGAAAATTCTTCATGATGTGTCAATAGTTTCAGTTTTAAAAAGGGGGAATCTGAATTGATGTCATAGATAAGAATGAAACCAAAGATGAAAAGATTTTCACTCAAGATGCTTCAAAAGTTCAAAAATGCTCCAAAATGTGTATACTCATGGATTAAGGGGGAGCATGATTACTTCATAAGAATTTCATCCAAACTTCATTCAATTGCTTACTCTCCAAAGTATTCAAGTTGATGTGACAAAGATCAAAGTTTCAAAAGAGTCTTCATCAAACATACTTCATTCAAGATCTTCAAGTCATACAACAACATTTTGTCAAGAAACTCCAATGCATACATCAAGGGGGAGAGTTCATATTCATGAAACTTCATTTCAAGAAGATGAGATTCATTCAAGAATTAAAACCGAAGAATCGAAGATTGATACAGTCGAAACCAAGATTTATACCTTCCGCATTTCAAAAGACTACTCTGGTTCATGATTCAACAATTCTTGAAGATTCAAGTCACACACTTGTTCGACTTCATTATTCTCTTTCTTCAAGACTCACACGCATTCATTATTCTCTGTTCTAAAAGAACATTGAGAATCCTCACATGATTTAACTTCAAGAAGTTCAAGACCAAGACCAAGACTGAATCAAGTTCTCCAAAGACAAAAGAGAAAGCTTTGAAGACTTGTTTCAACACACCAATCGTCTTCACCACCGGGCTCATCAAATTCATTCCTACAAGACAATATAACACGTATTTCATTCATTACAATGTATCACTAAGGGGGAGAATGTTAGAAATCCAAAAATAGTGATAAATTGTAATCTAGAATAGAAGAATTTCTTGTTGTTAAGTCATAGATAAATGATCACTAAGGTTGAGGAGAATCAGATGGTGAACTAACATCTGATGATTGTGATGGTGAAGACTCATTTGGATCCATCTCTTTCGAATTTGAACTTGATGGTTCATTTGAATTCTCATCAGATTCAGACACTTTCTTCGGAACTTGGAAAAATTCTTCAAACAAGATATCCAAATCTTGTGAAGTCGGAGTAGAGAATGATTTGACATTTGATGCAGTCTGAGTTGTGGAAGCTTGTGGACATTGAAGTTCGGGTCTTGAACTGTGTTGTTCAAGAACCATTCCTGAGAGTTCATCAAATTTGACATTCATACTCTCTTCTATTCTCTTGGTTCTTCGGTTATATACACGATATGCAATGGATTCTTTTGAATAACCGATGAAATATGCCTCATCGCCTTTTGGTTCAAATTTGCCCAGATTGTCTCGATCATTGAGAACATAACACACACATCCAAAAATGTGCAAGAAGTTCACATTGGGCTTTCTTTTGTTTATCACCTCATACGGAGTTTTATCAAACCTCTTGTTTATTATGGATCTGTTTTGAGTAAACAAGCAGTAGCAACAGCTTCAGCCCATAGATTCGGTGGCAACTTCGAATAGGCAAGCATTGTTCTAGCTGCTTCAACAAGATATCCAAATCTTGTGAAGTCGGAGTAGAGAATGATTTGACATTTGATGCAGTCTGAGTTGTGGAAGCTTGTGGACATTGAAGTTCGGGTCTTGAACTGTGTTGTTCAAGAACCATTCCTGAGAGTTCATCAAATTTGACATTCATACTCTCTTCTATTCTCTTGGTTCTTCGGTTATATACACGATATGCAATGGATTCTTTTGAATAACCGATGAAATATGCCTCATCGCCTTTTGGTTCAAATTTGCCCAGATTGTCTCGATCATTGAGAACATAACACACACATCCAAAAATGTGCAAGAAGTTCACATTGGGCTTTCTTTTGTTTATCACCTCATACGGAGTTTTATCAAACCTCTTGTTTATTATGGATCTGTTTTGAGTGAAACAAGCAGTAGCAACAGCTTCAGCCCATAGATTCGGTGGCAACTTCGAATAGGCAAGCATTGTTCTAGCTGCTTCAACAAGAGTTCGATTTCGACGTTCAACTACTCCATTCTGTTGAGGTGTTCTGGCAGCGGAAAATTGGTGAGAAATACCCATGAAACATACATAATGGTCCACCTTATTTGTTTATTGCTTTAAGTCTTGTATTACTTTGTTTATATATCTTGCATCTTTATTTACAAGTAATACTAGTCCAATCTAGTGATTATTAGACTTGTTGTATTTTACACTTTCTATTGGTTAACCATCTCGAAGTTAAAGGGACTTACAGACACTTTCTTCGGAACTTGGAAAAATTCTTCAAACAAGATATCCAAATCTTGTGAAGTCGGAGTAGAGAATGATTTGACATTTGATGCAGTCTGAGTTGTGGAAGCTTGTGGACATTGAAGTTCGGGTCTTGAACTGTGTTGTTCAAGAACCATTCCTGAGAGTTCATCAAATTTGACATTCATACTCTCTTCTATTCTCTTGGTTCTTCGGTTATATACACGATATGCAATGGATTCTTTTGAATAACCGATGAAATATGCCTCATCGCCTTTTGGTTCAAATTTGCCCAGATTGTCTCGATCATTGAGAACATAACACACACATCCAAAAATGTGCAAGAAGTTCACATTGGGCTTTCTTTTGTTTATCACCTCATACGGAGTTTTATCAAACCTCTTGTTTATTATGGATCTGTTTTGAGTAAAACAAGCAGTAGCAACAGCTTCAGCCCATAGATTCGGTGGCAACTTCGAATAGGCAAGCATTGTTCTAGCTGCTTCAACAAGAGTTCGATTTCGACGTTCAACTACTCCATTCTGTTGAGGTGTTCTGGCAGCGGAAAATTGGTGAGAAATACCCATGGATTTGAAGAAAGAATCAATTGTTGAATTCTTGAATTCAGTGCCATTGTCTGAGCGAACAATTCTAACAGATGATTTGAGATTGACTTGGGTCTTCTTGATGAAATCAATAATCACTTGCGGAGCATCACTCTTTACGTGAAGAAAAAATACCCAAGTGTATCGAGAATAATCATCTACAATCACTAGAATGTATCGCTTTCCATGTATACTTTGAACTTTCATTGGACCACACAAATCCATATGAATAAGGTGCAATGAACCTTCTGTACTTAGAAACTTCTTTGGTTTGTGTGTTACTTTCTTCATCTTCCCAATTGCACAAGCTGGACAAACATGTTCACTTTCATACTTGTAATCCGGAAGACCTTCAACAAGTTGTTTATCCACGAGTGTATTAATCGTCTGAAAGTTAAGATGAGAAAGTCGGCGATGCCATAACCAAGAGTTTTGTGCAGTTGCTTTCGAAAGAAGACAAATCTCTGAAGAGTTGGATGGGATGTTGTTGAGATCAATTGTGAACAAATTATTGTCTCTTGTTCCAGTCAGAATATCCACACCATCTTCAGTCTGCACTTTGCATTCATATCTCCTAAATAATACTTGAAGATCATTGTCACAAAATTGACCAACACTAAAGAGATTGTGTCCAAGTCCTTCAACGTAGGAAACTCTCTTGATGGTGACTCCATTTTTGACAATGTCTCCGTAACCAAGAATAGGAGCGATATGATCATTTCCGAATCTGACGGTTCCCATAAACTTTTCAACAAAGTTCGAAAGAATTGACTTGTTTCCAGTCATATGGCGAGAACATCCCGAGTCGACATACCATACACAAATGAGAAATTCCTGCAAGGACAGGGAATATGGTTTGTATTTGGGTTTTGCAACAGTCTTTGGTATTGGTTTGTTATTTGGTTTTGAAGCAGTCTTGGGTATTGGTTTGGTATTTGGTTTTGAAGCAGTCTTTGGTAATGGTTTGGTATTTGGTTTTGAAGCAGTCTTTGGTATTGGTTTGTTATTTGGTTTTGAAGCAGTCTTGGGTATTGGTTTGGTATTTGGTTTTGAAGCAGTCTTTGGTATTGGTTTGGTATTTGGTTTTGAAGCAGTCTTGGGTATTGGTTTGGTATTTGGTTTTGAAGCAGTCTTGGGTATTGGTTTGGTATTTGGTTTTGAAGCAGTCTTTGGTAATGGTTTGTTATTTGGTTTTGAAGCAGTCTTTGGTATTGGTTTGGTATTTGGTTTTGAAGCAGTCTTTGGTATTGGTTTGGTATTTGGTTTTGAAGCAGTCTTGGGTATTGGTTTGGTATTTGGTTTTGAAGCAGTCTTTGGTATTGGTTTGTTATTTGGTTTTGAAGCAGTTTTGGGTATTGGTTTGGTATTTGGTTTTGAAGCAGTCTTGGGTATTGGTTTGGTATTTGGTTTTGAAGCAGTCTTTGGGTATTGGTTTGTTATTTGGTTTTGAAGCAGTCTTTGGTATTGGTTTGGTATTTGGTTTTGAAGCAGTCTTGGGTATTGGTTTGGTATTTGGTTTTGAAGCAGTCTTGGGTATTGGTTTGGTATTTGGTTTTGAACAGTCTTTGGTATTGGTTTGTTATTTGGTTTTGAAGCAGTCTTGGGTATTGGTTTGGTATTTGGTTTTGAAGCAGTCTTTGGTATTGGTTTGGTATTTGGTTTTGAAGCAGTCTTTGGTATTGGTTTGGTATTTGGTTTTGAAGCAGTCTTTGGTATTGGTTTGTTATTTGGTTTTGAAGCAGTTTTGGGTATTGGTTTGGTATTTGGTTTTGAAGCAGTCTTGGGTATTGGTTTGGTATTTGGTTTTGAAGCAGTCTTTGGTAATGGTTGGTATTTGGTTTTGAAGCAGTCTTGGGTATTGGTTTGTTATTTGGTTTTGAAGCAGTCTTGGGTATTGGTTTGGTATTTGGTTTTGAAGCAGTCTTTGGTAATGGTTTGGTATTTGGTTTTGAAGCAGTCTTTGGTATTGGTTTGGTATTTGGTTTTGAAGCAGTCTTTGGTATTGGTTTGGTATTTGGTTTTGAAGCAGTCTTTGGTATTGGTTTGGTATTTGGTTTTGAAGCAGTCTTGGGTATTGGTTTGGTATTTGGTTTTGAAGCAGTCTTGGGTATTGGTTTGGTATTTGGTTTTGAAGCAGTCTTTGGTAATGGTTTGTTATTTGGTTTTGAAGCAGTCTTGGTATTGGTTTGGTATTTGGTTTTGAAGCAGTCTTTGGTATTGGTTTGTTATTTGGTTTTGAAGCAGTTTTGGGTATTGGTTTGGTATTTGGTTTTGAAGCAGTCTTGGGTATTGGTTTGGTATTTGGTTTTGAAGCAGTCTTTGGGTATTGGTTTGGTATTTGGTTTTGAAACAGTCTTTGGGTATTGGTTTGGTATTTGGTTTTGAAGCAGTCTTTGGGTATTGGTTTGTTATTTGGTTTTGAAGCAGTTTTGGGTATTGGTTTGGTATTTGGTTTTGAAGCAGTCTTGGGTATTGGTTTGGTATTTGGTTTTGAAGCAGTCTTTGGTATTGGTTTGGTATTTGGTTTTGAAGCAGTCTTTGGGTATTGGTTTGGTATTTGGTTTTGAAGCAGTCTTTGGGTATTGGTTTGTTATTTGGTTTTGAAGCAGTTTTGGGTATTGGTTTGTTATTTGGTTTTGAAGCAGTCTTGGGTATTGGTTTGGTATTTGGTTTTGAAGCAGTCTTGGGTATTGGTTTGGTATTTGGTTTTGAAGCAGTCTTTGGTATTGGTTTGTTATTTGGTTTTGAAGCAGTCTTTGGTATTGGTTTGTTATTTGGTTTTGAAGCAGTCTTTGGGTATTGGTTTGGTATTTGGTTTTGAAGCAGTCTTGGGTATTGGTTTGGTATTTGGTTTTGAAGCAGTCTTTGGTATTGGTTTGTTATTTGGTTTTGAAGCAGTCTTGGGTATTGGTTTGTTATTTGGTTTTGAAGCAGTCTTTGGTATTGGTTTGGTATTTGGTTTTGAAGCAGTCTTGGGTATTGGTTTGGTATTTGGTTTTGAAGCAGTCTTTGGTATTGGTTTGGTATTTGGTTTTGAAGCAGTCTTTGGTATTGGTTTGTTATTTGGTTTTGAAGCAGTTTTGGGTATTGGTTTGGTATTTGGTTTTGAAGCAGTCTTGGGTATTGGTTTGTTATTTGGTTTTGAAGCAGTCTTTGGGTATTGGTTTGGTATTTGGTTTTGAAGCAGTCTTGGGTATTGGTTTGGTATTTGGTTTTGAAGCAGTCTTTGGTATTGGTTTGTTATTTGGTTTTGAAGCAGTCTTTGGTATTGGTTTGGTATTTGGTTTTGAAGCAGTCTTTGGGTATTGGTTTGGTATTTGGTTTTGAAGCAGTCTTGGGTATTGGTTTGGTATTTGGTTTTGAAGCAGTCTTTGGGTATTGGTTTGGTATTTGGTTTTGAAGCAGTCTTGGGTATTGGTTTGGTATTTGGTTTTGAAGCAGTCTTTGGTATTGGTTTGTTATTTGGTTTTGAAGCAGTCTTTGGGTATTGGTTTGGTATTTGGTTTTGAAGCAGTCTTGGGTATTGGTTTGGTATTGGTTTTGAAGCAGTCTTTGGTAATGGGTTGGACTTTGATTGTTGGGTGGTCTTTGGTCTTTGGAACTTATTGATTGATGAAGATTGTGAAGAGTGTGACTTTGGAATCTTCTTTAGATGAAAATCAAGTTTTTCTTCCTTTTTAACAAAATGTTTTTCAAACTCAGGATCAAAATCATGATTGTCTTCCAAATATGTTGACATTTCATCAGTTTCCAACTTCACACTGACGTCACTTTTCTTCATTGGACATGGACTTTGCTTGAGTGAAATTGATGCTTTTTCATTTTCTTTATGAAATTGAAGTGCTATTTTCTGAAGTTGGGATTCAACTTTTAAATCATTAAGTTCCTTTAGCACATTTAATCTCTGTTTTCTTTCTTTTTCAAACTTTTGTTTGAAAGCATCAATTTCATTCAAGTAAGATTGAGTTCCTTCAGAAAATTTGGTGAAAGTCTCAATTTCAGAGGTAATTGGGAAAAAATAATCATCAATATCATGAACATCATCTAAATCACCATCAGTTTGAACAGAAACATGGACAACTTGACTCTCAGTTTTCACAGATGCATTCATGATTTCACTTATAGAACATGTATTTTATGAAGTTGTCTCATTTTGACAGACAGATTTGGTTGATGGAGATGGAGTGGCCATAACTTCACAAACAGGACAATTGGGGTGGTCACACTCATTTTCATGATTCTTGGGTGAGTCAATGACATAATGATTTTGAGTCTTCAAATTTTCTATCAAAGATTGCTTTTTCTCAAGAGACTTTTCCAGATCTTCAATTACCTTTTCCAAAACTTTTTGTGGCACATAAGGTCTCAAATTTTCAGGTTTTGGAATAGGATTAGAATTTTCCAAAGGTTTTTCAGTAAAACACTCTAGAATTTCGGGTATTACAGCCTCATGATTGTCTTTGATTGTCTTCTGTGTAGAGTTAGCAAAGAAGTCATATGACTCATCCATTAACGCATAGTTAAAATAGACCTTTGCACCCTTTTCTAGAAAATCATCAGCCTCATAATCACTATCAGTCGGTCTCACAAATTGGTCTGTCATCCCACACCTCAAATAAGATTCCTTGTATAAGGATGGGATTTCTTCCTGTGCTTTGAGCAAACATTTTGGATTGTTATAACCCAGCCCTGATGTGAATATTGTTTCAGAACTTCTTGGCCTATTTAAAAAGACTTGTTGATATGAACGATTGATCTTATACAATTTTTCTTGATAAGACTTGATTTCAGCTTTCAGCTCATCATTTTCTTTATCAAGTTTTTGTTTAAGAGAATCTTTTATACAACATTCATATTTTAGGTCAGAAATTTTGTTTTCAAATTCTGTCACATCAGGGATAGATTTTTTGAATTTGACATTTAAAGACTCAATGTCTTCAGCCAAAGCATTTGCTCTAAACATCTCATTTGTCTTTTCAACCTGAAGTTGTCTGACAGTCTTGCTCAGTTCAAGAACTTTGGTCTCAAGTTCTTGTTTCTCAAGATGCAGTTTGGAGGTCGGAGTAAACATGACTGCTGCTTTTTCAGTTTTCAAATTGTCAAAATCCTTTTGAAGTGATTCAAATTTATCTTTAGAATTTTGAAATTCGATCTCTTTGTCTTCCAAAAGCTTTGTTAATTGAGAAATTTGTTTACTCAACCCTTTCCCATACTTCATCGATTGAGCACTCTTATTCATTAAGTAATCTAAATCAGATTGAGTAATGTTAATTACCTCATCCTCGACCTCTGAAGAACTTTCATCAGCTTCCTCCAACTCCGTTGATCTCTTGATCTTTGTCATGAAACACACGTTTGCTGCAAGTTCATCTGTCTCCTCATCAGATAGATGCAACCACTTGTCATCTTCAGCGAGAAGAGCAATGCCACTTTCTTCTTGTCTTGCGAGCATCAGTTTGTATTTATAGTACTCGGAGTTCTTTTGTCGAGGTCTGGTGCAGTTTATAGCAAAATGTCCAGGAATTCCACAGTTGTAGCATTTCTTGTCTTCATTCCTTTTATCCATACCCTTTTTCTCAAACCTCTTCTGATTGTTAAACTTCTTCTCACCACCAACAAATTCATTCTTCGGATCAAACTTAGGAGCATTTGTATGCTTTGCATACGAAGAGACTGATGAAGTCCTAAGCTGATTGTTGGTTGGTTTTTTCTTGAAGAATTTCTTCTTTAAAGCCTTCGTGAAATAAGCGAGTTCCTTATACATCTCTTTCTGTCTTTCATCAAGATCAGAATCACTCATATCACTCAAATCAGAATCAGTTTCAGACTCAACAAATCTTTGTTTTGATACTCTTGAATTCTTCTTCTCAGCTACCAAGGCTAATGGATCGGAATGAGAACTCTCCCCTTTTTGCTTCTGAATTCTCTTGACATCCTCAACATTCAGTTGCAGCTTCTCAAATAAGGTGTGAATGGTGAGTTTTCCAAAATCTGATTGTTGGTTGAGTTGGGTTCCATACACTTGCCATTCCTCTTCCAGATTCTTGATGAATTTGATGTTCAGTTCCATATTGGTTCTCTTCACATCATTCTTTCTCAGCTCATTGATGACATTGCAGAATCTGATGTACACCTCATTCAAAGGTTCACCTTTTTGTTGTTTGAATGTTTCATACATATTCAAAACAGTTGACAACCTAATGGTGTTTGATACATCTGATCCTTCCATCTGCTTCTCCACTTCATCCCAAATGTCTTTTCCTGTTTCATAGGAATCAACATTGCAGTAAATGTCATCAGGAAGTGCTTGGTATAGGTATGCAATTGCACTTTGATCAGCCTCAACTCTGTTTTTCTGATCTGTATTCCAACTTTCTTCAGGTAAAACTTCTCCACTCACAGGGTTCTTTGGAATTTCAGGACCTTCTTTGTATGATTTCCTTAGCAGTTTTCCATTCTTTTGCCTGTCTATCCAGTTCAGAAATCTTTTCTTCCATTGAGGATAAGATCCTCTAAATAAGACAGGTGGTCTTCCTTAAAACCAACTAAATGCCGAGCTTAGTTCTCTGCAAATAGTGTAAGTGACCAAATTCTTAAAAACAACTAAATGCCGAGCTTAGTTCTCTGCAAATAGTGTAAGTGACCAAATTCTTAAAAACAACTAAATGCCGAGCTTAGTTCTCTGCAAATAGTGTAAGTGACCAAATTCTTAAAAACAACTAAATGCCGAGCTTAGTTCTCTGCAAATAGTGTAAGTGACCAAATTCTTAAAAACAACTAAATGCCGAGCTTAGTTCTCTGCAAATAGTGTAAGTGACCAAATTCTTAAAAACAACTAAATGCCGAGCTTAGTTCTCTGCAAATAGTGTAAGTGACCAAATTCTTAAAAACAACTAAATGCCGAGCTTAGTTCTCTGCAAATAGTGTAAGTGACCAAATTCTTAAAAACAACTAAATGCCGAGCTTAGTTCTCTGCAAATAGTGTAAGTGACCAAATTCTTAAAAACAACTAAATGCCGAGCTTAGTTCTCTGCAAATAGTGTAAGTGACCAAATTCTTAAAAACAACTAAATGCCGAGCTTAGTTCTCTGCAAATAGTGTAAGTGACCAAATTCTTAAAAACAACTAAATGCCGAGCTTAGTTCTCTGCAAATAGTGTAAGTGACCAAATTCTTAAAAACAACTAAATGCCGAGCTTAGTTCTCTGCAAATAGTGTAAGTGACCAAATTCTTAAAAACAACTAAATGCCGAGCTTAGTTCTCTGCAAATAGTGTAAGTGACCAAATTCTTAAAAACAACTAAATGCCGAGCTTAGTTCTCTGCAAATAGTGTAAGTGACCAAATTCTTAAAAACAACTAAATGCCGAGCTTAATTCTCTGCAAATAGTGTAAGTGACCAAATTCTTAAAAACAACTAAATGCCGAGCTTAATTCTCTGCAAATAGTGTAAGTGACCAAATTCTTAAAAACAACTAAATGCCGAGCTTAGTTCTCTGCAAATAGTGTAAGTGACCAAATTCTTAAAAACAACTAAATGCCGAGCTTAGTTCTCTGCAAATAGTGTAAGTGACCAAATTCTTAAAAACAACTAAATGCCGAGCTTAGTTCTCTGCAAATAGTGTAAGTGACCAAATTCTTAAAAACAACTAAATGCCGAGCTTAGTTCTCTGCAAATAGTGTAAGTGACCAAATTCTTAAAAACAACTAAATGCCGAGCTTAGTTCTCTGCAAATAGTGTAAGTGACCAAATTCTTAAAAACAACTAAATGCCGAGCTTAGTTCTCTGCAAATAGTGTAAGTGACCAAATTCTTAAAAACAACTAAATGCCGAGCTTAGTTCTCTGCAAATAGTGTAAGTGACCAAATTCTTAAAAACAACTAAATGCCGAGCTTAGTTCTCTGCAAATAGTGTAAGTGACCAAATTCTTAAAAACAACTAAATGCCGAGCTTAGTTCTCTGCAAATAGTGTAAGTGACCAAATTCTTAAAAACAACTAAATGCCGAGCTTAGTTCTCTGCAAATAGTGTAAGTGACCAAATTCTTAAAAACAACTAAATGCCGAGCTTAGTTCTCTGCAAATAGTGTAAGTGACCAAATTCTTAAAAACAACTAAATGCCGAGCTTAGTTCTCTGCAAATAGTGTAAGTGACCAAATTCTTAAAAACAACTAAATGCCGAGCTTAGTTCTCTGCAAATAGTGTAAGTGACCAAATTCTTAAAAACAACTAAATGCCGAGCTTAATTCTCTGCAAATAGTGTAAGTGACCAAATTCTTAAAAACAACTAAATGCCGAGCTTAATTCTCTGCAAATAGTGTAAGTGACCAAATTCTTAAAAACAACTAAGTGCCGAGCTTAATTCTCTGCAAATAGTGTAAGTGACCAAATTCTTAAAAACAACTAAATGCCGAGCTTAGTTCTCTGCAAATAGTGTAAGTGACCAAATTCTTAAAAACAACTAAATGCCGAGCTTAGTTCTCTGCAAATAGTGTAAGTGACCAAATTCTTAAAAACAACTAAGTGCCGAGCTTAATTCTCTGCAAATAGTGTAAGTGACCAAATTCTTAAAAACAACTAAATGCCGAGCTTAGTTCTCTGCAAATAGTGTAAGTGACCAAATTCTTAAAAACAACTAAATGCCGAGCTTAGTTCTCTGCAAATAGTGTAAGTGACCAAATTCTTAAAAACAACTAAATGCCGAGCTTAGTTCTCTGCAAATAGTGTAAGTGACCAAATTCTTAAAAACAACTAAATGCCGAGCTTAATTCTCTGCAAATAGTGTAAGTGACCAAATTCTTAAAAACAACTAAATGCCGAGCTTAATTCTCTGCAAACAATGCAAGTAGCACCAGTCTCAAATCAAGAATTCTCAATTCTCAAAAACAACTATTTGCCGAGCAAATAACTCTGCAAATAGTACAAATAGAACTTGTACTTAGTCACACCACCCAAAACCACTTGTTTGCCGAGCTAAACTTCTGCAAACAATGCAAGTAGCACCAGTCTCAAATCAAGAATTCTCAATTCTCAAAAACAACTATTTGCCGAGCAAAATGCTCTGCAAATAGAACAAGTGAAGTTCCAGTACTTAGCCAAATTTCTGAAACACGTATTTGCCGAGCAAGGAGCTCTGCAAATAGTACAAGTGACCAAATTCTTAAAAACAACTAAATGCCGAGCTTAGTTCTCTGCAAATAGTGCAAGTAAGAATTCAACAACACGACAAAATAGTCGGTTATTTTGTTGTCTTCTTCGTTCAACTAACACCTCATTTGCAGAGAAGATAGTAAATCTTCGATATCTTCTTCATTTTTGCGAATTAGAACTCGAACTTTATATCAAAATGTTCAGAAAATCAATGCGCACAAATCCTCAAACAAATTAGATTCTAATTTCAACTGGAACTCAAACCCTCACGAACATGCGATTTGTAGAGCTCGATTGAAAACTACTCAAATGATGAAATTAGCTTCTGAAATTGATAGCGAAGGAAGATATATTGATAAAATCGATCGGTCAACAAAATAAGGACAGAAACACACTTAATTTGCAGGAATCACTGAAACAGTGAGCTCTGCAAATGAACCTTTCAGAAAAATGCTCAAATTCTGAAATTAAGCACAAATTAAGCTTGTAATAAGCTTGTGGATCGTTCAGCAACTCTGATTGTGCTCTGATACCAATTGTTAAGACTAGAATTCGAGCTTTAGTGTGTGTTTTAGTGTGTGTTAATGGAGGTTTCTAGTGAGAGAAAGTAGAGAGAGAGTAGAGAGATGTCAGGGAAAGATTAGCTTGTATTATGAGGTCAAAGGTTACAAAATGCTTAATGGAAGGGATTTATATACATATGACTAATTTACACTAAGCCCCTTCCATACTTAGACATTTACATTCTAAGTATAAAACAATATAAAGTATACAAATCAACTACTACATTTATATTTCTAACAAACTTGATGAAGAAGTTTTTGTACATCAACCTCATGGTTTTGAAAGTTCCAAGTATCCAAACCATGTTTACAAGCTGGACAAGGCTCTCTATGGATTGAAGCAAGCTCCAAGAGCATGGTATGATACTTTGTCCAAATTCTTAATAAAGAATAAGTTTGAAAGAGGTAATGTTGATAAAACTCTGTTTGTGAGAAAGTTAGGAAAGGATATCTTATTAGTACAAATTTATGTGGATGACATTATTTTTGGTTCTACAAATGATAGACTATGCAAAAAGTTTTCTGAGCTGATGTCTAAAAATTATGAAATGAGTATGATGGGTGAATTAACCTATTTTCTTGGTCTTCAAATTAAACAATCCAATTCTGGAATTTTTATTAATCAAGGAAAATATGTTAAGATTTACTCAAGAAATTTGGTTTTGACAATTGCTCTCCAATGAAAACACCTATGGGTGCTGCCACCAAGCTGAGTGAAGACATCAGTGGGAAACCAGTTGATGTCACAGCTTATAGGGGCATGATAGGTTCTTTATTGTACTTAACTGCTAGTAGACCAGATATTATGTTTGCCACATGTCTTTGTGCTAGATATCAAGCTTGTCCAAAAGAATCTCATCTTCAAGCTGTGAAATGAATTTTTAGGTACCTGATGTATCTTAATTTATACATATTTATCACATCTTATTTGGACGTTTTGTACTCGTTTTATAGCCGTTTATACTTGTTTTGTGGTGCGTTATGGTATTTGCTAGTGATTTCAGGTCTAAAGCAGGTATTTCACTTACAAATGGTAGAAAACGACTTAGGAATGGTCCATATGCACTAACGGATGAAGCAAGGTCGAGAACGAAGCTGAAATGGCGAGTCCAGGCAAAACTCGCGGCGCGAGCTTGCAGTCGCGGCGCAGAGACCCAGCTCAGTCGCGGCGCGAGTTTTTGTGGTTTTCGGTCAGATTTGCTTAGAAACACCTCTAGCGGCGCGACCCTAGGTCCTAGCGGCGCGAGATCGAGCTGACATCATGATTTTCTCTCTCTTGAGGTATAAATACCAAACACCACTCAACCCTAAACCTAATCTTGGACACCACAACCTCCATACTTTCTCCCCAGCCGATTTTGAAGGGTTTTTCAAGGGTTTTTCATCATCCAAACTAGTTTGAGGAATTGTAATAAGGTTGGTGGTACCAGTTGTTGCAAGAAATTGGATTGGTTAGGTGATCGAGTCGATTTTACAAACGGAGTGCACCCGGTTGTGTTTTTGTCTTATCACGATTATTATCACCAACATATAGGAATTTTGAGCTTAACCCATATGCAACCTAGACTTTTTGTGTAGCGGATTCGACATAGATGGCTTTTTAATTATTTGTTTACAACTCAAACTCTTTTCGCGTGCTCTCGATTAATACCGGTTGAGTACTTTATTTTACTTGTTGATTACATAGTTTTCAGAAGCGCAAAGTGACAATTCGGTCACACCAAACTTTTTACTTGTTTCACATTTTTACAACCTTTAGTACAACAATCAGTCCTTGTGTTCGATCCTGATCTTGCCAGTTAGCTATATTACATACGAACGGGTACACTGCCCGTAAGTGTGTTGTAGTCAGTTAGCGGTAGATCTTGTTATAAATTTTAAACTAGATTTCACACATCAAGTTGTTAGGACCAGTTTACTGGTAAACTGGCCAGTCTCCAGTTGCACCTGGAGACCAGTGAAACTGGAGACCCAGAAGATTTGTCCAGAAATATATTGAAGTTCAGTTGCATCGTACAGTTAACGCAACTGAAGACTTCCTCCAGTTGAGAACTGACCAGTTGAAGAATCCTTCCAGTTGAAGTCGAAGACAACAAGTGGAAGATAGAGAATGACAATGGCAGCGAAGCCCAGTTGACATTCTAGTCAGTTACAAACTGAGACCGTCAGTGGAAAGCTCTTACAAAGCTTTACACTGATTACGAGGAATTGACTTTTATGCTTTATGTGCTTTTACCCGGATAATAAGATTTATCTTATTATTTAAGTACAAAAAGGTACATAAAGCTGGTTGAATAAAGTTGCTTTATACTGCAACTTTACACTGCATTTTAAGGAATTAAATGCTATTCCTTAAATGCTCTCAACCACATTTGTACGCCCAAAGTTAACATCCCAATGTTAACTTTGCCTATAAATACAAGTCATTGCACACCAAGAATATTACTTCTTCGAATACACTTCGAAAGAATTCACATTTTGCATACCTGCAATATTCTTGGTGAA
Organism: Erigeron breviscapus; assembly: GCA_034093135.1. Taxonomy (NCBI): domain Eukaryota; kingdom Viridiplantae; phylum Streptophyta; class Magnoliopsida; order Asterales; family Asteraceae; genus Erigeron; species Erigeron breviscapus. Next base: position 80,733,301 of record CM067169.1, on the reverse strand, counting down.
CTTGTGCAATATTCTCTCAATCACAAAAGGAACATTTCACAACTTTAAGTGTTTCGATTGTTTAGAGAAATTCCAAGTGTAGATTCAATTGTAGTTCATAGGTTGTTAGGATATTTACATACTTTGTATTATCTTGGTTCCGCAACAACCTTGTAATT
>CM067169.1:80718880-80732143 GCA_034093135.1 Erigeron breviscapus | reverse complement strand
GTGATGCTAAAATTTTGCCTAGTTTTGAAACTAGCTCTTTTCTGCTTGCCCATCTCACACCCTGGACATGGCTTTTCTTTATTGAAAGATATTTGAGGTATCCCATCAACCAGTTGTTTGCGAGACAACTTGTTGATATTCTTAAAATTAAGATGGGATAATCTTTTATGCCATAGCCAGTTGGTGTTCTCATCAGCTTTGGTATAGAAACATTGCTCTTTTGGAGCTGGTTCCATATCCATGATGTACACATTTCCTTTTCTTGGTGCAATCATCACCACTTTCCAATCCCTGTTAAATATGGTGCCTTGTGCAATATCGAACAAAACTCTGAAGCCATCATCACAAAGTTGGATGACACTGATCAGGTTGTATTTCAAACCATTCACAAATGCAACTCTTTTGAATTCGACTTGGCCATTATTGAGCACACCATATCCTTCAGTCTTTCCAGATTGATCGTTACCAAACGTCACTGTCGGTCCATCTTGGACAGTGAACTCTTCCAGTAGGGGCTTACATCCGGTCATAGTCCGGCCAGCAGCGCTGTCCAGATACCAGATATTCTTCTTTCGATCACCCTACACACACACAAAAATCATTAGTTCTTTTTGTGAACCCATCTTTTCTTGATGGGTTCACTGGACTTCTCTACAGAAGTCACAGTTGATTGTTAAGGTGTTGAACTGGAGGCTGCATCTGGAGCTTTATCACCAGCTCCAGGTGCAGGAGTAAAAACGATTGGTACTTGATATTTACTCCCTTTATTTTTACCAGATTTTGTTCCAGATGGAACATTCTTTTGTTTTGATTTTGAAGGGAGGGTTTAATATTTTGTTTGAAAACTGGAGGTGATAAACCTCCTTCCAGATTGTTAATCCGGGCAGTACAACTCTGAACCTGCCGAGACAAAAGTTGGAGTTGACTTTCCAGATTAACCAAAATATTATTTTCTTCAGGCAGTTGAACCTTGGACCTTGGTTTAACTGGAGCTTTAGTCTGTCGGGTCTTGGGCATCTTAGACTTTTGAGGTAAAATCTTGTTACCAGTGGCCTTTTTGACTGGAGCTTTAGCCTGTTTGGCTCCAGTTTTAACCTCAATGGGGGTGGTCTCAGAGGTTTCAGTTTCAACAGCTTCAGGTTGATCATAAGGTATTTCAACCTTGAGAGCTGGAGGCAATGCATGAAGATCTGGTATGAGAGCTGCCATCTCCAGATCTCCAGATTTCCATGCATTCTTCTGGGCATCGATAGTTTTTGAAAATGCATCATAGTTTTTACCAGATGCTTTTACCCATGACTTGATAATCTTTTGTTCTTTTTCAAGATCAGAAAATAGTTTTTGATTATCAAGTTCTAAAGCCTCAATCTTTTAAACTGACTCCTTGAGAGCCAACTGGACACTTTGTAAATCATTAAGTTGTGGCTTAACGTTGTTCAGTTCAATTAAGATAGTGTCAAGATATCTTTCACTATCGGCTCTTACAGTTTCCACAAAAGCTAAATCACCACTTAATGATTCAGCCAGGTCCAGTTTTAGTTCAGGGTCAATCTGGTGATCATAATCACATACCTTTTTCAAGATGATGTCCACCCATATTCCAGTGATGACATCTTCTTTTGCCACGTACTGCTGCTGTTGATCTTCCAAGGCCATGAAACACATGTCCCTTTCCTCTTCTTCATCAACTGATGAGTCATCAGAGTACTCCCATTTTCCCTCAGTTTGTGCCATTAAGCACTGATCCTTTTTCTTTTCCATGGACAGGAGGGCAATCTGGGCCTTAAGCTTCTTGTATTTAGCTTTGTAGCTATCATCAGGCCGATTGAAATTCGGGACAGGGGGGCCAGTTTGGTTGTTCAACTGACTAGATCTGCATTCCTTCATAAAATGACCTTTCTTGCCACACTTATAGCATGTAAGATTGGTCTTATCCAGAGAGCTGGAGCTGGAAGCATTGTTGGGGCCATTAAATCTTTTAGATTTATGCTTAAACCTGTTAAAGGTTTTAGCAATCATGGCGACCAGATCATCATCGTCAGTTTCATTACAACCATCACTGTTTTCAGTGGTCAGGCCAGAGTTCAAGAAACTGTTTAACATCTCCTTCATTGAGTGTGCCTGGACACTCTCTGCAGACATTAAGGCAGCACAAGGTCGCTCAGGTACACTAGCAACCTTGGAACTCTGGGCATGGTTCATGGCATCCTGCTCAGCCACCAGTCTTGCAGCATTATTATCTTCAGTGAATCTGAAGGCTCCATAGAGCGATGCAAGAGTATGGCTGTGCAAGGTTTTACGTTGTCTCAAGACAAGAACCATGTTTTCCCATTTGGAAGGAAGAATATCACAAAACTTCTCAAGAAGAATATCCTTATCCTTCTCTACACCAAAGCCTCTCAGCTGATTAATGAGGCTAGAAAATCTGGTGTATGTACCAGTTAGACTTTCATTGGGCAAGGCAAAGAAGGATTCATACTTCTTGTTCAAGGCAACTTTTCTAGTGACAATAGTGTCATCACCTCCTTCAAACTGAATAACTAATTCATCCCACATTGATTTTGCACTGGGGAACAACACAAGTGTTGGAATTAGATCTTCAGGAACAGCCCCAAGGATCATGTTCTTGAGTCTGGTGTCCAGATCAACAAGTCTACGATCCTCATCAGACCAATGGTCTTTGGGCTTTTCTCTTGAACCTCTTCTTCCAGTTGGATCTAGAAGAGGACTTACCCCAAGAGACATGGGTATATATGGTCCATCCTTAAGGATTTTCAACATATACCTCTCAATACCACCAAAATGCAAAAGCATTCTAGCCTTCCATGTACTGAAAGTCTCACTGTTTCCATCAAACTTAGGAACAGGAGTGTTAGAGTAGTGTACATGGACGTGGTTTGGGGTAGAAGGAGGAGGAGGATTAGTATTAACATTTTGAAAAGGTTGGGCATTATTATTCAAAGGGATTTCACCTTGACCAGAACCATCTCGTAACAACCCTCAATTTCCGACTAGGACAATTTACTTAGACTTATCTAGGTATCAATCCCTAGAAGTTTCTTAAGAGATTTAGCCTCCAGACATTTAGGCGTAGTGATACTTGCCGTCTAGGATCAAAGGATCCGTATCACCATGATCTGATAAGTACCTTTGAGATAACTGCAAGGACTAGCGACTGCTTGTGTGCTGTTCAAGACGACGATTACTCTAGTTGGAGATGGATTAGAGTGACGGAACGGTAAGGAGTATGGTGACCCATAAGAAAACGAAAGGAAAAGGGAGAAAACCGAATGGTTGAGAAAAGGATAAAGTAACCGATGTTTCCCCAAATTCATATTATATCACAATTTCTAAGGACATTAGGTTATTGTATTTGAAAAGAAGCTTAGCTTAGAAAGCTAAAAATAGATATGAGGCTCAGGAGAGCAAGGTAATTGAAAGTTTTGTAGAGGTCAGGAGGACCTAAGAAGGATCATTTTAAAGGAGGAGTTCATACGAATAAGGACATCGAAGTGCTTACCTTGAAATAATGGTGGTGATATGATAACTTAAGAGCATAAGGATTGTGTAAATCCTATCATGAGGAATGTGTAGGTATAGCAAAGAAACCAGATAGATTATACGTGCGATGTTAAAAAAAAAAAAATAAAAAAAAAAAAAAAATAAAAAAAAAAAAAAAAAAAAAAAAAAAAAAATAATAAAAAAAAAAAAAAATAAGGGCGAAATTGAAGAACAAAGTTGAGTGTGAGGAACAAGATGGAACTATCATCATACAATTCATGATTCCCTCAAACACCATAAAGCAACAACGATGACATTGGAAAACCCTAAGATGAGATACTACGAAGATGTACCTTTGCAATTTTAGTGCAACTCGGCACCCCAGTTGGTATCACTTTTGTTAAAAGGGTAATCCCTTAGCAAGTGATTAGTCACAAACGAAGCCAATATTTTCAAGAAGCGGCAAGCGTGTCCAACGTCAAACCAAAGAAGGATGAAAGTAGGCGAGAAGCTATTGGAACGATTCTCTAATTGGGGTAGAAGACGATAAAGGAAAGCATGCAAAGTAACAATGGAAAGGAATAGCCACCAACGATCGACATTCCAACGTTTCTTACTATTTTATTATAACTCACGTTACGAACCGTTTGTTCATTTTACACCTCCGTATTGATATTCTTATTATCATCCCATTATTTAGTCTTGATCCAGGCAAGAATGACAGCCCGCAACGATTACATGCGATTAACCTCCAGTCGCCTCAAGAGGTGAGCGACATTCGTAACCTTTCTCTTTTTCGAAGTTTCTAATCAAGAGGAATTTTAAGGAACCGAGGAATGGATGCCCCAACCCTAGAGTCAAAAGCTCGCAAGAAACCAAGGAATCGTGATAAAATCTTGCTTGACTTTCCCACATTATATGTCTCCGTGTAGACACTCCTACTGTTGGTCTATCCATTTTTCTACTACCGTATGAATGATCGAACTTCGAGGACGAAGTTTCAGTTAAGGGGGTAATGATGTAACAACCCTCAATTTCCGACTAGGACAATTTACTTAGACTTATCTAGGTATCAATCCCTAGAAGTTTCTTAAGAGATTTAGCCTCCAGACATTTAGGCGTAGTGATACTTGCCGTCTAGTTCAATGAAATGCCCGTATACGATAGTTATCTTAGAAATGCCATAAATAATAACTATAGACGATCTCAAACTATAAATTAGTTCTAACCGAACTTGGTGAAATGTCAATGAACCGAAAACTTCATTTCAAGAACTCAAGTTATATAAATAATAATGTAAGACTCACAACTTGTGACAAAGTCAATAAATCTTACGAAATATCCAACGAATTGAATCATCAAGCCAACTAAATTACATTTGGTCATGAGAATACCATGAGCATCTTAAAAATAATTAAAACTCCTTAAATACATGAAGATGCTTGAACAATAATAAGTTTATATGTACGAGTCTAATACAAATACAAGATTATGAATAAATGGATTAAATAACAACTTTTAAAATACAAATATATGCATATATACATACATACATACATACATACATGCATACATACATACATACATACATACATACATACATACATACATACATACATACATACATACATACATACATACATACATACATACATACATACATACATACATACATACATACATACATACATACATACATACATACATACATACATACATACATACATACATACATACATACATACATACATACATACATACATACATACATACATACATACATACATACATACATACATACATACATACATACATACATACATACATACATACATACATACATACATACATACATACATACATACATACATACGTACGTCATACATACATACATACATACATACATACATACATACGTACATACATACATACATACATACATACATACATACATACATACATACATACATACATACATACATACATACATACATACATACATACATACATACATACATACATACATACATACATACATACATACATACATACATACATACATACATACATACATACATACATACATACATACATACATACATACATACATACATACATACATACATACATACATACATACATACATACATACATACATACATACATACATACATACATACATACATACATACATACATACATACATACATACATACATACATACATACATACATACATACATACATACATACATACATACATACATACATACATACATACATACATACATACATACATACATACATACATACATACATACATACATACATACATACATACATACATACATACATACATACATACATACATACATACATACATACATACATACATACATACATACATACATACATACATACATACATACATACATACATACATACATACATACATACATACATACATACATACATACATACATACATACATACATACATACATACATACATACATACATACATACATACATACATACATACATACATACATACATACATACATACATACATACATACATACATACATACATACATACATACATACATACATACATACATACATACATACATACATACATACATACATACATACATACATACATACATACATACATACATACATACATACATACATACATACATATATACATACATACATACACACTTATACACTTATAAAATAAAAAAAAAAAAAAAAAAAGATGGAGAAACCCTACATTTATCCTTTGGCCGTCCCCCCCCCCTCACACACACACTCCACCAAAATAAACACACACACATCTTAAAACTTTCTCTCAACTTTTCTTCACACTTTCTTCACCATTTTCGGATTTTGCAAGGAAAAATGGGGCTTAAATCTAATCTAAACTATTGTAATAATAACTTTTCTTGTTAATTCATCATCTAAGGTCAAGTATGGGGTCATTTGGTGGTCTTGAATGTCACGAAAAATCTGCCCAAAAATCATCTTCAAAACCAAGTTCAAGAGGGTATAATCTTCATCCTTTTTACTAGATTTAATCTTGTTCTTGTTTATATTCAAAGGTTTTATCAAAAGTTTATGTTTTCTTCTTGATTTCTTTGTTATATACACTTGATGAAGGCAAAGTTGATAGGATCTTTCTCCTCATGCATATGCATGTCGAAATCTATGAGAAAGATCCAAGGATTCAACAAGTTTAAGACCCAAAAGTGTTGTTATAGATTAGTAGCTTTTAAAGTGATTTTCCTTTTGATAGATCTATATGTTTTTGTATATTTTGAAGAATATATTTCTGAGATTTTTCATTAAAAAGATGTTTTTATGTTGTTGAAAGTTAGATCTATAAAGATTGGTATTGAAAAGTGTTGATTTGAATGAATACGTGTTAGATCTAAGAAAGTTGAATCTTGTTGTTGGATTATGAGATGGATGAACTTGTATTAAGTGAAAAATATGTTAAAAGAGGTATAATAATCTGGAAATTTGATGTTAAGAGGTATAAAAATAAAGTATTAATCTTGTAAATGATGAACTCAAGTGTTAATAAAGCAAGAATGGTCATTGGTGTGTTGTTTGGACCCAAATGCTTCTGACAGAATTATTCTTCTGTCTTTGGACGGATAAACTGGGCATGTGAGGGCCGTTTCAAGCAAAACTTTCAAAATAAGTGGACATATACAGTTCATTGTATAAAAATCAGAAGGTCCCAAATAATTAGATTTAACCCCGAATTAGTGGCCAACATTTCACAAATCTGATGTATGAAAACAGAAGAATAAGAAGAAAACTATCAAAGTATGTAAATGGGCTAAAGAATACACTAAGGCCATAATGGGCTAACTTGGCCCAAATAATGAACCCAAATGAAATATAAATCAGTGGGCCCAGGTGGCCCAATAACCCATTTGGCCCAATAAACCACATAGCCCAATAACCAATATAACCCACTAAGCACATAACCCAAATAAGGTTAAGCCCAACAACTAAATTAATCCCAAGTCACTTAAAAGCCCATAACACTTAGACCCAATTGGTGATGGCCCATAACACCTAAACGAATTTCATAAACCTGGATAATCACAAGACATATCAAGAATTATGTGAGTTTAAAAGATTAGCGAAATCAAAGTAACACAAAAGATAATTAAGTGGAATGGACATAAGTAATCACGTTAACCAAACTATAAATTTATATCACAAATGCTAATTCGTGCTAAAATCGGTTACACATCAAATGATGAATAAGGATAATATAACTTAATATGGCACTCTCATATGAAAACCTAAGATGCCAAACGAAACCACAAAGGAAGCCACGTTACCGAAATTCTAACAACTTATAACTACGTGTAAAATGAAAGAAACCTTTTACACCACCAATCCTTACAACCAAAAAGATGCAAATATTAACAATATACTTGGATCCCAAAATTTATGACAACATAATGAAAGTGGCATTTCTTAGTGATGGCTTAAGATAGGAACTTACGTATATTAGTCCTATCGTAGGGATAGTCTTGGCTTTGAGTATGGTTGAGGACCGCGATGGAATATTTGATCAAGGGAGCTATAGATGGGAAGAACCCATTTTGGATAAGTGAATATAATATGCGGCATATCAAGGTGAGTCATAGCCCCCTTTCAAACTCTTTTATATGTTTTACTTGCGGGTGAAAAGCATGATTAATTAAAATGACTTTATCTTATGAAATGATTCTTTGAAATAATGATAATGATATGGGAATTGTATTGTATGTTCAACGTGTTTAAAACATTTTTATAGTCGAGTCGAGCATAAGGTTAAGCGGTTTAGTTTAAGCTTTACATGGTAGGACCATAATTAAACGTAAAGTCATGAATATAACTTAATATGGCACTCTCATATGAAAACCTAAGATGCCAAACGAAACCACAAAGGAAGCCACGTTACCGAAATTCTAACAACTTATAACTACGTGTAAAATGAAAGAAACCTTTTACACCACCAATCCTTACAACCAAAAAGATGCAAATATTAACAATATACTTGGATCCCAAAATTTATGACAACATAATGAAAGTGGCATTTCTTAGTGATGGCTTAAGATAGGAACTTACGTATATTAGTCCTATCGTAGGGATAGTCTTGGCTTTGAGTATGGTTGAGGACCGCGATGGAATATTTGATCAAGGGAGCTATAGATGGGAAGAACCCATTTTGGATAAGTGAATATAATATGCGGCATATCAAGGTGAGTCATAGCCCCCTTTCAAACTCTTTTATATGTTTTACTTACGGGTGAAAAGCATGATTAATTAAAATGACTTTATCTTATGAAATGATCCTTTGAATAAGGATAATATAACTTAATATGGCACTCTCATATGAAAACCTAAGATGCCAAACGAAACCACAAAGGAAGCCACGTTACCGAAATTCTAACAACTTATAACTACGTGTAAAATGAAAGAAACCTTTTACACCACCAATCCTTACAACCAAAAAGATGCAAATATTAACAATATACTTGGATCCCAAAATTTATGACAACATAATGAAAGTGGCATTTCTTAGTGATGGCTTAAGATAGGAACTTACGTATATTAGTCCTATCGTAGGGATAGTCTTGGCTTTGAGTATGGTTGAGGACCGCGATGGAATATTTGATCAAGGGAGCTATAGATGGGAAGAACCCATTTTGGATAAGTGAATATAATATGCGGCATATCAAGGTGAGTCATAGCCCCCTTTCAAACTCTTTTATATGTTTTACTTGCGGGTGAAAAGCATGATTAATTAAAATGACTTTATCTTATGAAATGATTCTTTGAAATAATGATAATGATATGGGAATTGTATTGTATGTTCAAAAGGATTCCTTTTCAAAAAAAAAAAAAAAAAAAAAAAAAAAAGGATCTTTATTAAACTCGTTTTTATGAGCATACGTGTTGCATTTAGACATTCACCTAAGCATATATAGCGATTCGAGACTTACCTTACTTGAGGATTATGCTAGTTTAGTAGGATTCCCCTCTGCACATTAGAAGTGAAATGAATAAGATTGAAAGATATTCGTTGATACATGCTACTCTATGCTATAACATGTGAATTTGGGCATGATTTGATTGCAATGTGAAAGCTTATAGTGTGCAATGTGAAAGTTGTAATGTGCAATGTGAAAGTTTGTAATATGCAATGTGAAAGTTTGGAATGTGCAATGTGGAAACTATGTGAGGAATGCATGCGTAAAAGCCTTATGATTCATGATGTTGAACTTTAAGTTGCCCATGCACTTTAAAATAATGAGATTATTATAAGGCACGAAATCATTTTGGGGTATGACTTGTTCAATTTATTGAGTAATGACGTTGACTATTTATGATCAATTTAGAAAGAAAATATAGGCCTGACGAGTTGATACGAAATTTCATGGACGATATGGATATAAGAGCCTTTACTCCCTAAGTTTGAGCTATTTGAAACTAGCGCGTGAATATTGCGATGATTATGTAGTCATGCCTTACTATGGAGATAGTTATTGCGCCCTAAGATCGAGCTAATTGAGGGCTAGTGCATGAACGATTTAATGATTACATAGTTGTGCCTTACTATTGAGATAGTTATTATGCTCTAAGATTTGACTATTGAGAACTAGTACCTGCTAGATATGATTATAATATGGCTAGTCCTTACTACTGAGATATATACTGCGTGATGAGATTTGACCGCTTGGGAACTAGTGATTGTCCCTGAGAAATGCAAAATGAATTAGGAATTTCCTAAGTATGAAAGTTGTCATTAAGTACCCCTCTAATCCAATATTCGTTCACTCGTGCTCTTTTGAAATTATCCCACATCCTATTTCTTACGACACCACCATTCATTATGGACATATGACGACGGCGATATCATCGATGGAGCATCTTTCCACGAACGTTGGACGATATACTCTGAGAATTGTAGACCCAAGAAATGACGCGACTCTATCCTCTTGGAAACGACGCATAACCTTGGTAGTCGATCTGAAATGGTGCGAAACATATGTAAACGTCGAATGAAGTTGGAGACTTATGAAAGACGAGCGGTATTAAAGCCATATGACGACACAACGACACTAGTAGGACGCATTCCCATGTATATTATAGAAGACACGTCCTGAGAATGGTAACCCTGAAATTTGGCGCGATATTTCTATTCTAACACGTATACGCGAACATCTATCTATATTATCTAAGTCGGTGCGACATATATTGACGTCATTGAAAGTTGGAGTCCATTGGGCAACGAAAGACAGAGAAGTGATTTAATTAGCTCGCGCAAGGAGTCTGATTCGAGTCTTAATGATTCTTTTGTTTTGTATTCCCTATTTCATTCATTCGAAACCAAATTTTATCCTTGATATTCTCGATTAATCAAAGTAACTATCACCACCGTTTCTCTTCAAAGGTTAGTGACCCAACAACATACAACTCACTCACACAACACTCTGCAATGGCGAAATCGAGTAATTAGTACCCTGCTCCTACTGCGAAATCGAGGGACGCGAAAGACGTTGAGACATCAGTTCTCATAAGTGAAATACTTGGGATAACTATATAGCACAGAAGATGCTATTGGATCATGTACATAAAGTAAAAAAAAAAAAAAAAAAAAAAAAAAAAAAAAAAAAAAAAAAAAAAAAAAAAAAAAAAAAAAAAAAAAAAAAAAAAAAAAAAAAAAAAAAAAAAAAAAAAAAAAAAAAAAAAAAAAAAAAAAAAAAAAAAAAAAAAAAAAAAAAAAAAAAAAAAAAAAAAAAAAAAAAAAAAAAAAAAAAAAAAAAAAAAAAAAAAAAAAAAAAAAAAAAAAAAAAAAAAAAAAAAAAAAAAAAAAAAAAAAAAAAAAAAAAAAAAAAAAAAAAAAAAAAAAAAAAAAAAAAAAAAAAAAAAAAAAAAAAAAAAAAAAAAAAAAAAAAAAAAAAAAAAAAAAAAAAAAAAAAAAAAAAAAAAAAAAAAAAAAAAAGGGTACCTTCTAAGAGTAAAAGTGGTTCAGTAAAAAAAAAAAAAAAAAAAAAAAAAAAAAAAAAAAACAAAAAAAAAAAAAAAAAAAAAAAAGGGATTTTGAACTATCCTTTTCTTTTTCAAAACACCAAAGCAAACGGATATTTGCTACATGAAGGAATCAGGAATTTGGCGAATTGAAGATCGTCAAGGATGGTGAGATAAAGTGAAAAGTAGGAAATCCCTTACATTTTTCTAGAGGAAAAATGTTAAGGGGGTAATCACAGAAAAGGTAGATGCTCGAACAAGGAGTATGAAGTGCAAGATTATACTTTACCTTTCAAGAAGAATTATTCACTAGCATCATTGAAGATGATTTGGAGTAGAAGATAGAGTAGAGAAACATCATTTGACACAAACAGTAAAGTGAAGGAATTGACGCCGTCTACAAGATGTAGTTCTGGTGGCGTTTATCTTTATGGCGGTTCACGCGTTATTCTTTGGATACGAATTAGAAAACCTCTATCGAAAGACAAGCTATTGGTGGAGAGTATCAACTAAGCTAAGAGAAATCGATATACGCCCAACACTCGATGGAAGCTAGCCTTACTAAAGAGAAGTATGGTCGAAAAGTAGAGGAAACACGATGACTTGTGATGGTTATCCCCTCAAGGTCGACGGTCGTAGGGAGGTAAGCTAAGACAAGATGAATTTGAGTGAAGAAAGATAATTTGCAACACATGGTTAATCATCAAGGACCATCGACCCACGAAGTAGTGCGCCCAAGAAAAGTGAAGAAGGAAAACAACATGAAATCGCTAAGTTAGTAGTGAAGGCAATTAAGGAGTGCGACGCTAGAATTCAAGGCACATACTACCGCGACGATCAAGGAAGTTGATCGCTGAACTAAGTTCCAGACAACTAACAAACTCCGTGAAGAGCTAGTTATGGAATGTGTGAACGGAAGGGCGATAAGGATAATTCGCATCTGTGAAGAGTTAGGATCAAAGGATCCGTATCACCATGATCTGATAAGTACCTTTGAGATAACTGCAAGGACTAGCGACTGCTTGTGTGCTGTTCAAGACGACGATTACTCTAGTTGGAGATGGATTAGAGTGACGGAACGGTAAGGAGTATGGTGACCCATAAGAAAACGAAAGGAAAAGGGAGAAAACCGAATGGTTGAGAAAAGGATAAAGTAACCGATGTTTCCCCAAATTCATATTATATCACAATTTCTAAGGACATTAGGTTATTGTATTTGAAAAGAAGCTTAGCTTAGAAAGCTAAAAATAGATATGAGGCTCAGGAGAGCAAGGTAATTGAAAGTTTTGTAGAGGTCAGGAGGACCTAAGAAGGATCATTTTAAAGGAGGAGTTCATACGAATAAGGACATCGAAGTGCTTACCTTGAAATAATGGTGGTGATATGATAACTTAAGAGCATAAGGATTGTGTAAATCCTATCATGAGGAATGTGTAGGTATAGCAAAGAAACCAGATAGATTATACGTGCGATGTTAAAAAAAAAAGAAAGATTTGTCGGTGATGAGTCATAGATAATGGTCCCTCTAGCGTAAAAGGAAGAAATTAAAGGTACCTTAAAACGATTTGAAAGCCAATATCGGCAAAAGCAAGAGAAATTGGTAACGATATGACTTAGCGAATAACGAAAGAGGTGACTTTGAAAAAAAAAAAAAATAAGGGCGAAATTGAAGAACAAAGTTGAGTGTGAGGAACAAGATGGAACTATCATCATACA
>CM067169.1:80701645-80717880 GCA_034093135.1 Erigeron breviscapus | reverse complement strand
TTTTTCCACAAATCGTTGAGATTCACTTGTTGGTAATGCTAATTAGTTTTTCATTAATATCTATTCAAACTAATTAAATAAATTACAATGAACTAGAAATAGTTCTTAACTAATTCATATATTTCATACATCTGGGACTAGTATCTATATGACTATATTTAGATTTACAACTATAAACAGTCCTAGGTTAGCTGTTTAGAAAACTATCATCTCAAAATTTGCTTCGTAAAGCTTATAATGCGCCCAAAGAAGAAGCAACATCATGGAATATGTCTTCACTACATGGAATCGTGAGGCCACCCATTGGATGATCGAACCCAAATTCTTCCTCAGCCTGTTGAAGTAGCTCTTGAAACATAGGTTGGCCTAATAATGATATAGGTACCACAAATCGTTTCTTTTCTTGTTCCCCAACATAAACGGCAAAATAGCCTTTTGGGATGTCTACAAATGTTGATTTTCTGCTTCCATTTGAGAAAGATCGCCTCAAAATATGTTTTGCTTGAGTGGCCCAAGGCATACGGATGGCCATCTTTTCACTTCTACTGGTTGAAACAAAAATATTGAAGAGTACTTTCTTGGTGAAGGATTGTAGATGATTTGTGATGAATTTGTAATTGTGTTATGCATATTGAAAGATTTATATAGAAAGAATTATATAAGGGGCATTAAATGAAAGATGGTGACATATATGATGGAAAAAACAGGTTCACATGGTTCTATCTTCCAACATCAAGGATTATTTGTATTGATGACAATCAAATATCAAAGAAATTAACAAACACAATGGTCCCAGGAACTTAATTGTAAATGTGGCTATGCTTCCTAACAAACCAAAAACCCCAGCTCAAATAGATGGACATGTCTTATAAGTACAAAATCACACATATGTAGCAAAACTTAACTAAATGGCGAATGGTGAACATAAGAATATATGCAAGATTGTGTGGTAGTGTATTCAAATTTCCAAGAAGATAATGACTTGACAAGAACCATAAAATCAAGGGATAAGTGCGTGGAAATGTAGATAACTAAGATCAAAAAGTTATAGTGTGCACGAACTTTTCAGAACCTCTATTGTATGCATGAACTTTGTAAAAATGTTCAAGTTATGTAACTAACTATGATTGACCAATCCAAAATTTGCATGCGGCAGCACATATGAGGTGCCACGTATACCATGTTACATAATTTGAACATTTTTACAAAGTTCGTGCATACAATAGAAGTTCTGAATAGTTCATGCACACTATAACTTTTCGGTCTTAGTTACATACATTTTGGTGCACTTATCCCTAAAATCAAAGACTACATTACAGCTTAATTCATAACTAGGTAGCAACACTATGTCCCAGACACTTAAGTGTAAATGTGGGTATGTTTTCTATCAAACTGGAAAATCCAAGCAAAAATTGATGGTCTTGTCTTATATATGATCATGCTGAATCCACAATAGATTTATCTAAACTTAAGTTTAAATGTGGCTATGCTTCTTATTAAACAGATAATCCAAGCTAAATTAGATGTCTTCTGTTATTAGGGATCATCCAAATTGTAAAATTACACTTTAAAGAGAGGTAAAGGAGGACACTCTGTCTCCGGAACCACATTAGATCCCTTCATCTCACCCTGTAAGGGTTATGATGCCGGTAAAGTACCTTCACTTAATACCCATATGATTTCGGCATCCCAAGGATCAAACCCCGCGTGTCTAGACTTCACATTTGGGCCTAAGCTGCATTGGTAATGGGTACCTCTCCATATATTGATGGATTGGCAATTACACTTCTTTAACTTCTCCATTTAGTATAAACTGCAAATTTAAGTATTTAACGAATAGATTGTAACAACCAAACCTCATTTAGTAAAAGAGTACAAAAGTTAAATTTTTTTTTTTTTTTTTTACAGCAACATACCACTGCGTCGCAGTGGGGTAGGACTCCTCCCACTGCGTCGCAGTGGAAACTTACTGGACAGCGGGTCAAAATCCCCCACTGCGCCGCAGTGGGGTTAAAGCACTTCCACTGCGCCGCAGTGGAATGCTTCTGGTCCAGACCTGCCCAAAAAAAACCAGCAACCAACATTTCCTTTTAACACATGATCAACATTACAACACCCAAATTTTAAACCACACTTTAAATCAGAACGTTTCATACTTCAACATAATAATGGACACCACAGATAATACTTACAACCAAAGTTTTGAGCCAAACGATAAATGTCATCAAACGGGTCGTTTTGACCTAAAGAAAGAAAACGACCAAAAACAACCAGGTGACCCAAAATTCTTACATGATTATAGACTTTTACAACCAAAAGACTTGATCAACCAAAACAAACTTGTATCAAGAGCCAAATGGTCAAAAGGGAATTATCTACCGTAATTACCCAAGTTGCCAACCTTCAAGATGGCTCTAATTTCTTCAATGATCACTTCACTAGATCAAGTCCTTGCCTTTGCTACTACTACCAACTCCTATAAAAGAATTAAACAACTAAAACATAAGCAACGCTTAGTGAATGCATATACATATAATCATAATCAAGTTACCAAGCAATGTGCCTCAAGCACCACATATAGCCTATCCAACGATAGCAAAGTCAATCATGACATAATTTCTCTTTCACATGGCCATGGAAACATGCTAGTAGGAATTTACCCACCTACTAGCAAAATCACAAATGGATTAGTAGGAATTTACCCACCTACTAACCCTAATAACAAATATGCTAGTAGGAATTTACCCACCTACTAGCAAAATCACAAATGGATTAGTAGGAATTTACCCACCTACTAACCCTAAATCACAATTTGGCTAGTAGGAATTTACCCACCTACTAGCTCAACAATCAAATGGATCATAGGAATTTACCCACCTACTAACCCTAATAACAAATATGCTAGTAGGAATTTACCCACCTACTAGCAAAATCACAAATGGATTAGTAGGAATTTACCCACCTACTAGCAATAATCACAAATGGATTAGTAGGAATTTACCCACCTACTAACCCTAAATCACAATTTGGCTAGTAGGAATTTACCCACCTA
The DNA here is from genome assembly GCA_034093135.1 of Erigeron breviscapus. Taxonomy (NCBI): domain Eukaryota; kingdom Viridiplantae; phylum Streptophyta; class Magnoliopsida; order Asterales; family Asteraceae; genus Erigeron; species Erigeron breviscapus. The sequence goes on along the minus strand of CM067169.1, from coordinate 80,714,828 downwards.
CTAGCCCAACAATCAAATGGATCATAGGAATTTACCCACCTACTACAAAATCACAAATGGATTAGTAGGAATTTACCCACCTACTAGCAAAATCACAAATGGATTAGTAGGAATTTACCCACCTACTAGCAAAATCACAAATGGATTAGTAGGAATTTACCCACCTACTACAAAATCACAAATGGATTAGTAGGAATTTACCCACCTACTAGCAAAATCACAAATGGATTAGTAGGAATTTACCCACCTACTAGCAAAATCACAAATGATTAGTAGGAATTTACCCACCTACTAACCCTAATATCACAAATGATTAGTAGGAATTTACCCACCTACTACAAAATCACAAATGGATTAGTAGGAATTTACCCACCTACTAGCAAAATCACAAATGGATTAGTAGGAATTTACCCACCTACTAACCCTAATAACAAATATGCTAGTAGGAATTTACCCACCTACTAGCAAAATCACAAATGGATTAGTAGGAATTTACCCACCTACTAATAATAACAAATGGATTAGTAGGAATTTACCCACCTACTAACCCTAATAACAAATATGCTAGTAGGAATTTACCCACCTACTAGCAAAATCACAAATGGATTAGTAGGAATTTACCCACCTACTAACCCTAAATCACAATTTGGCTAGTAGGAATTTACCCACCTACTAGCAAAACAATCAAATGGATTAGTAGGAATTTACCCACCTACTAGCTATAATCACAAATGGATTAGTAGGAATTTACCCACCTACTAACCCTAACAACAAATATGCTAGTAGGAATTTACCCACCTACTAGCAATAATCACAAATGGATTAGTAGGAATTTACCCACCTACTAACCCTAAATCACAATTTGGCTAGTAGGAATTTACCCACCTACTAGCACAACAATCAAATGGATAGTAGGAATTTACCCACCTACTAGCAAAATCACAAATGGATTAGTAGGAATTTACCCACCTACTAGCAAAATCACAAATGATTAGTAGGAATTTACCCACCTACTAACCCTAAATCACAAATGATTAGTAGGAATTTACCCACCTACTAACCCTAAATCACAAATGATGCTAGTAGGAATTTACCCACCTACTACAAAATCACAAATGGATTAGTAGGAATTTACCCACCTACTAGCAAAATCACAAATGGATTAGTAGGAATTTACCCACCTACTAACCCTAATAACAAATATGCTAGTAGGAATTTACCCACCTACTAGCAAAATCACAAATGGATTAGTAGGAATTTACCCACCTACTAACCCTAAATCACAATTTGGCTAGTAGGAATTTACCCACCTACTAGCAAAACAATCAAATGGATCATAGGAATTTACCCACCTACTAGCAAAATCACAAATGATTAGTAGGAATTTACCCACCTACTAGCAAAATCACAAATGGATTAGTAGGAATTTACCCACCTACTAACCCTAATAACAAATATGCTAGTAGGAATTTACCCACCTACTAGCAATAATCACAAATGGATTATTTTTTTTTTTTTTTTTTTTTTTTTTTTTTTTTTTTTTTTTTTTTTTTTTTTTTTTTTTTTTTTTTTTTTTTTTTTTTTTTTTTTTTTTTTTTTTTTTTTTTTTTTTTTTTTTTTTTTTTTTTTTTTTTTTTTTTTTTTTTTTTTTTTTTTTTTTTTTTTTTTTTTTTTTTTTTTTTTTTTTTTTTTTTTTTTTTTTTTTTTTTTTTTTTTTTTTTTTTTTTTTTTTTTTTTTTTTTTTTTTTTTTTTTTTTTTTTTTTTTTTTTTTTTTTTTTTTTTTTTTTTTTTTTTTTTTTTTTTTTTTTTTTTTTTTTTTTTTTTTTTTTTTTTTTTTTTTTTTTTTTTTTTTTTTTTTTTTTTTTTTTTTTTTTTTTTTTTTTTTTTTTTTTTTTTTTTTTTTTTTTTTTTTTTTTTTTTTTTTTTTTTTTTTTTTTTTTTTTTTTTTTTTTTTTTTTTTTTTTTTTTTTTTTTTTTTTTTTTTTTTTTTTTTTTTTTTTTTTTTTTTTTTTTTTTTTTTTTTTTTTTTTTTTTTTTTTTTTTTTTTTTTTTTTTTTTTTTTTTTTTTTTTTTTTTTTTTTTTTTTTTTTTTTTTTTTTTTTTTTTTTTTTTTTTTTTTTTTTTTTTTTTTTTTTTTTTTTTTTTTTTTTTTTTTTTTTTTTTTTTTTTTTTTTTTTTTTTTTTTTTTTTTTTTTTTTTTTTTTTTTTTTTTTTTTTTTTTTTTTTTTTTTTTTTTTTTTTTTTTTTTTTTTTTTTTTTTTTTTTTTTTTTTTTTTTTTTTTTTTTTTTTTTTTTTTTTTTTTTTTTTTTTTTTTTTTTTTTTTTTTTTTTTTTTTTTTTTTTTTTTTTTTTTTTTTTTTTTTTTTTTTTTTTTTTTTTTTTTTTTTTTTTTTTTTTTTTTTTTTTTTTTTTTTTTTTTTTTTTTTTTTTTTTTTTTTTTTTTTTTTTTTTTTTTTTTTTTTTTTTTTTTTTTTTTTTTTTTTTTTTTTTTTTTTTTTTTTTTTTTTTTTTTTTTTTTTTTTTTTTTTTTTTTTTTTTTTTTTTTTTTTTTTTTTTTTTTTTTTTTTTTTTTTTTTTTTTTTTTTTTTTTTTTTTTTTTTTTTTTTTTTTTTTTTTTTTTTTTTTTTTTTTTTTTTTTTTTTTTTTTTTTTTTTTTTTTTTTTTTTTTTTTTTTTTTTTTTTTTTTTTTTTTTTTTTTTTTTTTTTTTTTTTTTTTTTTTTTTTTTTTTTTTTTTTTTTTTTTTTTTTTTTTTTTTTTTTTTTTTTTTTTTTTTTTTTTTTTTTTTTTTTTTTTTTTTTTTTTTTTTTTTTTTTTTTTTTTTTTTTTTTTTTTTTTTTTTTTTTTTTTTTTTTTTTTTTTTTTTTTTTTTTTTTTTTTTTTTTTTTTTTTTTTTTTTTTTTTTTTTTTTTTTTTTTTTTTTTTTTTTTTTTTTTTTTTTTTTTTTTTTTTTTTTTTTTTTTTTTTTTTTTTTTTTTTTTTTTTTTTTTTTTTTTTTTTTTTTTTTTTTTTTTTTTTTTTTTTTTTTTTTTTTTTTTTTTTTTTTTTTTTTTTTTTTTTTTTTTTTTTTTTTTTTTTTTTTTTTTTTTTTTTTTTTTTTTTTTTTTTTTTTTTTTTTTTTTTTTTTTTTTTTTTTTTTTTTTTTTTTTTTTTTTTTTTTTTTTTTTTTTTTTTTTTTTTTTTTTTTTTTTTTTTTTTTTTTTTTTTTTTTTTTTTTTTTTTTTTTTTTTTTTTTTTTTTTTTTTTTTTTTTTTTTTTTTTTTTTTTTTTTTTTTTTTTTTTTTTTTTTTTTTTTTTTTTTTTTTTTTTTTTTTTTTTTTTTTTTTTTTTTTTTTTTTTTTTTTTTTTTTTTTTTTTTTTTTTTTTTTTTTTTTTTTTTTTTTTTTTTTTTTTTTTTTTTTTTTTTTTTTTTTTTTTTTTTTTTTTTTTTTTTTTTTTTTTTTTTTTTTTTTTTTTTTTTTTTTTTTTTTTTTTTTTTTTTTTTTTTTTTTTCCATTGTACCTTGAAAGTTCGTACCGTCTTATTGTTTATCTTTCTCAACTCTTCTTCCACAATAGTAACCGGTTCCTCAACGTAAGTCAATTTCTTATCTAGTTCGATTTCATTCAATGGAACGCACGTTGCATCATCAACAAGACATTTTCGGAGTTGAGATACATGAAAAGTGTCATGAATTCGAGATAGCTCTTCGGGCAACTCTAATTGGTATGCCACTTTGCCAATACGGGCTAAAACCCGAAACGGGCCAATGAACCGTGGGCTCAACTTTCCACGTTTGCGAAATCGTAGTAAGCCCTTCCATGGAGATACCTTTAACAAAACTCGGTCACCAACCATGAACTCAATGGGTCTTCTCCTAACATCGGCATACGACTTTTGTCTATCTTGAGCCGCTTTGAGTCTTTCACGAATCTCATCTATCCTTTGAGTAGTCTCAAGGACAATATCGGTCCCACCTAATTCTCGTTGGCCCACTTCTCCCCAACAAATGGGAGTTCGACATCTCCTACCATAAAGCATTTCATAAGGAGGCATCTTAATGCTAGAATGGTAACTATTATTATACGAAAATTCTGCCAAAGGCAAATACGCGTCCCATGGTCCTCCAAAATCAATAATGCATGCCGTAGCATACTTCTGATGTGCTAAATCGAGTTTAAAATTTATAAACAAGAAATACCTAAAAACTCACTACTACACACTATCGGGCAGTGGACCCGATCGTATGCAATATAGTAAAAAGGTAAGTCCAGGTTCGTTCGCGGGGATTGGTTTGAATTAATTGTTTAGTAAAGGGGTTTGGAAAAAGGGTGTTACTTTGATTCTCACTCTGACAATAACTTTAAAAGACAAATGCGTATAAAGTAAAGGTAAGTCTCAAACAATAATGGTAAATATCATCCACCTTGACTCCGCTAGACTTCAGACATGATTGCTTTCAGTTAAGACCAAATTCGTTAAGAGTTGACACGATAAACGTGAGAGAATGAAATGCTCGCGTGGTACCACCAACCGCTCACAAGTCACCCAAACACCTAACTGCTAGTTTAATTACCCAAGCCGGTACCACCAACCGTTTCTAAACACGTTGACAAAATGACTCCTTTTATTAATTTGACATTCACTATCATACCATGAACTAGTGATAATCGCTCATAGACAAGCGACCGTTAGAAAATCACATATGCATTCGACTAGTACCACTAACGAAGAACACACATGCCACCAATATCAAATTAATACAAATAAAGGAATTAAATCATCAAGATCACGACACAACGATAATTGAAATCAACTCTTTGAATTAAAATATAAAGCAATCACATCATTCGTCTAGTTTCATCAAGGTGGACAATAGAAGAATTAGCCACTCATGATTATATTGAAATTACAATAAGAATCAAGAAAGAACATAAAGTACCAATTGTTTGAAGAAACGAAATTGCAAGACAAATAAGTAGATACGATCTAGATGGGTGCACGTGAATCTCCAATGAATCGAAGACGATTAGATCTTGAATTGACCCTTGAAGTATTCCCTGAAGTGCAGCTCCTAGAAAGATATTTTGATAGTTTAGAATAATAGGTTATTTTTCTATTTATACTTCTCTAATTCTGATGCAGAAAACTGCTAAAACCCTTCAGTTCCGTGTACTCACTGCGGCGCAGTGGACCACTGATCACCCACTGCGTCGCAGTGACAAACAATGCCGTGGAATACTGCGGCGCAGTGGACCACGTACATCTCCACTGCGGCGCAGTGGGGGTTTGTACAAACAATGCCGTGGAATTACTGCGGCGCAGTGAACCATCAAAACATCCCCACTGCGGCGCAGTGGGGGTTTGTACAAACAATGCCGTGGAATATGGCTGCGGCGCAGTGGACCACGTACATCTCCACTGCGGCGCAGTCCATCAAAACATCCCCACTGCGGCGCAGTGGGGGTTTGTACAAACAATGCCGTGGAATATGGCTGCGGCGCAGTGGACCACGTACATCTCCACTGCGGCGCAGTGGAATTCCACGTCTTTATTTCCCAATATCTGACTGCGGCGCAGTGCCCATCACACCATCCCCACTGCGGCGCAGTAACCATCAAACCATCCCCACTGCGGCGCAGTGGGGGTTTGTACAAACAATGCCGTGGAATATGGCTGCGGCGCAGTGGACCACGTACATCTCCACTGCGGCGCAGTCGACACGTACATCTCCACTGCGGCGCAGTGGACCACGTACATCTCCACTGCGGCGCAGTGACCACTACATCCCCACTGCGGCGCAGTGGGGGTTTGTACAAACAATGCCGTGGAATCACTGCGGCGCAGTGGACCACGTACATCCCACTGCGGCGCAGTGGGGGTTTGTACAAACAATGCCGTGGAATCTCCACTGCGGCGCAGTGGACCACGTACATCTCCACTGCGGCGCAGTAACCATCAAACCATCCCCACTGCGGCGCAGTGGGGGTTTGTACAAACAATGCCGTGGAATATGGCTGCGGCGCAGTGGACCACGTACATCTCCACTGCGGCGCAGTCCATCAAACCATCCCCACTGCGGCGCAGTGGGGGTTTGTACAAACAATGCCGTGGAATATGGCTGCGGCGCAGTGGACCACGTACATCTCCACTGCGGCGCAGTCGCCAGTTGCATCTCCACTGCGGCGCAGTGGAATTCCACGTCTTTATTTCCCACTGCGGCGCAGTGGTCCACTGCATCTCCACTGCGGCGCAGTGGATTTCCACGTCTCTTCCACTGCGGCGCAGTGGTCCTATATCTGACTGCGGCGCAGTCACCATCACACCATCCCCACTGCGGCGCAGTGGGGGTTTGAACGAACAAGGCCGTGGATAATGGCTGCGGCGCAGTGGACCACGTACATCTCCACTGCGGCGCAGTCAAATGCTTGGTGTACAACCTTCATCTTACGATCCCGACACTCGCTATCTCTTCCACTCGAAACGACTCTCGACTTCGCAAATGACTTCTGGCCAATAATCATCCGAATTTGCACAAAATGAACGCGTACTTGTTTAGAACCTGAAAACACTAACAAACACATAAACGCGCCAAATGCACACAAATTCGACAAAAAACATATAATATAACGGCCAAAAACAATGTGGGCAATGGGTATAAGTTAGTCACATCAAATCCCCCCACACTTGAGCATTGCTTGTCCTCAAGCAAATCCAACATTTAAAGCATAAAGTATTCCTTGACAATGGAGCTAAATAAACAATGACAAGTATCAAAAAGAAGCCACACCAAGAATGTCAAAGACAAGGAAGTGGGTGAAGCAGTTTTAATCTTAAATGAAAACTCGAAATGTTTGACAATACCTGAACAATCCGCAAGCCACGATAACACAACCAAGCACAAGTGAAACAACCGAATCTATCAAAACCATTCTACTCCAACAAACTTACTTTTGGGGTTGAATATATATGAAGAATCACTCATAGCACGGTCGTGATGTATGCTATTTTACCATAGGCTTGAACTAGGATCATTGCTCCACCAACACGGCGCAAGCACCAAGTACATCATCAAAATAGGCATAAAGGTAGGTTGTATAGTTAAACTAAGGTATATAGGATGGATATTTACAACGAATGAATGGGAATATAGGTTAATTAAGAAAAGAATAAATCAAAGTATATGGATATGTACAAATGTATACGGTAATGAAGGCAAGAATTGAACGGAAACCAATCAAAAGTATAAGATATGTACTAGAAATGAAAAATAGTCTAATCAACCCGTACCATTGATTGCCGACAAACCGCTAACCCAAAAGATATCATCCCGAGAACGCACCCCCAACGTTACCAAGCAAAACCCGACACCAAAGTGGTGTATTAACTACAAACAACTTATTATCCACCAAACTCTCCATTCATAATGACACATCACAACACTAGACATATAAAAATGAGATGTACCTCCTAGTAGCCCAAGTTCTTTTTCTCTTTTTTTTTTTTTTTTTTTTTTTTTTTTTTTTTTTTTTTTTTTTTTTTTTTTTTTTTTTTTTACTGAACCACTTTTACTCTACTAGAAGGTACCCTCTTACAATGATGAACAATGTCTAACAAACATACTTTCTTTGAACAATCCAAGATACTCCTCCTTAACTCAACCAATTTATGTATTCTTATAGACAAGAAACTTCCGCTAGCCAATCCACCTAAACTCCCCAAACCATCCAACAAACCAATAGCAATCAACGGCCCACCAAGATTAGACTATCGGAAAAATGAGGTGAAGTATATAAGGGTGAAGGCTAAATTATATGGGATGTATATGTGTATCAAAAATGTACAAAGAAAGATGAAAATGTATATATATATGTATAAAGGTTGTATAAGGGTGTGTATAGTAAGGTATAAATGTACAAAGAAAGATGAAAATGTATATATATATGTATAAAGGTTGTATAAGGGTGTGTATAGTAAGGTATAAATGTACAAAAGAAAAGTGAAAAGAAAGAAAGAAAAAGTATGGTCAAACCTAAATGCCAATTCGTCATCCGATGTACTTAGTCACGATCACCAGGCCAAGTTCTAGAATCAACACATCACCGGCACACTCTTATCAAGAGAAGAACCCGGAAATGGAATGGATTAACCTCAAACACGCACATCTTAGTGCAGGGCATCAAAATGAAAACCCTTACTCCCGAATAAATCCAAGAGCCTAAGAGAGGGACGTATTTACAAGGCAATCAAACCAAAACCGCAACCTAACACAACTATACAAAATGATGAAATCTCACAATTTGGTGTATTAACTACAAACAACTTATTATCCACCAAACTCTCCATTCATAATGACACATCACAACACTAGACATATAAAAATGAGATGTACCTCCTAGTAGCCCAAGTTCTTTTTCTCTTTTTTTTTTTTTTTTTTTTTTTTTTTTTTTTTTTTTTTTTTTTTTTTTTTTTTTTTTTTTTTTTTTTTTTTTTTTTTTTTTTTTTTTTTTTTTTTTTTTTTTTTTTTTTTTTTTTTTTTTTTTTTTTTTTTTTTTTTTTTTTTTTTTTTTTTTTTTTTTTTTTTTTTTTTTTTTTTTTTTTTTTTTTTTTTTTTTTTTTTTTTTTTTTTTTTTTTTTTTTTTTTTTTTTTTTTTTTTTTTTTTTTTTTTTTTTTTTTTTTTTTTTTTTTTTTTTTTTTTTTTTTTTTTTTTTTTTTTTTTTTTTTTTTTTTTTTTTTTTTTTTTTTTTTTTTTTTTTTTTTTTTTTTTTTTTTTTTTTTTTTTTTTTTTTTTTTTTTTTTTTTTTTTTTTTTTTTTTTTTTTTTTTTTTTTTTTTTTTTTTTTTTTTTTTTTTTTTTTTTTTTTTTTTTTTTTTTTTTTTTTTTTTTTTTTTTTTTTTTTTTTTTTTTTTTTTTTTTTTTTTTTTTTTTTTTTTTTTTTTTTTTTTTTTTTTTTTTTTTTTTTTTTTTTTTTTTTTTTTTTTTTTTTTTTTTTTTTTTTTTTTTTTTTTTTTTTTTTTTTTTTTTTTTTTTTTTTTTTTTTTTTTTTTTTTTTTTTTTTTTTTTTTTTTTTTTTTTTTTTTTTTTTTTTTTTTTTTTTTTTTTTTTTTTTTTTTTTTTTTTTTTTTTTTTTTTTTTTTTTTTTTTTTTTTTTTTTTTTTTTTTTTTTTTTTTTTTTTTTTTTTTTTTTTTTTTTTTTTTTTTTTTTTTTTTTTTTTTTTTTTTTTTTTTTTTTTTTTTTTTTTTTTTTTTTTTTTTTTTTTTTTTTTTTTTTTTTTTTTTTTTTTTTTTTTTTTTTTTTTTTTTTTTTTTTTTTTTTTTTTTTTTTTTTTTTTTTTTTTTTTTTTTTTTTTTTTTTTTTTTTTTTTTTTTTTTTTTTTTTTTTTTTTTTTTTTTTTTTTTTTTTTTTTTTTTTTTTTTTTTTTTTTTTTTTTTTTTTTTTTTTTTTTTTTTTTTTTTTTTTTTTTTTTTTTTTTTTTTTTTTTTTTTTTTTTTTTTTTTTTTTTTTTTTTTTTTTTTTTTTTTTTTTTTTTTTTTTTTTTTTTTTTTTTTTTTTTTTTTTTTTTTTTTTTTTTTTTTTTTTTTTTTTTTTTTTTTTTTTTTTTTTTTTTTTTTTTTTTTTTTTTTTTTTTTTTTTTTTTTTTTTTTTTTTTTTTTTTTTTTTTTTTTTTTTTTTTTTTTTTTTTTTTTTTTTTTTTTTTTTTTTTTTTTTTTTTTTTTTTTTTTTTTTTTTTTTTTTTTTTTTTTTTTTTTTTTTTTTTTTTTTTTTTTTTTTTTTTTTTTTTTTTTTTTTTTTTTTTTTTTTTTTTTTTTTTTTTTTTTTTTTTTTTTTTTTTTTTTTTTTTTTTTTTTTTTTTTTTTTTTTTTTTTTTTTTTTTTTTTTTTTTTTTTTTTTTTTTTTTTTTTTTTTTTTTTTTTTTTTTTTTTTTTTTTTTTTTTTTTTTTTTTTTTTTTTTTTTTTTTTTTTTTTTTTTTTTTTTTTTTTTTTTTTTTTTTTTTTTTTTTTTTTTTTTTTTTTTTTTTTTTTTTTTTTTTTTTTTTTTTTTTTTTTTTTTTTTTTTTTTTTTTTTTTTTTTTTTTTTTTTTTTTTTTTTTTTTTTTTTTTTTTTTTTTTTTTTTTTTTTTTTTTTTTTTTTTTTTTTTTTTTTTTTTTTTTTTTTTTTTTTTTTTTTTTTTTTTTTTTTTTTTTGTAGTAAAATTGCTTATTAAGATATGAATTAAGTGACCAAAAGCAATTTACCACAAGGACAAGCTCAACTCAAGTTTTACAAACCACATCAACCTCTATTATCCCACCAAATTGACAACACCGATTCCAAACATGCACATCACAGTGAAGAGCTCAAGATAGAAACTCCTACCCTCGGATAAAATCCAAAGGCCTATGAGAGGGACACATCAACAAAACCGGTAGAAATCTCAATGGCAAAACAACAAAAGTGATGTACCCGGTAGCTTAAACCTATTTGCCACCCCCCACACTTAAGATGGACAATGCCCTCAATGTCCATATCGGTCAAACACAGGTAAATAGGGGTAAGCAAAATCGATAACTAAAGCACATACCGGAACGAGGACACAATCCGTTTAAAACAAGTTAGCCGACCCCGCGTCACAAATTGCACTTCCGAAAGAGGAAGGACACTTTGGATGGCGGGAGAAACAACATGTAACAAAACGGAAGGTGCGAGAATCGAGTACATCAAACATACCAACACAAATGCGGCGCTGAACTTACTGCCAGCATATGCATACCATCAAACAATCAACACTCTGGGACTCCCCCACACTTGGGTTGTTGGGCGGTCTACTTTTAAAAGGAGAGAAACAGTTACCTTTAACCTTGTTACATATCCAATCATTTGCTTCGTCAGAAATATCAACAACCATCATTAACTCAGCTTTCTCATTTGTTGATAAATTAGAGCACAGTTCTTTGGATAACTTAATATTCCCATGAGAAATAGCGGACCTCACACGACTATAAAGCTTACGGATTTTAGCACAAGGGCCATCCGTTGGTTTAGGAACATGTACCTTTAACCTTGTTACATATCCAATCATTTGCTTCGTCAGAAATATCAACAACCATCATTAACTCAGCTTTCTCATTTGTTGATAAATTAGAGCACAGTTCTTTGGATAACTTAATATTCCCATGAGAAATAGCGGACCTCACACGACTATAAAGCTTACGGATTTTAGCACAAGGGCCATCCGTTGGTTTGGGAACACGTACCGCTGTTGACTTCAATTCTAGCTCTCTTTCCTCTAGCTTATCATCCAACCATTTATCAATCTGTGAATCCAAAGAACTAACACAAGCAGTTTCAACATAATTAGCAGCATTAGGCAAAGAAACAGAACATGTGTTAGAAAATGTAACGGATTCATCTCCGGCTCTCAATGTCAACTTACCACGACCAACTTCAAGTTTGGCATCGGCCGTGGCAAGGAATGGTCTCCCTAAGATAAGAGGCACATTTAATGCCTCTTCAGCTTCAATAATCACAAAATCTACAGGAAAAATCAAACCTCCCACCTGAATTAACACATCTTCTAATATTCCAATAGGTCTTATTTCAGACTTATCGGCCAAATTGATTTTCATGTTAATAGGTTTAGGTGTTCCTAAGTTCAGCTTGTAGTAAAGAGAAGAAGGCATAAGGTTAATACTTGCACCCGAATCATTTAAAGCCTTTTTACCGTTAAGTTACCTATCTTACAAGGAATAGTAAAACTACCTGGATCTCCTCGTTTTTCGGGCAACTTACCTGTTACAGCTGCTGAGCAAACTTCCTCTAGCACTGTAGTAGCCACACCATCCAGATGCTTCTTATTCATCAAAATCTGCTTCAAGCACTTTGCATATCCTGGCATCTGCACAATTGCATCTAAAAATGGAATATTGATATGCAATTTTCTGAGGTGACTTACAAATTTATCCATTTGTTCCTTTAGCTTATTTTTCACCAATCGCTGGGGAAATGGAACCTTCGGCTTATATGTCTTAACAGTTGGTTCCTCAGCGGGCATCTCAACAGGTTTAGCAACGGGTTGGGGTGGAACGGCCGGTGTCGGCACGGCTAGTTCCGGTTCCATCTCAATCTCGTCATCAACTTGCTCCTCCTCTTCATTAACCTGCACAGATTGAAACGAATCATTAGGTGAAGATTTAGCTGAATCATAAGTGTTACCTGCCCTCGTAGTGATAGCATTCACATGCTCGTTTCTGACATTAGGCTGGGTATCCTTTTTCCATGATCCTTGATTACTCGACTGAGGCTTTGGATTGTGTCCCTGATTCGGCCCCATGCTAAACTGAGGCTTAGGATTCTGTTGAGTAGTGCTAGGTAGAGTCCCCGTAGGCCTAGCTAAAGCTGCCATCCTACTCTCGAGATCCTTAAAGTTCAACTCCGCATTCTTGGCATTCATCTCAACCTTCCCATCTATCCTATCCAACCTCTCATGCAATGCCTTCGTATCATCCCGAATCATCTTAATACTTGTATTTGTTTCAATCTGATTGCTCATCATTTGCTTCATCATCTCCCTCAACTCGTCATTTGGATCGGTGTTAGAAGATCCAGATCCTTGGCCTTGGTGTATCTGCTGCTTAGGCTGATTCTGATAATGATCTTCTTGACACCTGTTACCTGAAAAACGAGCATTATTAGTAGGAAAATTAGAGTTGTAGGAAGTATTACCTGAGGGACGGTTTTGGTAACCGGAATTGCGTTGATAGCTCCCTTGTTGTTGGTTTTGGATGTAACTAACATCTTCGGGTCCCCGACTTGGACAATCTTCCGAATAATGCATATTTCCACAATGGTCACATCCATCGGCAACAACCTTCACATCCCTTTCAATGGCCCCAAACCGACTCTCTTGCATAGCAAATCCTTTCTCCATACGCTCAGATAGCGCTCTCATCTCTCCAATCATTCCCGAATCATTTAAAGCCTTTTTACCGTTAAGTTACCTATCTTACAAGGAATAGTAAAACTACCTGGATCTCCTCGTTTTTCGGGCAACTTACCTGTTACAGCTGCTGAGCAAACTTCCTCTAGCACTGTAGTAGCCACACCATCCAGATGCTTCTTATTCATCAAAATCTGCTTCAAGCACTTTGCATATCCTGGCATCTGCACAATTGCATCTAAAAATGGAATATTGATATGCAATTTTCTGAGGTGACTTACAAATT
>CM067169.1:80682947-80700645 GCA_034093135.1 Erigeron breviscapus | reverse complement strand
AATCAAGTTATTCCAAGAGGAGTTTGATTGTTTGCTTGCTGTTGAACCCGGACTTGGACTTACATGGATCAAGGATCCATTTGCCTTCTTTTGCATTGTACTTAGGACCGTTAGCCATCTCTTAAATGTTCTTTTGCAAACCTTGATGGTGACTTGCCCCTTATGTATTTTGGTACTCGTTTATTTTAATGTATGGATTCACTGAATCCTTTGCTTGCATATAGTTCATGTTCTACATTAATTCCACCTTGTGCTATATGATTTCCGTAATATTTCGAGCCTTGGCTTGGGGTGTTACAGAATGGTGGCCCATGCATGGTCGTAGAGAATTAGGCGGTTTGACCTAGACTACGGCTTAAGTTAAAACTCTTCATATAGCATGCATGGTTAGGAAATTGTGTGCAACGTGAATTCTGTGAACCCTAGAAAGTGTATATTGTGAGTTCGTAGTTAAGACCACTTATGTGATGGCTTGAATTCAACGTGATGAATGTGGAATGGGTACAATGTGGTTAATGTGTGCATTGATTGAAATTAATTGTCATTGATATGGGATTGTTGTTACTGATTGATGTTTGTTGGATGCGTTAGAGCAAAATGAAGTTATGGTATTAACTTAGTATAATATTGTGGCAACCCTAAAGAACCCGATCAACTCTTTTATGGTCGCCCAACATTATAACAAGTTAATGACATCATGGATTGCGCACGTCTGCTTAGAGTCAGTACTACATAAGCATGCTCCTTTATCAAAGATTACACAAGCATGTTCCCTCACATGCTCCCTTATCAGTAGTTCAGTACTACATAAGCATGCTCCTTTATCAAAGATTACACAAGCATGTTCCCTCACACGCTCCCTTATCAGTAGTTCAGTACTACATAAGCATGCTCCTTTATTAAAGATTACATAAGCATGTTCCATCACATGCTCCTTTATCAATATTGCATGAGCATGCTCCATCGCATGCTCCCTTATCTATGTTATATAAGCATGCTCCATCGCATGCTCCCTTATCTATGTTATATAAGCATGCTCCATCGCATGCTCCTTTATTAAATTAAGTAGCATGCTTCATCATATTTCAACAAATTTCAACATAAGCATGTTCCATCACATGCTCCTTTATCAACATATAAGCATGTTCCATCACATGCTCCTTTATTAAGCTAAAAGGCATGCTCCATCTCATCTTAACAACTTTCAAAGAAATACTAAGTAGCATGCTCCACCACGTGTTGATAAGAATTCTATCAAAACCAAATAGCATGCTCCATCAAACGAGAATAGAGCACCGATATACCTTGTAACAAGAAATTGCATACTATAAGCACATTCATGAAGCATGGCAAGTAACTAATAAGTAGCATGCATAAAGTGATAAAAGGAGAGCAAAGTAATCATTCTTAACACATCACAACCATAGCAACCTCCGGGTACACACAAAGAATGAAAGAAAATGAAAATGTTCAAACATTGCCAACAAGGGCATCAACAAAGCCACGCAGGGCCGAAACATAATACTAAAGATAAGTAGCAGCAATCAATCCTCTTCCGGAATCACCTCTGGATCAATGGAAAGGATCTCGTCAGTAGTAAGCCCAGAACTAGAAGCCAATGTGGTAACGTAGGGGAAGTCCATGTCCTCCATCTGGGAGGCAGCAGCATAGAGAGTATCCATAGCAGACGGTTTATGTCCATCTAGTGTAGTAGGATCAACCTTCAGATACTGACGAGCAAGGTCGTGAAGAACCTTATGACCACCCGCTGCCATGGCATGAGATTGTAGTTCGGTAAGCACTTGACTAAATTCATCACTTTTCAAGAATTTCTTAAACAACAAAGGTAAACTCTGGACAAGTAGCTTCCTTTCAGAAACAGTCTCCACAGCTTCTTTGGCACGCCTAGTTCTACTGTCTTGAAGCTTGGTCACCTTATCCCCTAGATCCACAAGATCTGCAGCAAAACCCTCAGATTGTTGTTTAGCTTCATCATATCTATCTTTCCACGAATCCCTCTCACTCCGGGCTTTTCCTAGTTGCTCCTGCAAACCCTTTATCTCTTGCTCTTTCAAATTGAACTTCTCATGGAGAACCTTAAAATCAGTATGCTGGCGAGCACGCCCTTCAGGATTTTCCAACGATTTCACCTTATCTTTCAACCTGATATTCTGCTTCTTGAGCTTGTGTCGTTCATCCTCAGAAAAGGAGAGACGTGCCATATACCCTGACTACAAGATCAAATTATAACAAGTTAATAATAAGGGAACATACATAACATAAGCATGACTATATAATTAACAAAAGAAAAAAGAAGAAAACAACATACCAGCGCGTTGAGGACATCAATCCCAGCTCCGTTAGCAAAATCTACAAACTCATTCTTACGCATCTTCTCAGTCATCTGCACTCGATGGGGCACCATGATGTTTCGGACATAATCAAGACGTTCATCACCATCCTCAAGGGTACTCATGTGTGTAACCTTACTGAATGGAGGAACAAACGTACCCTGGGGAACATCTAAAGGAGGGCCCTCACCTTCCTCATCTTCCTCTTCCCCAATTTCTACCCCTGCTTCCGCACTAAATTCCTCCAAAGTTTTACGCTCCTTACCCTTACCAGGCCCGAATGGAGGCAACGGCTTACTACCATTCACAAGTATAATGTCGCGCCTAGGAGGATCAGGATGAGTACCCCTAGGAGTAGTAGAGCTAATACCCTCCTCATGGATCGATGGAACCTGCGAGCTAGAGGGAGCGTCACGAGAAAACTTCCGTTTCTTCTGTGGGGCGACTGTCGTACCAAAAGGAACATAAGTGTCAGCGCCCGAAGTAGGAAGAGAGGCCGCAACTTCATTGTCAGAAGGCTGATCTGAACCGCCTCCCTCAAAAGCACCTCCCTCAGGGGCATTAGCTATCTCATTGGTAAAGTCTTCTAAAGGAACAGCTGCGGTATTAGGAGGATTAGGAGTAAAGGAACCATTCTTGTGACCATCTCTAAGATATCCTCTAAGCCCCATCACTACAAAAAAAAAAGGTTAAAGTTGGTAACAATATGTGTGTGCAGACAAGTAATAAGAACGAAACAATGAAGAATAATGAAACAATAATGAAATGAATAAAAGGAAAAGTAGTCCGGAGCCATACCCCGCCCTCCAACGGCTATCTTAGGAACAGCAGGATGATGAGACCATAGCTTTGATAAGCCGATAAGATAGAGGATAGGCTCCGGAAGCACACGATACATCAATGGATACTCAGTCATCTCGACAACTAAAGACATGTCAAACCCGCTAGAAGGAAGCTCAAAAGACATATTTCCCTTGGATTTTTCTCGACGAGTCCGAGCGAAAGGATATTTAGAAGGTATCACAGACTCATCAACATAAAAGAACCGAGACTTCCAACCCTTAATGGAAGACGGCACCCCAGTTACACATTCACCCACTTCATCTTCAGAACGCTTTTCAAAAGTATACCAACTCCCAGCTTTAGCCAACTTAAAGAACCTCCTAAATAAAGTAAGACTAGGCTCTCTCCCACGAGCCCGACAACAAAGCTCAAACATGGTTATCCTAATGTTACCATAGGGATTTACTTGAGAAACATGAACGTGGAAATGGTTAAGTACTCTACAATAAAAATCGGTGAAAGGAAGCCGCATGTTACCCTTCTCAAAGGCAACACAATAAAGGGTAACTTTTCCTGCGGGAGCCCTAGTAGCTATATGATATGGTTGTGGAAGCGTGTATCCCAACCCGGGTGGAAACCTATATGCTGATAAAAAGGATCCTAATTCATCAAAGCTCAAGCTACATGTTTGCTTCTTCAAATCGTTTTTTGCCATAAGATAAGATGATATGGTGAGACAAACCTGAGTATTATGAATCGGCTTCCTATGCTCCGAAACGAGTAATGCGGGATCCGGTTGTATGGGTTCCGGTTCTGGTCGTGGTTCCGGTTGTGTATGCTCCGGTTGTATGGGTTCCGGATTCAGTCGTGGATCTGGTTGTGTATGCTCCGGCTCCGGGTCGGTTTGTATATATGATATATGACCTGAAGACAGCCCGATCGGCAGAACAAAGCTCCGGGAACCGAGCAAGGAGGCTCCGGCTTAGGTCCGGATTCGAGAGATATAGGCTCCGGCTTAGGCCCGGATTCGAGAGATATAGGCTCCGGCTTAGATGTAGGCTCCGGCTTAGGTCCGATCGAGTACCCACAAGCCACAAGTATGTTCCGGATCGGCCACACAACCCTAAAACTACAAAGAGACCGATCTATATATGTGTGTATCACGGATGGAGCATCCAATCCGGATGTAGGCTCCGGAATGATGGGTCGGAACAAACCCTTTTTTCTTTGAGAGAATACGTAAAAAAAAAGAGGGTGAAAAGAGAGATAAATGAGAGCTCCTCTCTTCTTTATAGAGTCTTTCCTTGGAGATGTTTCACGAATTAGGCAGGACCCTTTTTAGGAAACTCGGATCGAAATACGATGCTTTCCAAAAATAAAAATAAAATAACAAATACATAATAAATATAAATTTGTATTTGTTATATCAGCTAAAATAAAAAAAACGTTTTGAAAATTTTGAGAGTTAGTTTTTTGTTATTTTCTTCAAAAAGGGGGGGAAGAGTAATAATGAACACTACAGATCGCTATCCGGACCCCAACGTAAATTCAAACCAGATGAAGGATCGTACAAAAACACGCTCCAAAAAGAATATATTGTTTGGTGACTATTTTTCTATTTTTAGCTTAGCATTCTAGACGTTACAATGCCAAGCTGGGGGGCTTGATAGTGCACCATCCTAGTTAGCACTATGGCTTGACCAAAACAGCATAAAGTAGAGTACGCTCCCGAATACGTATAAAGCAGCATAGCTCCCGAATAGAAGTAATCGCATGATCCGGACCAGGCTTCGGATCCAACATAATAGAACAAATAAAATGTCACGTGAATGACATGTGGCCGACCAACAGTACAAGATGACGTAGTACTAAGCCAGTCACCGTTGAGGAAGGTACGCTCCCAACGGGTTCCTAACCGTACTAGAACGTCATAGGAGACAAGTACTCAGATCTTGTCTCCCCAGCCTCTATAAATACTCCTCTCAATCATTCATTTGAGGATCATGTTCTCACACACTTACACACTTTGCTCTGATTATTTTAGTGGCGTGGAGTAGCATCCATCACCAATTGGGAACCGCCAATAAACATAATCAACCTTCTTCTGACCCTCCTCCAGCAAGTTCACCCCCTAGTACTTAGACGACGAAATACGTTTAAACACATGTATAGTTAAATGCATTCCTATGTCATTTGACCTACTATTTAGATAAGCTTTTAAGTGTTTACCATAGATTTGGGAAATCTTAAAGGGAAGTGCAGGACCCATTATGAATATTTGTCTCACTACTTTTTGTTGAACACTGTAGTGAAGAAACTGAGTCTTATGTATCTTTTGTTTTGAAGGCTCTTTTGAGATTTTTAACCATGTCACGAATATCGCAGGGAAGATAAGCCACATAGATAGTATGATTTGACTGCTTGAGTAACTTGTAGTCTCTGTATAAATTAAATGCGTACCGTATAATAATAGCTCATGTTAAACATCTAAGCACAAAAGTGAGTAAGTGACACAACAAAGGCCATATGAAAACCATAATCTTGGTCACAAAGTAAATTTACTTATCTATACTATATTATAAAGCAAATAAGGTTTCAACTTTCGACTTTCAATTTTAACAATGTACACATGATAATGCATGATATACCATACATCAATACCCCACAACTTTCAACTTTCATTTTCATCTCTCTCCTCAAATCTCAACCACTAATTTTTTCTCTTCCTCCATAAATCATTTAATTCCTCTAATTCATTCAAAATCTTTTATCTCAAAAACCGTACATCGATAAATTATAAAAATTATATGGGTGTTCTTAAAATTTTATGCTCTTTCATTAGAGATGTCATTCGATATACTTTCGACGAATTTTTAAATCCGAGGGCGGAGCCCGTACGGCTAAGGCATTTGGCTATCACACCTATCACCTCTTATGACCTATCACGCTCTATGACCTATCACCTCCACCATCTCACCGCCGCAACGCGCGGACACTTTCTCTCGTTAAAGTAAAAAATAACATCATGAAAAAAATAACAATTCGGTGGATAAGCCATTACAAAATTGATACACAATAATTTCCAAAGCCACTTAATTTCGTCCCAACTAAAAACCTGCAAGATCCTCAAGCTAATAAGCTAGAAAGAGATATCCAATGCAGAGAAATTGTGCATTGCGAATTTCGTATGATAGCAGACACTTGATTAAAATAATACTTTGTAATGGAAACTTTTGCAAGGAAAAAAAATCACACCAAAGTGCTCTTGAACCAAGAAATAAAACATAATAAAAGTCAATATGGCAGTTGCTACTATCAATACTATCAACACCATATCCAAAATCAGCAAAACCCTACCTAAAGCGAAGCAACATAGTAAACAAAATAACAAAATCACTCCGCCTACCGTTGACGACACGACAGAAATCATTAGAATAATAGAAATAGTGCAGGCAATAAGAGGAAGGAACTGACCTTGTTTTAAACTGGTAGTAAAAATCCCCAAAAATAGCAAAACCCTAATTTTCCCACAGGACTACAGGAGTAACTTAAGGGATTCCAACGGTTGAAGATGAGGATATTTTCCTTTAAAGACGTGAGTATAGACCCAATGAAGAGAATAGTAGACGAACCAGTAGCGATACTTGGAAGAAAGCAAAAGAAGTTACGCCGAAAAGTGATTGAACTGGTCTTGATAAAGTGGAAGCATAATCATGGAGAAAGCTTGACTTGGGAAACTGAAGCAGTAATGAAGGAGAAATATCCCGAGTTGTTCCTATCTGATGAGATTCCGGGGACGGAATCCTCTTAAGGGGGAGGTAATTGTAACATCCCAAACTTTTCTTTAAGATTTGACTAACGCCGTTAAGTCAACTTTGTGTGTGTCGAAAAGTCTAGTGTGAATATATGCATATACGTAGTTAATGTGTGTTATGTGAGAGGCTTGGAAGCCTAAATATTAATGTGGTATAAAAGTGTGAAATATGAAGGTTTATGTCTATGTAGTGACATCTAATGAAGGGTTAATGTTGTATATGGTCAATAATGCAGTTTGTGACCAATAATGAAGGGTTTAGAAGTTCAGGGGCTGATTTTGACATAGGTTGAAATCAAAAAACGGGATTAAGGGTTTAGGGCTGCCATTAGATGTGATTAAGCAGCCATTAGTAATTAACAAAGCAATTAAATCCTTTCTTTAATCCTAAAGCAGTTATTAGAGCATTTGATCAACGAATTGGTGTTGTAATTGATCGATCGTCCAAACAAGCAGGTAATTATTGAATCATTGATTGTATTTTCAGATTTGGAGGTTGATTATTTAGGAATCAATCTGATTAAAATTGGATTATGCAAGTAATTAGGGCTAAATGGTGTTTTGGTTAATTAACATTCAAAATTGGTGTTAAATGAGTCTGTGATCGATCAAGTTAATCAAGAGATGTTTAGTTGTGTCAAAAACATGTTTGGAAAGAAGCCTTGATCGATCAAAAATCTGGAAAAATTGATTGAAGTTAGTCGTTTTAGATTTCTGGACGAAATTATGTTTAAAGTCGTTTGCTGGTGCCAAGTTCGTTTATGCAGTCTAAATTCGTTTGCCCGAACGAAGATGAAGTTCGTTGTTTAAATTCGTTGAAGTCAAATTCGTTGGCAAATTCGTAAACAAGAAAACAAAACGAAAATGAAGTTTAAATTCGTTGAAGTCAAATTCGTTGGTTAATTCGTAAACAAGAAAACAAAACGAAAATGAAGTTTAAATTCGTGTGAAGTCAAATTCGTTGGTTAATTCGTAAACAAGAAAACAAAACGAAAATGAAGTTTAAATTCGTGTGAAGTCAAATTCGTTGGTTAATTCGTAAACAAGAAAACAAAACGAAAATGAAGTTTAAATTCGCAAGGTGTAATTCTGGATTTTTACGTAGCCAGTCTTAAGTTCGTACGAAGGGTACTTCGTAAGTTAAGTTCGTACGAAGAATAACTTCGTAAGTTAAGTTCGTACGAAGAATAACTTCGTAAGTTAAGTTCGTACGAAGAATAACTTCGTAAGTTAAGTTCGTACGAAGAATAACTTCGTAAGCTAAGTTCGTACGAAGAATAACTTCGTAAGCTAAGTTCGTACGAAGAATAACTTCGTAAGTTAAGTTCGTACGAAGAATAACTTCGTAAGTTAAGTTCGTACGAAGAATAACTTCGTAAGTTAAGTTCGTACGAAGAATAACTTCGTAAGTTAAGTTCGTACGAAGAATAACTTCGTAAGTTAAGTTCGTACGAAGAATAACTTCGTAAGTTAAGTTCGTACGAAGAATAACTTCGTAAGTAAGTTCGTACGAAGAATCGAACGTAAGTTAAGTTCGTACGAAGAATAACTTCGTAAGTTAAGTTCGTACGAAGTTTAAATTCGCAAGGTGTAATTCTGGATTTTTACGTAGCCAGTCTTAAGTTCGTACGAGGGTCGTAAGTAAGTTCGTACGAAGAATAACTTCGTAAGTTAAGTTCGTACGAAGAATAACTTCGTAAGCTAAGTTCGTACGAAGAATAACTTGGTAAGTAAGTTCGTACGAAGAATAACTTCGTAAGCTAAGTTCGTACGAAGAATAACTTCGTAAGCTAAGTTCGTACGAAGAATAACTTCGTAAGCTAAGTTCGTACGAAGAATAACTTCGTAAGTTAAGTTCGTACGAAGAATAACTTCGTAAGTTAAGTTCGTACGAAGAATAACTTCGTAAGCTAAGTTCGTACGAAGAATAACTTCGTAAGTTAAGTTCGTACGAAGAATAACTTCGTAAGTTAAGTTCGTACGAAGAATAACTTCGTAAGTAAGTTCGTAGAAGAATAACTTCGTAAGTAAGTTCGTACGAAGAATAACTTCGTAAGCTAAGTTCGTACGAAGAATAACTTCGTAAGTAAGTTCGTACGAAGAATAACTTCGTAAGTTAAGTTCGTACGAAGAATAACTTCGTAAGCTAAGTTCGTACGAAGAATAACTTGGTAAGTTAAGTTCGTACGAAGAATAACTTCGTAAGTTAAGTTCGTACGAAGAATAACTTCGTAAGCTAAGTTCGTACGAAGAATAACTTCGTAAGCTAAGTTCGTACGAAGAATAACTTCGTAAGCTAAGTTCGTACGAAGAATAACTTCGTAAGTTAAGTTCGTACGAGGGTCCATGTAAGGTCCTAAATGACTTATATTCATTATGTTAATGTACGATAGGTGTCGGAGGTTACCTATAAGCAATACTAGCTTTTGGTTGCGCACGTATACTTCTATCAGGTAAGATACACTACTTTGTCACGCTGGGGGATCAACTAAAAGCTGGTTTCAAATCATAAATACTTCCATTCGGTACCTTATTATTGCATGTGGGCTTAAGGGTTACTTGGGAGGTATTATGGGTTATGCAGTTGACCATGAGACCTGAGATGCAGTCCCTATTGTAGTGTAATGCAGTATTGCTTAATGTAGTATGTAGCTATGCAGTTGATGTAGTTTAATGAAGTATCTTTATATGCATAATGTATAGAAATGAAGTTGATGTGTGATATGCATGCTGGACTTGTACACCTAGTTCACTAGACTTGCTAGGTTGCTATGTCACTCGCACGTTTAAGGATCCAAACGTAATGAAGTAAAAGTGTGTGAATGTCTAGGAATGTGTGTTACCTTTTTTTTTTTTTTTTTTTTTTTTTTTTTTTTTTTTTTTTTTTTTTTTTTTTTTTTTTTTTTTTTTTTTTTTTTTTTTTTTTTTTTTTTTTTTTTTTTTTTTTTTTTTTTTTTTTTTTTTTTTTTTTTTTTTTTTTTTTTTTTTTTTTTTTTTTTTTTTTTTTTTTTTTTTTTTTTTTTTTTTTTTTTTTTTTTTTTTTTTTTTTTTTTTTTTTTTTTTTTTTTTTTTTTTTTTTTTTTTTTTTTTTTTTTTTTTTTTTTTTTTTTTTTTTTTTTTTTTTTTTTTTTTTTTTTTTTTTTTTTTTTTTTTTTTTTTTTTTTTTTTTTTTTTTTTTTTTTTTTTTTTTTTTTTTTTTTTTTTTTTTTTTTTTTTTTTTTTTTTTTTTTTTTTTTTTTTTTTTTTTTTTTTTTTTTTTTTTTTTTTTTTTTTTTTTTTTTTTTTTTTTTTTTTTTTTTTTTTTTTTTTTTTTTTTTTTTTTTTTTTTTTTTTTTTTTTTTTTTTTTTTTTTTTTTTTTTTTTTTTTTTTTTTTTTTTTTTTTTTTTTTTTTTTTTTTTTTTTTTTTTTTTTTTTTTTTTTTTTTTTTTTTTTTTTTTTTTTTTTTTTTTTTTTTTTTTTTTTTTTTTTTTTTTTTTTTTTTTTTTTTTTTTTTTTTTTTTTTTTTTTTTTTTTTTTTTTTTTTTTTTTTTTTTTTTTTTTTTTTTTTTTTTTTTTTTTTTTTTTTTTTTTTTTTTTTTTTTTTTTTTTTTTTTTTTTTTTTTTTTTTTTTTTTTTTTTTTTTTTTTTTTTTTTTTTTTTTTTTTTTTTTTTTTTTTTTTTTTTTTTTTTTTTTTTTTTTTTTTTTTTTTTTTTTTTTTTTTTTTTTTTTTTTTTTTTTTTTTTTTTTTTTTTTTTTTTTTTTTTTTTTTTTTTTTTTTTTTTTTTTTTTTTTTTTTTTTTTTTTTTTTTTTTTTTTTTTTTTTTTTTTTTTTTTTTTTTTTTTTTTTTTTTTTTTTTTTTTTTTTTTTTTTTTTTTTTTTTTTTTTTTTTTTTTTTTTTTTTTTTTTTTTTTTT
The DNA here is from genome assembly GCA_034093135.1 of Erigeron breviscapus. NCBI lineage: Eukaryota > Viridiplantae > Streptophyta > Magnoliopsida > Asterales > Asteraceae > Erigeron > Erigeron breviscapus. The sequence continues at coordinate 80,689,802 of CM067169.1, read as the reverse complement.
TTTTTTTTTTTTTTTTTTTTTTTTTTTTTTTTTTTTTTTTTTTTTTTTTTTTTTTTTTTTTTTTTTTTTTTTTTTTTTTTTTTTTTTTTTTTTTTTTTTTTTTTTTTTTTTTTTTTTTTTTTTTTTTTTTTTTTTTTTTTTTTTTTTTTTTTTTTTTTTTTTTTTTTTTTTTTTTTTTTTTTTTTTTTTTTTTTTTTTTTTTTTTTTTTTTTTTTTTTTTTTTTTTTTTTTTTTTTTTTTTTTTTTTTTTTTTTTTTTTTTTTTTTTTTTTTTTTTTTTTTTTTTTTTTTTTTTTTTTTTTTTTTTTTTTTTTTTTTTTTTTTTTTTTTTTTTTTTTTTTTTTTTTTTTTTTTTTTTTTTTTTTTTTTTTTTTTTTTTTTTTTTTTTTTTTTTTTTTTTTTTTTTTTTTTTTTTTTTTTTTTTTTTTTTTTTTTTTTTTTTTTTTTTTTTTTTTTTTTTTTTTTTTTTTTTTTTTTTTTTTTTTTTTTTTTTTTTTTTTTTTTTTTTTTTTTTTTTTTTTTTTTTTTTTTTTTTTTTTTTTTTTTTTTTTTTTTTTTTTTTTTTTTTTTTTTTTTTTTTTTTTTTTTTTTTTTTTTTTTTTTTTTTTTTTTTTTTTTTTTTTTTTTTTTTTTTTTTTTTTTTTTTTTTTTTTTTTTTTTTTTTTTTTTTTTTTTTTTTTTTTTTTTTTTTTTTTTTTTTTTTTTTTTTTTTTTTTTTTTTTTTTTTTTTTTTTTTTTTTTTTTTTTTTTTTTTTTTTTTTTTTTTTTTTTTTTTTTTTTTAAGTTTGGTCTGGTCTAAATAATTGTGCCAACTGTCACTTTTTTCGCAGCCCACCTCGCCCCCACACGCTTCCAACGTTCAATTTTCCTCCATGCCTCGCAGGGCTTTTAACCCGCCAGCCCCCATCCCGCTATGATGCCGTCTTGATGGCGGCGGTGTGCAGCCAGGGTACAGTACTTGCTACAGTATTTTCACTCACACCACCAACCAACAGGCTTTGTTGTTATATACTCCCTCTGTCCCATTTTAGTTGTCATGTTGACTAACTTTGACCGTAAATAACTTTGTTTGTACTATATAGTAGTTAATGAAACTTATATGAACGAAAAGTACATTAAAAACCCAATCCATTCATATATTTTATATCAAGTGTTACATGACACAAACAAAGTTATTTACGGTCAAAGTTAGTCAACATTACAACTAAAATGGGACGGAGGGAGTAATTGAAGCGTGCCATAAATATTTTAGTCTTTTGATTTCTTTTCGAAACATAAGTCCCTTTTTGTTAGAACTCTTGCAATAATAATCTCTTTCGTTAAAAGATTAGGGGGAGAGGAGTCATGCATCCCAAATTTTTCATCTCTCCCAAATCTCACCAATCAAATACCTCCAACTCATTTTTCCTTTTCAACCCCCCAACCAACCCTCCCAACCATTTTCAATGGCATTCATCACCTTCTCAACCCTCCCAAATTTTATTTTTTTCATAATTAAATTAAATATTATTTTCATTTATTAATAATTTTATAAGATAATCATAATATAATTAAATAACAATATATATAATATAACTAAAGATGATAATAATATCAAAATATATTATATGAAGGTACCTTTTGTATAAACTTGAAAATGTAAGGTTTAAATTGGAAAGTGTGAACAACATAGATAAAAAGATAGAATTTGTGTGTAGCTTCTTTCAATCTTCTTCTTGCTTCGTCTTCTCCAGCAGGTTTCTAACTTCTTCTTTTTTTTTTTTAAAGTTTTGGTCTGGTCTAAATAATTGTGCCAACTGTCACTTTTTTCGCAGCCCACCTCGCCCCCACACGCTTCCAACGTTCAATTTTCCTCCATGCCTCGCAGGGCTTTTAACCCGCCAGCCCCCATCCCGCTATGATGCCGTCTTGATGGCGGCGGTGTGCAGCCAGCGGCTTGGCCAACCCGCCAGGCATGCCGCTGCCACTCCTCTCCCCCTTACCAAAGCTCCAACAATCATTAAATGCCATTAAGTTCTGTTTGAATGTTTAATGAGATTTTAGAAAACAGTTGTACCTCATGTCCTTTTCCCTAACAAGGAGTTACGTTCCTTTGTCTAACGGCAGTTAACAATCATTAAATGCTATTTGAGTGTCTAACGGGAATTACAATATCTTCGCCAAATCAAGTCCATTTATCTAATTGTTGTAATGAGTATATAGTATTTGTTCTAACTTGATATTATCTATCGACCGCCTAATTTACTGTTTGGGAGTCGTATGTGGCTAGCAGGTTCGACCAACCTCAAAGGCACATGTCGTTTATGAACAATGACATTATATGTTATTATGTTACAGAGGTGAACGTAGGTTATTTTGAGAACAAATTATAAATTTTAGAGAAAATTACATTTTTCGTCTCTCAACTTGGCAAGATTCACAGTTTTTGCCCTTAAGTGAATTAATTACAAAAAAACCCCTAAAGTTGGTCGTTTTTTTCATTTTACACTCCGCGACCTAACGAAGTTAAATTTTGGCCGTTAACCCTTACACGTGCCAAACATGTGAGGGCATTTCTGTCATTTTTACATTTAAGACCAAAAGTGAAAAAATATACAACTTCAGGAACCAAAAACATAAAAAATCTTGATCTGAAAAATGAACTTTTATATTACCCATGAATTAAACATGCAAATAATAAACATTATAAATTAACTATGATGATATTTTAGTAGTCAGGAATCGACATGTAGTATATTAAATGTAACATTCATTGTCATCTTTAATGAGTTTTAGGTCTCACTAACTCGACGGTTTATGGGGAAGGTTGAGATGCAGAACCTTACCTTCACTTTGGTAGAGAGGCTGCTTCCCAATTCTATCTAAATAATTGAAAAAGACCTACGATCTTTGTTTGGGTGAGAATTGAACCCTTAACGATGTATAGAGGGGGTTGAGGTATAGTATACTAATGGTTGTTAAAAATTTCATTTAATTACCCGCGGATAAAATATTTAAATCAGTTATCCATTAAAATATATTATTTCACGTGTTTATTATATCAATTTTAGAGGGTAACACAAAATTAAAGAGCAATTATTAATTAAAAAGTTATAAACAGGAGAAAACTTTTTGTCATGCTTTCATTGGTGGTCATTTCTTCTATAGAAAGGGATCATCCATTTCATAAAAGAAAGGGGAAAACATTTGATTTATGTGAATAGGCTAGTGATACTTAAAATACATGTTCTTGTAACAATTATATTGCTTCTATTTGTTTTCATTAAAAGTGTTACATAAAATTTTTGTTTTTTAATTTTGACTTTAAGTTATGTTTTTGTGTCATATAAATTTTATGAAAGTTATCAGAATTAATTGAATTTTAAATTTATTTTCATTAAATATAATTTTCATTAAGTATTCTATAACGAAAAAATATATTTACAATTAAAGTTAAAAAATAAAGACTTTATATTCAAAATTAATAAGACGACTGAGCAGTATAACAATTATTGTTTATGTTTGTATTTGTTATAGATGACAATATTGTGACAATTCGTAATTAATTAACATTGGGTTAGTCCTAATCTCAATTAGACAGTCATTTGACGTGGAACTTATTAGACTATTGGACTTTTGACTTAGTCAAATTAGACGTATCTTGTTGACGTAGACTATTAGCTATCTAGATGAATGCCGAGTCTTAAAAATAACTTTAAATGAATATTTAAAGGTTATGTCTTGTACAAAATAATTAGACTGTCTAGACTAAATATTATAAAGTTCACTTTGACGAAACTTTATTGGCTTGTCTTAATTAAAATGAGACGAGGGAAAATACCTCCACTTTACATTTTAACCTTTGGGTCAAACGGTATTTAATCGTAAGCATTTTACCAAAATAGGGGTATTAAAATGTCAAAAATGAGGCCATATGGGCTGGTTTTAGTTTATGTGGCAGGGATTTAACAACAAAACTTTTCCCTCCTTTCTCTCTTTGCTTGGTCGACATCACAAACACACACACATAACACACACAAAGTTTTTCTCTCAAATTAATCATCTTGGCAAGAAGGAATCAAAGGGATTCAAAGGGGTAATCATATTTCAATAATAATTTAGGGTTTTGGCATCATTATCATCACCATCTTCATCTTTACCTCAAGAACATCAAATTTTGGTAAGTAAACTATTTCTCAAACTTTGATTTGATTTAAATTCATTTAAGGGTTTATTTCAGTTTTGTAATTCGAATTAGAAGCCTTTGAATGTGTTATGAAATTAGGGTTTTGGTTGATTTAATGAGGTTTTGACTTAGAATTAGGTTTTTATGTCAAAATGGTTGAAAATGAAAATGGTTAGCGAAATGGAATTTTCTCCAGGCCTTTGAACATGTTTGAAGTCATTGCAATGAAAAGAACTGATTTAGAAACGTTTTGGTTACGGAAAAATGGTCAAAAACAGTTCCACTTTTCCATCAACCTCGCGCCGCGAGGTGTGTTTTACTCGAGCAGACCTGCACTACGAACCAAGGACTCGCGCCGCGAGACCTACAGGTCGCGCCGCGAGGTCTGCCCAGGTCGCGCCGCGAGACCTCTAGTACTGTTTGTCATTTCAGATTTTTGACGACTTATGAACTTGAACTTCGTTTATACGAATTGATACTTTAGACTACTTTATAATGACAATGTCATTGACGTTAGTATTTTTGAGTCAAATGAAACGGACGTTTAAATCACATTCTCGGCTAGGCATTCTAGGATTGATAGCTAAGTAGTTGTACGTAGGATACTTGTCGTCGTGAGATTTGGTCCTCACCATTCGTACTCATATCCTAGGTTTTGGATAGACGTGGAGACTAGACTGCTCTTATTCTCAGACTGCTCATACTTTTAGCTTTATCGCTAAGGTGAGTTTATGGCGCCCTTTTTCTTTACTTTGGGCCTGAAAAGCATGTACTGTATACACGACTACTTTATAAATGATTTGTCTTTGTCTATGCCATGAGATTTGGCTACTTAAATCATTTGTCTTATGTCTTGCCATGTTGACGGCTGTCTGAAAAAGTGTATACATGTCCTATGAAATATTGAACTAAATGACTTTGACTTGCCATGTTGTCGGCTGACTGAACTGTTCTTTGTGTTTGACGAACTAAAATGTTGCCCCTATGTAGTTATAATCATTATGAGATTTAATGGTTGTCTTGTCAGATTTAGTGCCTGACCGTTCTTGTTCTGGTCCGCACCCCATAGTGTAGACGGGAGACCTGTGCGAGGTATACTGGTCCGCACCCCATAGTGTTGACGGGAGACATGTGCGAGGGAAATTTGTCTTATTGTCGATTATTGATCTCGACTGTCATGTCTTAATAGCTACATGTCATTGTGTGCTCCCAATGACGACTAGACTTTTGGTCAAACATACTGTAAACTCACCAACTATTTCGATAGTTGATCCTCTCAAATTTTATGCTTTTCAGGTGACCATCAGTAAGTCTTGGAATCGTATTTGGCATTATAGGGCCATTCATTTGACATTGGACGTACAATTAGCATCAGACATTGAGGACTCTCATGCTTTTGGCTTTAATTGTATTTGACTGTCCAATTTATTGAACTTGTATTCTGTGGGCCCAGTTCCAAATGAGGATGACTTGTATCCGTATTTTGGGGTCCACATTTGAACAATTGTACTTGCATTGACTTGTATTGGCATTAATGGATGTAATCTCTATTTACCTTCTGATTAGTACGCAATTATTTGTTAACCCTATATTTCCGCTACAACGGGGTGTGACAAAAATTGGTATCAGAGCCAAGGTTATAGTTAATACCGAGTTTTTCCGCTGGAAAAACTCAATCTATAGCCATTATCGTTCAAAAGGGAAATCTAAGTCTATTAAGGTTTAGGATATTTATTTCAAGAGTTATACTATTTGTCTATAATTAGACCTAACCCGATCAACTACGTCCCGATTATGTAAAATAATATAAGCTCGAAATAAATATCTTAGATTTTGTATATACGTTATAGTTTGAGCTATATTCACAACATACTGTAGATGTGGTGGGAAGGCTGCGAAACATTGAAGGTATGTTAGGAATAGAAACTCAAATCGTATGTGTATGCATAAGGTTTATATACGTGATAGTTTGGATTATATTAACAATATACTGAAAATGTGGTGGGAAGGCTGCGGGTGACCCTATATATAAGCACGGAAGGTATATTGTTAATAGAAACCCAAATAGTATGTGTATAGTCTAGACAAAGATCTCCTAAATCATGTAGATACGTGAATGGTTTGTGTTATACGGACGACATACTGTAGATGTGGTGGGTACGCCGATGGTACACCCTATACATAAACATTGAAGGTATGTCAGAAATAGAAGCCCAAATCGTATGTGTTTACACTAATCAAAGATCTCGTTAAAACTCATATGTTGCGTACTGTATCATCCATTTGACTTGTACTGTCTTATCCAGTAGACTTATATGGATTATTTGACTATCTTTTCAGACTAGTCATGTCGGATGGAGTTAGCTCTAATGCTGTTGTACCTTGTACACCTCCAGTTCCTGTCTTAGCAAACTCCATTCCTTGTGTTCCTGACTCTTATGAAGAGGAACCAATGGAGGAATCGGGCAATGAATCTCGCCCTATCAATCTAGTGTCATCTTCCAGTGAATCTGGAACTGAACATGTATCTATTCATGTTCAACCATCTCAGTCACCGGTAGCTCCATATCTGAGGAGAACTACCGAGGGAGCTCGTCTCTATGTGTAACATCCCAAAACTTAAACGTATATGTTGACTAACGTCGTTAGGTCAAATTCTAAGTCCGTGATATGTTTACGTGGAAATACGTG
>CM067169.1:80641291-80681947 GCA_034093135.1 Erigeron breviscapus | reverse complement strand
CTTAAGGGCTGAATGGGCAGTAAAAACTATGGTCTTACTTAAAACAAGATATGATCTAAACTTATCGAATGCAAAGACCACTGCAAGCAACTCCTTCTCAGTAGTGGTGTAATTTTGCTGGGCGGGGTTCAAAGTCTTACTAGCAAAATAAATGGGCTTGAAATGCTTATCAACCATTTGCCCAAGCACGGCTCCCACAGCAAAATCACTTGCATCACACATCAATTCAAAGGGCAATTCCCAATCCGGCCCAACCATGATAGGAGAATTAGTCAACTTCTCCTTAAGAACCTGGATTTTATTAGGGTGGGATCCTAGTAGTGTGAGAATTATGGTGTTGGAAATGCATCAACAAGTTATTAATTGTTTTGTTGAGACTGTTAATGGGCAGCAGGGTTTCTTCTGCTCTTTTGTGTATGGGTATCATACAATGGTTCCTAGAAGGGAGTTATGGAAGAATCTGGGGTGTCATAGTAATTTTGTGAAAGATAGGCCTTGGGTTTTGATTGGGGATTTTAATGCTACTCTAGAACTTGATGAGCATTCTGCAGGGGGTTCTGTGTACACTAGTAGTATGGTTGAATTTAGAGACTGTGTTGAGTAGATTGAGATTGATGATTTGTGTAAGTCTGGCTTGCATTTTACTTGGAATAAGAGTCCTGGAAGAGTTGATGGTATTAGGAAAAAGCTGGATAGAGCTATGGGAAATGGGAAATTCATTTCTGAGTTTCCCTGTGCAAATGCTGTGTTTTTGCCATTTTATAAATCTGACCATAGCCCTGTTCTCTTGAGAATTCCTGAATTGAAGAAAGCAAAACCTAAGCCTTTTAAGTTTCCTAATTATGTTACTTCTAAGCCTGAGTTTTTGGAGGCTGTTAAGGAGGTTTGGAGGCAGGATATTCCTGGTTTTAGAATGTACTCTCTTGTCTCTAGATTGAAGCTGCTCAAGAAGCCTGTGAGGAGGATTAATACTTTGCAGGGTAATTTGTTCCAAAAGGTTTCAAAGTTAAGGGGGGGTTTGGCTAATATTCAAAATGCTGTTGCTTCTAATCCTTATGTTTATGATTTAAGAAAGGAGGAGGTGGCAGTGTTGAAAGCCTATAATGTAGCTATTGCAGATGAAGAATTATTTCTAAAGCAGAAAGCTAAGATTACCTGGTTAAGGGAAGGTGATTTTAATACTAGATATTTCCATAATGTGGTTAAAGGGAGATTAAATAGGAATAGAATTGAATCTGTGTGTGACATGGATGGGAATAGATTTTTTGGTTCTCAAGTTAGAGAGCAGTTTATCAAGCATTTCAGAGGGGTTTTGGGTAGTAGTAGTGGTATTCAACCCTTATTGGACCCTGACCAGTTGTTCACAAGGAAGATTAGTAGATTGGAAGCTGATGAAATGGTTAGGCCTGTGACTGATATTGAGATCAAAGAAGCTCTGTTTGATATTGATGATGACAAGGCTCCTGGACCTGATGGATTTTCCTCTAAATTTTTCAAGGCTTCTTGGAGTATTATTGGTAAGGATGTTTGTAATGCCATTAAGGATTTTTTCTTTAATGGTAAACTGTTAAAAGAAGTTAATGCCACTGTGATAGCATTGGTGCCTAAATTAGAAACTCCTCAAAAGGTTTCTGATTTTAGGCCCATTGCTTGTTGTAATGTACTATACAAATGCATTACTAAAGTGATCTCTAATAGACTGAAGGGGGTTTTGGGTAAGATTGTTGATGATAACCAGAGTGCTTTTATTCCAAATAGACAAATCAGTGACAATATTCTTTTGTCACAAGAATTGATGAAGGGTTATCATTTGAATAGAGGACCTTCTAAGTGTGCTTTTAAGATAGATGTTCAGAAAGCCTATGATTCTGTTGAATGGGATTTCTTAAGAACTTGTCTTAAGTGGTTTGGATTTCACCCCTGTATGATTGAATGAGTAATGAACTGTGTTTCTACCCCTTCTTTTACTATAGCTATTAATGGTGAGCATTTAGGGTTCTTTAAGGGGCAGAGGGGTTTGAGGCAAGGAGATCCTATGTCTCCTTACTTATTTACTTTAGTTATGGAGGTGTTCAATCTTGTGATAAAGAGGCAAATCAGGGATGGGGATGATTTTAAGTATCATTGGAGGTGTGATGAGCTTGAATTAACTCATTTATGTTTTGCTGATGATCTCCTTCTTTTTTGTCATGGGGATAAGAATTCTGTTATGGTTCTTAAAAGAGCTTTGGAAGAGTTTAGTAATGCTTCAGGGCTTATTGCTAGTATTGATAAGAGTTTATCTTTTTTTGGTAATGTGAAACCTTCTGTTCAGACTGAGATTCGGAGTATTATTCCTTTTAAAACTGGGGAGCTGCCAGTTAGGTACTTGGGGGTCCCATTATTAGCAAAGAGATTATATAAGAAGGATTGCAGTAGTTTGATTAATAAAGTCAAGAAAAAGTTAGGGGATTGGAGGAACAAGGCTTTATCATTTGCTGGTAGATTACAGTTAATTAATTCTGTTCTCTGTTCTCTGCAAGTTTACTGGTCCTCTGTGTTTCTCCTTCCTAAAGGGATTGCTGAGGATATTGAGAGGTTGCTCAGGGGATTTTTGTGGTGTCATGGTGATATGAAGAGGGGTAAAGCAAAGGTGAAGTGGGATGAGGTTTGTAGGCCTAGATCACAAGGGGGTTTGGGTATAAAAAGATTATATTTGTGGAATTTTGCTCTCTTGTCTAAACATGTTTGGAATCTGGTGAGTAATAAGGATTCGATTTGGGTTAGATGGATTAAGGCTGTGAAAGTTAAAGATAGAAATTTTTGGAGTCTGCCTGCCCATAAAGACACATGTTGGAGTTGGAGAAAGATATTGCAGAGTAGGGATTTAATTAGGGAATTTATTGTGCATAGAATTGGCAATGGGGAACAGACTTCTGCCTGGTTTGATAATTGGCATCCTCTGGGACCTTTATGCAATTTTGTTACTAATAGGGATGTGTATGAAGCTGGATTTAGCCTGGATACTAAGGTGTGTGATATTGTTAAGGATGGATATTGGATGTGGCCTGATGATTGGAGAGATAAGTTTCCTATGTTGTTCTTACATCCACCATCTCTGATTGTGCAGAACAGAATGGATAAAGTGGTGTGGCTGGGTAAATCTGGTGTTGAGGGTAATTTTTCTGTTAAAGAAGCTTGGAGGGATTTGAGGGATGATTTTCCTAAGGAAGGGTGGGCTAAACTGGTCTGGTTTAGCCAATGTATTCCTAGACATGCCTTTATTCTGTGGTTAGCCTTGAAAGGTAAGTTAAAAACTCAGGATAAGTTTGAGTTTTTTGATTGCCAAGATGAGTTAAGGTGTGCTTTCTGTTCTGAAGTTATTGATAGCCATGAACATTTGTTTTTCAAATGTGATTTCCCTTGTAAGGTGTGGTTTGAAATGAAAAGTTTGGCTAAGTTGGGAGATGCTCCTGATGAGTGGCATGATATTATTGGTTTTATTTTGCAAAAACCAATAAATAAGGGAATATGGAGTGTTGTACAAAGATTAGTGTTAGGTGCTATGGTGTATTTTATTTGGCAGGAGAGGAATTTGAGACTTTTCCAGAAGAAGTCTAGACCTGTTGCTGTTGTGTGTGGGCTTATTAAGCAGATGGTTAGATTAAGGTTGATGGGGTTGAGATTTAAATGGTCTAATAATTTTGATGAGGCTGCCTTGATGTGGGATTTGGGTATTGATCAGAGTTTTTATAGTGGTAAAATGAAATCTTGTGTTATTTAATGGATATGAAGGTGTGCTTGGTTGTTTGTGTTAAGTGGGATGGTGAGGACTGGATTGTGGTTGGTTTGTTATTTGATGGTTTCTTCTTGGGTTTGTGGACTTGTATTTTTCTATCCTTTTATAGGATTAGGATTGGTGAGATAAGGGGGTGTTTAGTTTTAGTTCCAGTTGTGGACACTTTTTTTCTTTACTTTATGCAAATCTTTTGGAGATGGAGGGTTGTTACTGTTTTTGTGTCTTGCCTTTATTTGGTTCTAGGCTTTGTCTAGTTAGTGTCATTTTGTGTTCTTCTTGTCCAAACTGGTATTAGGTTAGAGGTGATTAGGGTCCTTAGTTGGCATGGGATGTGCTTTTCTTGGGTTATTCTTGGAGCTATAAGGAATATGTCTTTTGTTCTTGAGTCACATTTTAATCCTTTTGGGATTTTGATGTTCCTATTCTTTTCTTTTCTGCTGGTTTGGTTTCTAATGAATTTGTGTCTTCATTGGAATGGAAGTTATTGTGTAGAAAGTTTATTTTCTTTCTTCACTTTTGTATTCTGGTGGTGTTGTAGAGCCAGAATCTGTCTTGAGTCTTTGGTTTCTTGTTTTTCTTTCCTGGTTGTGATCTTTGTTTCTGATTTTGTTGTTTTACAGGGTTCTTTGGGGGTGCTAGGATGGGATGGAGTTATAAGGGGGGTGTTAAAGGTAGTGCTTACTGTGGATAATCGAATTATTTCCATTTAAAGGTAGTGCTTACTGTGGATAATCGAATTATTTCCATTTGGCAAGGCATTAGGAGATGGAGGTTTGTTTTTGCCTTATATATGTCATGTCCTTGTGTTTTTTGGGACATTGTAATGTGTGTGTTAAAAAGCCTCAGTTTGGTCCAAGTAAGCATAGGTTTAGAGGTGAGTAGGTTAGGAGTCTTGCATGGAGTATGCTCCCATTTTTTCCTATTTGGAGATATAAGGTGGAAAAGCTTGATGTGTGTGTCATGTTTTAGTCCCTCATGGACTTTAACATTCTTTAATTTCATTTCAGCTGTCAATTCCAGTTGTCTGGACTGGGATTCCTTATACTTTGTTGGGTCTGTTAGACAAGTTTACCTGTTGGCTTGTCTGACTTCTTTCTGGTGCTGGTGTCTGTTAGACAAGTTTACCTGTTAGACAAGTTTACCTGTTGGCTTGTCTGACTTCTTTCTGGTGCTGGTGGGGGACCAGATTGGTATGTAATTTGGGTTTGTTTTCTTGCTTGTGTGTGTCTGGTCTGGGCTGTTGGGAGGGTTTAAATTCTGGTATGTTTTGGGTGTTTGTGTTTGGAAATTGGGACTGTAATTATGGCTGTTTGAGTTGTAATAGGGTTACTGGTTACATGATTGGGGTGGTTCTTTTGATTTTGGTGGAATATAGGATTTATGAAGTAATGTCTAGTCTGATTAGGAGTTGTATGGGTGGTTATGGACAGTTTCCAAACCTGCCCCCCTATCCTTAGTTCAAACACCTTGGTCGTCCAACATAAAGTAAGAAACCATCTCTCATGGACAGAAATATTTTTATTTGTTCAGATTATTGGTTTTGTTCCTTAGAAATTGGAAGGATTTAGTTGTTCTAATTTTGAGAATTGTTTACTTGATTGTTATAAAATGGGGTGAGTTGGATATTGGATATGTTTGGGTTAAGGATATAAAGCTTGGAAAGGAATGCCATCTTGGGTTGTTTATTTTGTGCAGTGGGTGGATTGGGATGTATGCTGGTTTGAAGAGTTATAGTCTGGGGGGTTGGGGTACTCCTCGTCTCTCATGAGATCGAGAAGGAATTCTGTTCGTAATTCCCTGCGTCCTTGGAAGCCTCTCGCTTGTACTGTAAATTTCTTATATTCGCTTGGGCGTTGGGGGGATGAGGGCCTTGTGCAGTGGGTGGATTGGGATGTATGCTGGTTTGAAGAGTTATAGTCTTAGTTTTGCTAGTTTGACTTTTTCTGGTCAAACTGGGTATGTTGATATTCTGGTTGGAGTTTTTAGGGTTAGATTTTGGGTTGGCTTTGGTTATAGAAATGTTTTTAAGGATCTGATGATGTTGATTTTGGTGAATGGTATGAATTTTTATGTAGGGTTGTTTCTTTTAGTTATGGGTATTGTGTTCAGGTTGACTTTTCGGGTCAATTGGTTTGTTACATTGTTTCTGGTTAAGTTGTTTGGCAGGGAAATGGTTGATATATTGATTTTTTGGTGCCTGGTGAGTGTTCTGTTTGAATATCTAAAGGTTGGAGGTTTAGACTGTAATGGGGGTAAGGGTTTAGTGTGTTGGCTGCCTTGTTTGATTTCTATGATCTGGATAGGGTTTGATTTTCTGTTTGTATTGATTTGTAGTGGGAAATTGGGTTTAAATTTTGGAGGGAAAATCGGTCAAAAGATTGTTAGTGGTGGGGCAGAGGTTTTTTTGGGTTATAATTTCGTTTAGGGATTTAGTGATGTTAAAATTTTTCTCTATAGGGCTTTGGTTTATTATTTCCTTTTTTGGGCTGCTGAGGTTAGATTGGGCTGTGCATATTGTATTGATTCATCGACTTCCTGAAGGAGTTGTGAAGAAAAAAGAGCTTGGGATTAAAGTTTTATTCTCTTGCAATTTCAATGGTTTTGTGTTATGTTTTATTTGTAATAAGTCTATTGGCATGTTTTTTATCTTTATGTTTTGTAATAATGAATCTAAGACTTGGGATGTACACTAATTTTTTGTAAAGTGTACATCTCCTATGGGGATGCCCATAGTTTATTTTGTCCTTTATTCTTTTTATATGATATAAAATTTTCAAAAGGGCAAATGCCCTTTTACCAAAAAAAAAAAAAATGTAAATCGACAGGGCACAATTACTCTTCACAATTTTTGAAGATTAGAAATGAAATAAGTCGGATGTCTCGTAAATGTTAAAGAACACATCGAAATGTATCAAATGTTACACAACTACACAAATCAATATGAACTTTCAAAAAAACTGATGTCTCCAACTCCTATTATGATATATGCAGACCCACAAACACACATTGCACACTAAACCTATTCAAAATTAGAATTGAGTCACAAATTAGATATATGCACAATTTCATATGAAAGCTCTGTGAATTACGGTCGTCTTACCAGCAGACCACCTTGTGCTAGAGCTACAGTGATTGGGCGTTTCCAAGAGGGACGGATGTCACAAAGAACAATGTTTTGGTTTGGCGTGATCCGAACATTTAAGTTATGCTTCTCAATTATTTCTCGTAATGTCTTCTTTGTTACCCCCTTAACCCTGCCACTATCAACATGGAGCCCACAAAATAAACGCCCATCACCCTGTCACAAATAAGTTAAAGTCATCAATTGAAGAACAATGTAAAATTACAAGTATGAGCTTTCTGAAAATTACATTGGAACTTAACAAAGCCATAAATGCAAACCAAACACTGTGAGCAGAATTTGTGAGAAAAATGGACTTTTATTAGCATGGCGATGTGTTCTGATAGAACTAACCTGCTCATGCCATCCGAGATGGCTTTTAAATTCCCACTCAGGTAACTCCCGGGTTGGTTCAAATTTCCTTCCATAGTACCCTTCAACAACAGACCTAAACTTTTCTGCCATTTTCACGTTGTGTAACAACAATAGCCTTCACTGCATACAAGATATCCTCTTTAGGGACATAACCTATGGGATCCGCTAGGCGAGGAAAAGTGGTTTCCATCCTATGTGTTCTTCCCATGCCACCACCAACCTGCAACAAGATATATGCGCTTAATATTACTATCTCCAAACGTGAAGTAATATATATAAAAAAAATGACCAAGACAAAAAGCGGGGAAGGTGGCATACGTATATGTTGAAACCCTGAGGTTCCCCGTTATCGTCAGAAACAACGACAACACCAATGTCATTTGTGAAAAGATCAACAGAGTTATCCGTAGGGACAGTAACTGCAACTTTGAATTTCCTTGCGTAAAATAATATGATTCCATATAATGGGTAGGAAATTCAAGGAAATTCAAAGTTGCTACTGTCCCTACGGATAACTCTGTTGATCTTTTCACAAATGACATTGGTGTTGTCGTTGTTTCTGACGATAACGGGGAACCTCAGGGTTTCAACATATACGTATGCCACCTTACCCGCTTTTTGTCTTGGTCATTTTTTATATATATTACTTCAGGTTTGGTGATAGTAATATTAAGCACATATATCTTGTTTCAGGTTGGTGGTGGCATGGGAAGAACACATAGGATGGAAACCACTTTTCCTCGCCTAGCGGATCCCATAGGTTATGTCCCTAAAGAGGATATCTTGTATGCAGTGAAGGCTATTGTTGTTACACAACGTGAAAATGGCAGAAAAGTTTAGGTCTGTTGTTGAAGGGTACTATGGAAGGAAATTTGAACCAACCCGGGAGTTACCTGAGTGGGAATTTAAAAGCCATCTCGGATGGCATGAGCAGGTTAACGCATCGCCATGTAAATAAAAGTCCATTTTTCTTATGCAAAAATTTGCTCACAGTGTTTGGTTTGCATTTATGGCTTTGTTAAGTTCCAATGTAATTTTCAGAAAGCTCATACTTGTAATTTTACATTGTTCTTCAATTGATGACTTTAACTTATTTGTGACAGGGTGATGGGCGTTTATTTTGTGGGCTCCATGTTGATAGTGGCAGGGTTAAGGGGGTAACAAAGAAGACATTACGAGAAATAATTGAGAAGCATAACTTAAATGTTCGGATCACGCCAAACCAAAACATTGTTCTTTGTGACATCCGTCCCTCTTGGAAACGCCCAATCACTGTAGCTCTAGCACAAGGTGGTCTGCTGGTAAGACGACCGTAATTCACAGAGCTTTCATATGAAATTGTGCATATATCTAATTTGTGACTCAATTCTAATTTTGAATAGGTTTAGTGTTGTCAATGTAGGTCTGTGTGTTATGTGGGTCGGTTGGCAGATTATAAAATCATTTAACTCAAATAGGATTGGAGACATCTCGCAGTTTTTTTGAAAGTTCATATTGATTTGTGTAGTTGTGTAACATTTGATACATTTCGATGTGTTCTTTAACATTTACGAGACATCCGACTTATTTCATTTCTAATCTTCAAAAATGGTGAAGAGTAATTGGGTTTAGGGTTTTGGTTTTTTTTTTTTGGTAAAAGGGTATTTACCCTTTGGATAATATTATTGAAAAAAATAAAGTTTACAAAAATAACTATGGGCATCCCCATAGGAGATGTACACTTTACAAAAAATTAGTGTACATCCCAAGTCTTAGATTCATTATTACAAAACATAAAGATAAAAAACATGCCAATAGACTTATTACAAATAAAACATAACACAAAACCATTGAAATTGCAAGAGAATAAAACTTTAATCCCAAGCTCTTTTTTCTTCACAACTCCTTCAGGAAGTCGATGAATCAATCCAATATGCACAGCCCAATCTAACCTCAGCAGCCCAAAAAAGGAAATAATAAACCAAAGCCCTATAGAGAAAAATTTTAACATCACTAAATCCCTAAACGAAATTATAACCCAAAAAAACCTCTGCCCCACCACTAACAATCTTTTGACCGATTTTCCCTCCAAAATATTTAAACCCAATTTCCCACTACAAATCAATACAAACAGAAAATCAAACCCTATCCAGATCATAGAAATCAAACAAGGCAGCCAACACACTAAACCCTTACCCCCATTACAGTCTAAACCTCCAACCTTTAGATATTCAAACAGAACACTCACCAGGCACCAAAAAATCAATATATCAACCATTTCCCTGCCAAACAACTTAACCAGAAACAATGTAACAAACCAATTGACCCGAAAAGTCAACCTGAACACAATACCCATAACTAAAAGAAACAACCCTACATAAAAATTCATACCATTCACCAAAATCAACATCATCAGATCCTTAAAAACATTTCTATAACCAAAGCCAACCCAAAATCTAACCCTAAAAACTCCAACCAGAATATCAACATACCCAGTTTGACCAGAAAAAGTCAAACTAGCAAAACTAAGACTATAACTCTTCAAACCAGCATACATCCCAATCCACCCACTGCACAAAATAAACAACCCAAGATGGCATTCCTTTCCAAGCTTTATATCCTTAACCCAAACATATCCAATATCCAACTCACCCCATTTTATAACAATCAAGTAAACAATTCTCAAAATTAGAACAACTAAATCCTTCCAATTTCTAAGGAACAAAACCAATAATCTGAACAAATAAAAATATTTCTGTCCATAACCACCCATACAACTCCTAATCAGACTAGACATTACTTCATAAATCCTATATTCCACCAAAATCAAAAGAACCACCCCAATCATGTAACCAGTAACCCTATTACAACTCAACAGCCCAGAATTTAACCGTCCCATTTCCCCAAAACACAAACCCCCCAACATACCAGAATTTAAACCCTCCCTACAGCCCAGACCAGACACACACAAGCAAGAAAACAAACCCAAATTACATACCAATCTGGTCCCCCACCAGCACCAGAAAGAAGTCAGACAAGCCAACAGGTAAACTTGTCTAACAGACCCAACAAAGTATAAGGAATCCCAGTCCAGACAACTGGAAAATTGGACAGCTTGAAATAAATTAAGAAATTTTTGTAATTCATGAATGGACTAAACATGAACAAACACACATCACTTTTTTCCCACCGTTTATAATCTCCCAATAGAAAAAAGGGGAGCAAATACCTCCCATGCAAGACCCTCCTAACCCTACTACCTCAACCTCTAAACCTATGCTTACTTGGACCAAACTGAGGCTTTTTAACACACACATTACAATGTCCCAAAAAACACAAGGACATGACATATATAAGGCAAAAACAAACCTCCATCTCCTAATGCCTTGCCAAATGGAAATAATTCGATTATCCACAATAAGCACTACCTTTAACACCCCCCTTATAACTCCATCCCATCCTAGCACCCCCAAAGAACCCTGTAAAACAACAAAATCAGAAACAAAGATCACAACCAGGAAAGAAAAACAAGAAACCAAAGACTAAAGACAGATTCTGGCTCTACAACACCACCAGAATACAAAATGAAAGAAAAAATAACCTTTTCACACAAATAACCTCCTGTCCAATTGAAGAACACAATCATTAGAAACGCAACCCCCAGAAAAAGAAAGAATAGAACATGCAAAATCCCAAAAGGATTAAATGTGACTCAAGAACAAAAGACATATTCCTTATAGCTCCAAGAATAACCCAAGAAAAGCACATCCCATGCCAACTAAGGACCCTAATCACCTCTAACCTAATACCAGTTTGGACAAGAAGAACACAAAATGACACTAACTAGACAAAGCCTAGAACCAAATAAAGGCAAGACACAAAAACAGTAACAACCCTCCATCTCCAAAAGATTTGCATAAAGTAAAGAAAAAAAGTGTCCACAACTGGAACTAAAACTAAACACCCCCTTATCTCACCAATCCTAATCCTATAAAAGGATAGAAAAATACAAGTCCACAAACCCAAGAAGAAACCATCAAATAACAAACCAACCACCCCCACCAAACCAAAAAAATTTTTTTCCCCCCCCAAAAATAGTTTTTTTTGGTTTTTTTCCAAAAAGTCCCCCCCCCCCCCCCCCCCCCCCCTTTCCCAAAAAACCCCCCATCCCACTTAACACAAACAACCAAGCACACCTTCATATCCATTAAATAACACAAGATTTCATTTTACCACTATAAAAACTCTGATCAATACCCAAATCCCACATCAAGGCAGCCTCATCAAAATTCTTAGACCATTTAAATCTCAACCCCATCAACCTTAATCTAACCATCTGCTTAATAAGCCCACACACAACAGCAACAGGTCTAGACTTCTTCTGGAAAAGTCTCAAATTCCTCTCCTGCCAAATAAAATACACCATAGCACCTAACACTAATCTTTGTACAACACTCCATATTCCCTTATTTATTGGTTTTTGCAAAATAAAACATAATATCCATGCCAACTCAAATCAGGAGCAATCCTTCCCCAACTTCTCCCCCCCAAACTTTTTTCATTCAAACACACCAACACCTTACAGGGAAATCAATTTGAAAAAACAAATGTTTCATGGCTCATCAGAACTTCAGAACTAAAAGCACACCTTAACTCATCTTGGCAATCAAAAAACTCAAACTTATCCTGAGTTTTTAACTTACCTTTCAAGGCTAACCACAGAATAAAGGCATGTCTAGGAATACATTGGCTAAACCAGACCAGTTTAGCCCACCCTTCCTTAGGAAAATCATCCCTCAAATCCCTCCAAGCTTCTCCTGTAAACAGAAAATTCCCTCAACAACCAAGATTTACCCCCAGCACACCAAACTTTAATCCATTCTGTTCGCAGCCACTCAGAGATTTGGCGGAATTGTAAGAAAAACAAATAGGGAAAAACAAACCCCTATCTCTCCAATAAATTTCAGGCCCACCATTCCCAATATCCATTCCCTTAACCAAATAACAACCCACAACCTTAGTATCCAGGGCTAAAAAAATCCCAGCTTTCATACCAAACCATCCCTATTAAGGAAAAACAAAAGTGGACCAAAAGGTCCCAGGAAAGGGATGCCCAATTATCAAAACCAGGCGGAAGGTTCTCGTGTCCCCAATTGCCAATTTTTTTTCATGCACAAATTTTTTTAAATTCCCTAATTAAAAAAATTCCCTTACTTCTGACAATATCTTTCTCCAACTCCAACATGTGTCTTTATGGGCAGGCAGACTCCAAAAATTTCTATCTTTAACTTTCACAGCCTTAATCCATCTAACCCAAATCGAATCCTTATTACTCACCAGATTCCAAACATGTTTAGACAAGAGAGCAAAATTCCACAAATATAATCTTTTTATACCCAAACCCCCTTGTGATCTAGGCCTACAAACCTCATCCCACTTCACCTTTGCTTTACCCCTCTTCATATCACCATGACACCACAAAAATCCCCTGAGCAACCTCTCAATATCCTCAGCAATCCCTTTAGGAAGGAGAAACGGAAAACACAAAAGGAGGGGAACCCAGGGTAAAAAAACTTTGCAAAGGGAGAACAAAAAAAACAACAGAGAAACAGAAATTAATGAAAAACAATGTTAATCTACCCAGCCAAAAAATGATCAAAAGCCTGTTTCCTTTCCAAAATCCCATAACTTTTTTTTGACTTTTATTAATTTTTCAAAAAAAAAAAAAACTAGGCCAATCTTCTTATATATAAATCTTTTGCTAATAAATTGGGGAACCCCCAAGTAACCTAACTTGGGCAGCGATCCCCAAGTTTAAAAAAGCGAAAATAATAAACTCGGAATTCTCAACTTCTGAACAAGGGGGAAAGGTTTTTTCACATTAACCAAAAAAAAAAAGATCAAAAAAAATCTTATTCATATAACTAGCAAATTAAAAGCCATTTGGAAAGGCAATTACTAAAAAAATCGTCCAAGCTTTTAAGACCATAAAAAACAAGAATTTCTTTATTCCCCCATTGGAACAAAAAAAAAAAAAGAAAGGGAAGAAAAAATTTCATCAGCAAAAACCATCAAAAAGTAGTTAATTCAAGATCATTCCCCACACCTCAAATGATACTTAAACAATTCATCCCCAATTTCCCGTGATTTGCCTTTATTTCCCACCAAGAATTTGAGGCCCCCTCCATAAACTAAAAAGTAAATAAAAGCTAGAGGAGACCATAGGATATTCTTTGAGCCTCAAAAAAAACCCTCTGCCCCCCTTTAAAGGAAAAACCCTAAAATGCTCAACCAAATAATAGCTATTAGGTAAAAAAAGAAAGGGGGGTTTAGAAAAAAAAAAAACCCAAAGTTCAGTTACTCCATTCAAATCCATACCAGGGGGTGGGAAAAATCCAAACAATTAAAGAACAAAGGTTCTTTTAAAAGAAAAAAATTTTCCCCCCATTTCAACAGAATTTCACATAAAAGGCCCCTTTTTTCCCCCCCTGGAATCCCCTTAAATCTTTCAAAGCCACCTTTAGAAAAAGGGTCTCTTTAATTTTCCCAAAATTTGAATTACACCTTTTTCATCCCAACATTCTGGTGGAAAAAAGAAAATTAGTTTGCCCAAACTGATTTGTCTATTTGGAATAAAAGCACTCTGGTTATCATCAACAATCTTACCCAAAACCCCCTTCAGTCTATTAGAGATCACTTTAGTAATGCATTTGTATAGTACAATTTAAAAAACCAAAACAGAAAGGCCCCCAATGGGGGCCCCCCCCCTAAAAAAAAAAAACCCCAAGAAAAACCCTTTTTTTGGAAGGAGTTTTTCCCAATTTTTAGGGCAAACAATTTGCCCTAAAATTCACCAGGTGGGGCCCAAATTAAAAGCTTATTTTTTTTTTTTTTAAACAAGTTTACCATTAAAAAAAAAAAAAATTTCCCCTTTAATGAATTACAAAACAATCCTTTAACCAGAATTAATTTACCTCAAGAAAAGCCCCTTTTTTTGGAAAAAAATTTAAGAGGACAATCATTCAGCCCGTTCAGGCAGCCGCCTTGGTTCCAAATTCCATCCAAATATCAACCACAGGGGCCCCTCTTCTTTTGGCAAAATTCTCAATTTATCGTCCCCTTTCCACAAAGGCCCCCCCCCCCCCCCCCTACCAAAAACCCCATTTTTTTACCCCAAAAAAAATCAAGCTTTCCCATCTACTAAATTCTTTCTTGGTGAAAAACAAACTGTCAAAGGGTTTCCCCCCCACATAAAGGGGGTTTTTTTGGAAAAATACCAAACATAACTTCCTAAACCCCCAAAAAAACACCTCCTTTTTGAAAATGCCCCCCTTTTTGAAATAAAACGCCCCTTTCTCCCTAACCTGGGAAAAAAAAGAACCCAAAAAATCTCCCTATTCCAAATTCATGTTACACAAACAGATTTTCCCCAATTCCCCCTATTTCTAATTTTTTTTTAAATCTTTTCCCCCTTTTTAACCACTAAAATGGGGAAAAATAAAATCCCTAGTTAAAATTAAAAAAATCACCTTTCCCTTAAACCAAGTTAAATCTTAGCCCTTTTTTTTCTGCTTTTAGAAAAAATAAAAATTCTTTCAATCTTGCAATTAGCCAATTTATAAAAAGGCCTTTTCACCTTTTTGCCACCTCCCCTCCTTTCCCTTAAACAAATAAACATAAAGGAATTTTTTTAAAAGAAAGCAACAAAAAAAAGCAATTTTTTTGAAATTATAGCCAAAAACCCCCCCTTTAAAACTTGGGAAAACCTTTTTTTGGAAAAAATACCTCTGGCAAAATATTTTTAAATCCCCCTTCTCCTTCCAAAACAGGGCCCCTTCCTTGAAGCAACTCAAATCTAGAAGAAAACAAAAGAAAGACAGTTAAAAAATCCCTAAAAAACAGGAAAAAATATCCCGCTCAAACTTCCTTTAAAACAGCCCCACCCTCCCCCAAAACCTCAAGGCTTTAGAAAAGTTTTAAAAATAAAAAAGGGAAAAACTAATAAAAAAGGCTTAGGTTTTTCCCTTTCTTCTTTCAATTTTTCAAGGAAAAATTCCTCAAAAGAAAGGAAACAGGCTATGGGTTTCCCCCAGAAATTTTTTTAATAAAAAAAATTGGCCCCAAAAAACCCAAACCAGCAATTTGCAAGGGAAAAACTCAGAAAATGGAAAAAAAAAAAAAAAAAATTTTTTCCAATTTTTCCTTTCCCATACTTTCTAAAAGATCCCAGCCTTTTTTTTTCCCCTTAAATTAAACCATCCAAACTTTTTCCTTCAGGATTCCTTATTCCAAGTTAAAAATGCCCAAGCCAGAACCTTGGCACAAAATTTTTTTTCAATCAAATCCCCCTTTTCAATCTAACCTACACAGTTCCCTTCCCTTAGTTTCCCCCACATAAACTTGACTAAGTGGGGTTTACATCAGAAACCCGCCCCAGAATTGCCCTTCATCTCAAAGGTTTTTTTTTTTTTAAGAGGTTAAACCCCAAAAAAATTTTAAAAATCCCCCCCAAAAAATCAAAAACAAGGCCCTAATCTTTTTTCCAAACAAAAAAAAAAAATTACTATGAAACCAACCCCCAGATCTTCCCCATTAACTTCCCCTTCTAAGGAAAACTTGGGGGGTTTAAAGGATAAACCATAAACCAAAAAAAAAAAAGAAGCAGAAAAAAGAAAAAACTGGGGCCCCTTGCCCCCATTTTACAAGTCCTTCCAACAACAATTAATAACTTGTTGATGCATTTCCAACACCATAATTCTCACACTACTAGGATCCCACCCTAATAAAATCCTAGTACCACCATCACACAAAGTATTTTTAGACAACCAAAACCATTCCCAGTACCAAAACAAAATTCTTGGTTTTTTGCCCCACCTTACCATTTTTTTTTTTTTTAAAAATATAAAATTGGGTTTTTTTTTTTCTCCTTCCCCCAAAAAAACAAAACAATTTAACTTCAAAGTCCCAATTCCTCCTTCAAATTTAACTTAAATAAAAACTCCAAATCCCCCTGGAAAAAAACTAGAAAAAAAAAAGGTTGGGAAACAAACCCCCCCTTAAACAGATTTCAAAAGGTTTTTTGAAAAGTTTAAAATTTTGGGGGGGTTAAAAAACATTTTTTTTAAACAGAAAAAATTTTTTTTTTGGATAAGAAGGCCCAAACTTGGAAAAAAAAAATTCACTTTGGTTGGGTTCTTTATAAAATCCATACACAGAATCTGATACCCAAACAGAGAGAAAAAAAAAAACGCCCCAAATAGTCCCCCCCATTAAACTTTGGCCCCAGTCCCCACCAATATCGAGTCCCCCAACTTTCCCCCCTTTTTTCAAATCTTTTTTGAAAAACCAATAAAAGGGGCAACTTTCCCCCCTTTTTTTAATCAACAAAATTTTAGCAACCAAAAAAAAATCCAATTACTTCCCCCCAAACAAATTTCATACCTCAAACCCAAAAATTTCATTTTTCTATCAGGTTCTCTATTCTCCCTAATTAGATTCAGAATAGCTTCTTTTTGTGATTCATAAATATTAAACTCCACATCCCACTCACCTTCCATTCAAAACCCCCTCCCCCCTTAATCCCAGCCCAAACCCCCCCCCTTCCCCTCTACCATAAATCCTCAAAAATCCCCAAGAAACTGGGGAAAAAAACTTTGTTTTTTAATGAAAAGGTTTTTGTTTAAAACAAGGCCCCCCACAGTCCCCACCTTAAAGAATTTAAGCCTCAAGAATTTTCTTCCCTTTTTCCTTTCCTTCCCTTTCTTAATTTCCATTGGGGAACTACTCCCTTTATTTGCCCCAGGCCCCAAGGATTTTTTTTTTAAGTAAATTAAAGAAAAATTCTTCTGTTGTTTTACACCTTTCAAATTAATTTTTATTAAAATTAACCATTAAATTCCCCTTCAAAAAGAAAGAAACAAAGAATTTTAGGAACACTGAAACCAACTTCTTTTAAACCAGCCAAAGCCTTATCAAGGAAAACCCAATTTTTTCCCTTTTTTTTTGAAAGGGGGAAAAGAAAGCATTAATTTTTTTGCCGCCCTTAAAAATCCAAATTTTTAACACTTGCCCAAATCTTTTTTCTTGAAAAAAAAAGAATCCCTTTTTTTTTTTGCAATTCCTATTCCCTTTAACCTAACCCAAGAAAAAAAAACCTTACTCCCTCCATCTTGGGGAAAAAACCTTCTTTTTGGGGGTGGAAAGAATTTAAAAAATCTTTGGGCCTTTTAAAACTTAAAAAATCCAATTTAAACCCCCTATTTACCATTTTTTTTTCTATCAAAAACGAAACCCCCCTTTCCCCCCTTGGAAATTCCCAATTTTTTTTTTTTCCCCCCCATTAAATTTCATTTTGGTTCTTTTTTACCAAAATCATTTCTGTTTTTGTTTGTTTAGATTGGGAAAAAAAATTATATAGAAATCTACCACCATTGACATTATTATTATACATATTATTATTATTAACCCTCCCACCTCTATTCCTCCTTTCCACAGTAACAAACCCTTCATCATCCTCACCCCCATTAGACACATTAATTTGATCCACATTGTTTACTTTCAAAGACGACTCCCTTTTTTCAAAAAAAAATGTTGCTTCCAAAAAAGGCTTTTTTTTTTTTTTCCTCCTCAAAGTCCTAGGTTCCTAAACTTTTTAACAGAAGTTTTTAAAATAAAAACTGACCCAAAAGACCTTTACAAGCAAAGTGGGGCCCAATAAATGGGGAGGGCCCCTCATTGGAAAATAGGAAAAAAACCAAACGGGGAAAATTTTACACCTTCTTTTTTTTTCACCCCCTTTTGGCTGTTTTTAAGCCCAAAGGGGAAAAAACCTGGGCCCCTTTTTTCAATCTCTTGGTTTAGGGCAGCCTTTTTTTCCTTTTTTCCCAAGCAAACCAATTTTTTTTTTTTCTAACTTAAAAACCTCTGCCATAAATCCCATCCCCCTTTCCAGAATTTATTAAACAACAGGCCCTTAAGTTTTAACTTAAAAATCATACAAAACAAATGGAAAACCAATTGAAAAACCTCAATTCATTTTTGGGGGCCCTTTAATTACACAAACCCCCATTCCCAATAGTTTTTCCCAACCCCTAATTTGGAATGGGGTAAAAACAAAACCCCATAATAAATGGAAAAATTTTTAGAAAAGGTTTTTTTCCCCATCCTTCCTGGGCCAACCCAAACCAGGGTCCCCCAATTTTTTGTAAGCCCCATAATAAAGGAAACCATTTTTTTCCAATTCACCCCAAGGGCCCCCATTTCCCTCAAAACTCCAAATTCCCCCCCCCTTTTTTCCCTTTTGAAAAAATTTTAAAAAAGAAAAAAACCCCCAAGAAAGCTTTCTTTAACACAAAAACTTTTCTAAACAATAAATCCCCCCTCTCATATTTCCCCTTTAAACAATTTAAGCCCCATTTACACCTGAAGAACTCCATGGGAAAGTCCCAAACAAAAATTTATCCCACACAATGAAAAAAACAAAAATGGGGACCCCAACTACCAAAAATTTTTAAACCTTTGAAATCACCTGATTTTTTTTCAGATTTATTTTCAATCAATTTCCCATGACATAATAACCTTTTTTCCTTTCCCCGTAAAATTTTCTTTTCTTTTTTTTAAGGGTTTTCCTCAAAAGCTATTGGGGCAAAAATTTTTTTATGGTCCTTCTTTTTCCAAATCTATGGGTTTTTTTTTTTTGTTGATAAAAACAACTTTCCCAACTAAATCACTCTTCTTTTATCACCAAGGGAAAATTTCCCTTTCCCCCCCTCCCCGAAAAACTTTCCCCCCTTAAAAAATCTTGCTTTTTTTTTTTTTTTTTTTTTTTCCCCGGTGGTCCTAAGTTTTAAAGACCCGTTTTTTTTTACCGTGTTTTTTGTCTTTTAATTTTTTCCCCAAAATAAATCAAATCTTTCTCCCAGCGATTAAAAAATTTTTTTTTTGCAAAACCTATTTTTTTCCCATAAACCTATTGGCCAAACAAGAAAAAAAAATTGGTTAAAAGCTAACCAAACAATCTAACCCAATCCCTTTTGGGGAAAAAAAAATTTGTTACCAGTTTTATTTATTGAAGTTTAGCAAAAGACAAATTATTCTAACTGCACCCTTTTAAACTCAATAATTAAAAAAACATTATTTTTGCGCCCCCAATTTGTTTCCACGAACAAATTTTACCCTTTAAAAAATTTTTGTTCAACAGTTAAAGAAAAAAAAAAAAAAAAATTCTTCCCTGAAAAATTCACAAATTTTTACTCCATCCCCCTGAAAACCTCCAAATCCTTAAATTTAATGAAAACAAACAACAAAAAAGAAAAGATTAAAGAAAAATAAAATTAAAACAAAATATGAAAAAAAACCTCCCCAAATTAAGTTGGGGGCTTTTAAATTATTAAACTAAAAAACATTTACAAAGTGCGAAAAATAAAAAAAAAAAAAAAGGAAAACCCCAATAAAACTTAAATTCCCTTACCCAATAAAAACAAAAGGTAGTTGGTGTTTTAAACAAAACCCGGTTTTTTTCCCTAACTTCCCAAACCCCGAAACCCCGAAAAAACCGGTTTTTTTTTTTTGGGGAAAGTCCCCCCAAGAACTTTTTTGAATAGGGGGGGGTTTATTTTGGGAAAAAAAAACCCGTTTTTTTTTTTTGGTCCCCCAAAACCCCGAACCCGATCTTTCAACCGAGTTTTTCCCAAACCGAAATTTAAAAAACCCCCCGAAAAAACCACCGGTTTAGTAAAGCAGGTTTTTTTTTGGGGAAAAATCACCCAAACCGAAAAACCCCGGTTAAAATGGGGGTCCAAACAGGGTTGGTTTTTGAAAAAACCGCGGGTTTCCATTAAACCTGTTAACCATTTTTGTTTTGGGGAATTTGACCTCAAAAAAATAAAAAATTTAAAAAATTGGTAAAATGAAATTTTCGTTTTGGGAAAAAAAAAATTATTAATGAAAAAAAAATAGGGTTAACCGTTATTTAAATGAAATAGTTTAAACCGTATAAAAAATACCCCGTTGGAAAAAATTTAGTAAAAAACCCCCCGTTTAATTTTTTGGTGGGAAAAAATAGTAAAACCCATAATTTTTTTGGTGAAAGTACCGTTAAAATAAGGTTTTTTGGGAAAAATAAAACAGTAAACTGGTACCATATTTTCATGAAATACGTGGGAATTAAGAATAGTAAATCCCCTGAAAAAATGTAAAAAAAACGGTAAATAGTAAAAGGGTTAAAAGGGTAAAATTTGGTAAATAAGTAAAAAGGGGGTTTTTTTTAAAGGCCCAATAATGCCCCCCCCCCCCTAAAGGCAATATCAAAAGCCATAAATGCTAAGCCTAAAAATTCCCTTTAGCATTATCCTAAAAAAGCATAAATTCCCCCCTTTTTAAAGGCCATAAAAATTCCAAAAAGCATATTGCCCCCCTAAAAGCCAAAAATATTTTCCCTAAAATTAATTTTTCCTAATAAAAAATAAGCCCGTTAAAGTTTTAACCATAAAAAAAACCCCTCAACACCCAATATATTTTATTTACTTCCTTAAAAAAATTTTCTTCTCCTTTCTCCCCTTCTCTAATAAAAAAGAAAAACTTAACCTTTAAAATAATAAATAACAATCTTTTTTTTCAAAAGGGAAAAATCAGAAAAAAATTTCCAAAAGGGTTTTTTAAATTGGTTTTCCAAAAAGTTGGGGGTTTTTTCATCTTCCTTTTCTTTATTTAACTTTTCCCAAAATTTTTTTTTCCCGATATTTTATTTGGCCATAAAAAAAGACTTTTTTGGTTAGGTTTTAACTCAAAATCCCCCAATAATCCCCAAAATCCAATTTTTTAATGGTTCCATTAAACTTTTGGTTTTTTCTTATTTAAAAGACCTGATTTTTTTTAAATGGGATCCCAACCCGGATTTGTTTTTTTCCAAACCCATATCCAACAACCTTTTCCCCCTTTAATTTTATTCCCGAACCTTTATTCAACCAAATTTATTCACAAGAAACAAAATTTCTTGAAAAGTAATCCCCATAGCTCCGCGACTCAAATCCCCATCCCCTCTACCACTGGGGGGAAAATTTTATCCCCCCTTTAAAGTTTAGTCAAAAATCGGTTGTTTTTGGAAAAAAAAAACAAACCTTATCAAAGAAAACCCTAACGAGTAAAAAAAATAAATCCCCTACGAATTTTTTTTCCCTTTTCGAAGAAAAATTCGTTTGGAAATTTTTTTGGATTGGCAAAAAGGAAAATTTTTAACACCCAATCCCCTTTTTTCAAAATCTTTCAAGAAACCTTGTAAAAGCCCCCACTGGGTTGGCCGAAAAAATGAATAATTTAACGGGGCGGAAAAAAGGGTTTTGGGCCCGGTAAAAACCACAACAAGGGTTTTTTTTGGAAAAAATTTTTTAATCAAAAGAATTTTTCATTTTTTAATCCCTTGCCAGGAATTCCTTGGGGAAGGAATCGGAAGTAAACAGTCCCCGGATGAAATCCCCAAAATGGAAAGGGGATTCAAATCAATTTTTTTTTTCAAGAAGAAAAAAAAAATAAACCCAAAAAAAGAGGGAATTAAAAAAAAAATAATTTAGAAAGGAAAAAAATTTTTAAACTGGTGGGGAAAAATTGGAAAAAATTTTTTTAAAAAGAGAAAGAAAAACTTTTTCCCGATTTTTTACATTTTTTAAAGAGGGGTTTTTTCCTCCCCCTTTTGGGTTTTTTTTTTGTTTGGGACACCACATTTTTTGAATGTAAAAAGTTTTTTTTTAAGCAACAAATGAAATTCGCAATCCTAGTTTTAACTGGGAAAGGTGGAAAAGCAAAAAAAAACAAAATGGGAAACTTAATTATGGGGTTTTGTGGGGATTATGGTTTGGCATTGAAATGCTTAATAAAAGTGAAAATGAATGAAATTTTTAAAAATAGTAATCCCCGTTTTTTCCAAATATCCCGTTTTTAAGTTTGGGGGACCAAGCCTTGCCCCAGGGTTACTAGGCTAATTTTCATTTAGAAACCTTTGGGAAAAAAAAAAAATATTAATTTTTCCGTGGGGAGGTTTTTGTTTGCCTGATATTTTTAATTACCGGAAAAAGTTATAATCCCCTTTTTTTCCAGCCCTAAAATAACCTTGCTAAAAATTGGCAAAAATGCCCTGCTTTTCTTTTGCCCCCTCTTTTTTCTGGCCCTCTTGCCCTATACACTTGAGCTGGAAAAAAAAACGGTTGGGGGGTTTTCCCTGGGAAAAAAAAAACCCCCTTCCTTAAGCGGGGTTTTCCGGGCCTTTTGGAAATTTGGGGGAAAAAAGAAAAAAGGGTTATAAACTCCTTAATTTGGGAATTTTTTTACAAAATTATTTAACCAAATGGTTAACTGGTTCCATTGTTTTTTTCCCTTAATAAAGTTTTTTTTTGTTTTTTTTATAAATCTTTTTTTTAAAAGCTTGGGCCATTATTTGGATAATTTTTCAGGTGGGGTTTCCCCCCTCCCCTATACGACAATTCCCATAAAAGTAAGTAAGAGGTTTTCCGGTTCGGCCCCTAATGGCGTTTTTGTCGGCGCGGCCCCTTTACATGGGCCGAAAATCCGGAAATTAAGTTTGGGTTGGGATGGTTCCCAAAACGCTTTAATTCAGGTAAAAATTTTTTTGTTTCGTTCGTTTCAAATTTTTGGGGACTTTTTTCATGCTGTTCTTTGGTTTAATATTTCTAAAATGTTAAAACCTGAAAAAGGGGATGTAATCGTTTTTTTAAATTAACATCCTTGGCTTGGGGGGGAAACCCACCCAGCCTTCAAAGAACTTCTCACTAGCCCAAAGAAAAAAAACCATTTTTTTCCATGACAAAACAAAAGGGGTTTAAAAGAAAAAAATCAAGACGCTTGGGAGAAAGGGTTGGGGGGTTTCCCGAACCCATTAATTCTAATCGCTTGGGGAGAAATTTGGAAAGAGGGAAAATTTCTAGGAATTCCATTTTGGGGGCCGAACTTTTCACAAAAAAATCACGTAATGGTGGAAAGGAAACCAATAAAAAAATTCCCAATTTTTATTTTTCAAGTAGAGGTGGGGGGAGAAAAAAAAAAATGGGGGGTTGGGTTCAGGCAAAGGGGGGTTTTGGGCAAAAGGGGTTCCCCCTTTTAATTTGGTTTTTCAAAATAATTTTTTGAAACAAAAAAGCCCAGGTTTCCATAAAAATGGGTTTTCAGGTTGGGTTTAGTTTCCTCCCCTCACCGAAAAAATTTTTTTTTTTTGAAGCCCCCTTTTAAATAGTTTGAAAAAATAAGTTTTTTTGGGTGGGGTTCCCCCCCCCACATAAACAAAATGGGAAATTGAAAAAGAATTTTCAATTATTAATTCCTCCCCAAGCTTTACAATGCCCATGTTTTTTGGTTAAATATATTTATTTTTAGAGGCCCTTTTATGTATAAAAAATGGAAAACCTTTTTTGGAACGCCCGTTTTTCCCTTTTTAAGCAAAATCATTTTTAATTTAAACCCCTTTTTTTTCCGGATTTGTATAAAGAAACATAGCACAGTGGGGGAAAATGGGTCAAAAAATTTGCCCCTTTCCTCAAATTTATTGGAAAAAAAAAAAAAAAAAAGGAAAAATTCTAAAATCCCCGCCCCCTGGTCGTTTTTTTTGGAAAAATGGGTTTTAAAAAAAAAAATGTTGTTTTTTTTTGGGGCCCCCCCAACAAAGGGAAAAATTTTTGAAAAAAAAGAAAACTTTTCCCAAAAAGAAAAGTTAGGTTTTGGACAAGTTGGGACAAAAAAAGGAGTAAAAAATCCGTCCCCCCACAAGAATTATTATTTTGGAAAAAGCCTTTTTTTTTTTACACGAAACCAGGAAAACAAATTATGAAAGCCCCCTGTGGGGGAATTGGGGGGCACTCCAAAAGGAAAATTTTGAAGAAAATTTAAGAAAAAAGTTGCCCTACCAACCTTGGCAAATTGGAGGGTTTTTTTTTTTCCACATTCCCCGTTTAAATTATGCCCTGCTTGTTTTTCCAGCATAAAAATGGGGCAAAAAAAAAGGGCCAGTTAAAGACATTGAAAATGTTCAGTACAAAAAGTGGCAAAGCGAGGTTTAAATTTTTTTTGGGTTCCTTTAATCCATTTTTGGGCCCCTTCCTTTCTTTCCCCCCTTCCGATTTTTCATGGAAATGGGCCAAGAAATAAGAAAAGTTAAATACATGTTTTAGTGTGGGTTTCATTTTTTTAAGCCCTTAATTCCAGATTTAAAATACCATGGTTAATGGTTTGGTTTCGTTAAACTTGTTGGAAAAACGCTTGGTTTTTTTTTTTTGGACATTTTTTTTTGGTTTTTTTTTCCTTATCTTTCTTTTGAAGTAGTAAAATTTTTTTTGGTTTTTTTTGCCCAGTCTGGACCCAAAAAATGAAAGGGGACCTTGGAAGGTTTTTTTCCCTTTCCCAGGGTTCCCCCCAAGGGAAAAATGGGATTTTTGGTTTTTTTTTTTTGTTTTTGAAAGTTAAGTTTCTTGATTGTTTTTTTTGGTTCCCCAAATCCTTTCTTGGGTTGGTTTTTATAATTCAATAAAATTTTTCCAGATGGGGTTTTTTAAAAGCCCCTTGTTTTTGAAAATCGTTGGTTTCAAAATCATTAGTTGAAAAATGTCCCCATTTTTCACTTGGTTTTATGAAATATATTGTTTTTTGGAATTTCAAACTGTAATTTGCGATTTGTTTTTTCCCAAATAAAAAGAAAAATTTTATGCCCCCCTATAAGGCCCACCTAATAAAATATCCCCAGTGGGGGGGGGTGGGAAAAAAATTTGTTTTCTTTCTCCTAACGCTCCTTTTTTTTTTTTTTTTTTGGAATAAAACGGCAAACCCTGGGTTTTGGGAATGTTTTTGTTTTTTTTTTTTTTTCCCCCCCCCCTTTTCAAAAATATGAAAAAACCCGTTTTTTTTTCCAATTTTTTTCTAAAGAAAATCCCGGTAAAAATATTCAACAGAAAAAAAAGAACTCCCCCCAACGTTTTCGGCTGAAAAGACAATTTTTTTTTTGCTCCCAACACTCAAAAATTTTTAAACCTTTGAAATCACCTGATTTTTTTTCAGATTTATTTTCAATCAATTTCCCATGACATAATAACCTTTTTTCCTTTCCCCGTAAAATTTTCTTTTCTTTTTTTTAAGGGTTTTCCTCAAAAGCTATTGGGGCAAAAATTTTTTTATGGTCCTTCTTTTTCCAAATCTATGGGTTTTTTTTTTTTGTTGATAAAAACAACTTTCCCAACTAAATCACTCTTCTTTTATCACCAAGGGAAAATTTCCCTTTCCCCCCCTCCCCGAAAAACTTTCCCCCCTTAAAAAATCTTGCTTTTTTTTTTTTTTTTTTTTTTTCCCCGGTGGTCCTAAGTTTTAAAGACCCGTTTTTTTTTACCGTGTTTTTTGTCTTTTAATTTTTTCCCCAAAATAAATCAAATCTTTCTCCCAGCGATTAAAAAAATTTTTTTTTTGCAAAACCTATTTTTTTCCCATAAACCTATTGGCCAAACAAGAAAAAAAAATTGGTTAAAAGCTAACCAAACAATCTAACCCAATCCCTTTTGGGGAAAAAAAAATTGTACAAAGTTTATTGAAGTTAGCAAAGACATATTCGACTGCCACTTAACTCAA
Source organism: Erigeron breviscapus (assembly GCA_034093135.1). Lineage (NCBI taxonomy): Eukaryota > Viridiplantae > Streptophyta > Magnoliopsida > Asterales > Asteraceae > Erigeron > Erigeron breviscapus. The sequence goes on along the minus strand of CM067169.1, from coordinate 80,656,082 downwards.
TAAATAAAACATTATTTGCATGTTTTTCACGAACAATACCCTTATTTTTGTTCAACAGATATGAATTCTTCTGATAAAAATTTACTCATCTGACCTCAATCTAAATTTAATGAAACAAAACAAAAAAAAAAACCAACCAAAAAAAGACAGATAAAGAAATTAAAAAAAAAAAAAAATATAAAAAACACAAAAAATATGGGGAACCCTCCCAAAAATGTGGGGGCCTTATAATAAAACTACAATTAACCAAATTGCGAACCATAATAAAAAAAAAAAAAAAACGGAAACCAATAAAAAACTTAAAAAAAATTCTTACCCATAAACAAGTTTAGTGGTTTACAACAAAAAAAAAAAAAAACGGTTTTTCTACTTCAAAAAAAAAACCCCGAACCCGAAACGGTTGGAGGTAAAAAAACTTTTGTTTCTTTTTTTTTTTGATAGGGTAGTGAACGTTTTTTTTGTCAAAAAAAAAAAAAAAAAAAAAAAACCCGGGCCCCCGATCTCAAAAGGTTCCAAACCGATAAAAAAAAAAAAAACCCGAAAAAAAAAAAACCGGGTGAGTAAACCCGCCAGGTTTGAATTCCAAACCCGGGGGAAAAAAAAAACGGTTATGGTTCAAAAACCAGGGGTGTTTGGACCGGGTTCAATTACTGTAAACCAATTTTGTGAATTTTGACTCATTAAAAAAATTTAATGTACTGGAATTTTTCGTGAAAAAATGAAAAATATGAATTTAGTAAACCGTATTGTGAATAGTACCAGTATACGTGAATAGTAACGTATTTGTGAATAGTACCATATTTTGTGAATAGTACCGTATATGTGAATAGTAACCGTATTCATGAATAGTGATTAAGAATAGTAACGAGTAAATAGTAAAGGTAAAAAGTAAATTGTAAAAGGTAAAAGGAAAAAAGGCATAGCTTAAGCATTATTCCCAAGGGCCATGATGCGCTAAAAGCAGCTTCTAGGCATTTGCTAAAAGCAATATTCTAAGGCATCTTGATTCCAAAGCATATTGACAAAAGCATATTCTAAACATTATTTTCTATTTAAAAATAGCCACCTTTAGCTTAAACCATTTTTAAAAAAAAAAACTCACACCAAAATATATATTCACTTCTAAAAATCTCTCTTTCTCTCTAATAAAGAAAACTAACTTATAACAATAATCATCTTCAAAGAATCAAGAATTCAAGGTTTTAATTGGTTCAAAGTGTTCATCCTCTCTATTTACTCCAAATTCGAATTTATGCATCAAAAGACTTTTGGTAAGTTAAACTCATTCCATAATTATATTTTATGTTCATTAACTTGTTTTAGTAATTTCAAGTTATATTTCGGGGGTTACACGAATCGGGTCAAAATGCAATTAAAGTCTTAGAAATGGGTCAAATGATTTGGGCATGATTTTGATGTTTTAAGATAAAACTAGTTGATGGGTTATGTTTATGTGGTGAATTCATATTAGTATAGGTTCAAACATGAGTATTTTAGCTTCCTTAATCGATTTCTAGGCTAAAAATGAGTTTTGGAGGGAGTTTGGTTCGTATTTGGGTTGATGAATTATGCAGCAGGGGAAAAACAAAACTGAAAAAAAACTGACGTTGTGTAACGGGGCGTTACATATGTAAAAAAAAACTCTTCATTCACTATAGTAACGCCCGTTAGGGGTACTGGATTTGAAAAAACATTTTTTAAAAACGTTCAATACAACAAAAAACAAACTTTTTGACCGTCGGAAAGTCACGTTTTGTTTTTTCGGATTACTTCAAGCGGAGGCCACGGAAAGCGTAATTGAGTCTATTTTCCAATGGTATAGGCCTCTGAGTCCAGAACATAGTTCTAATATTTCAAAAGTTTTGATAAAGCAACAGTGGTCAAGTTTCGACTAGTCATTGTGAAACAAAATGTAATGATTCCACTTCGGTTGGATCAAAGCCTTATAAAATGGACTTAATAAAGCTTTTATAGTAAGATTAAGTCAATATTCATAGGACCTTACCTCTTGAGATGCTTTAGGATTAATGTAATACGTGTATGATTAGGTTTTGGCTATCGTGGACATCGGTTCTACTTTCTTTCGACTTGGGATTTTATTGCTCATTTCAGGTGAGTTTCGTAAACCCTCCCTACTCAATTGAGATTCGGGCTGAAAAGTGTACATGCTTGTTTATTGATTGTTTGTTTAATGTATTGACTTGTTGCTCGGTTAACTTTGTGTTTTGAATACTTGTTGTGCTTTAGATAGTTGTACATACATGGAAGATAATTATACTTTTTATGAATAGTAGATGTGGTGGGAAGGCTGCGGGTGACCCTATATATAAGCATCGATGATTCCTTTAAAGTAGAATTATAAGAAGTGTATGTACATCGTATTTGTTGGTTGATTCACTTGTTATGATATGGACCGAGATGTCAATTTGCTTAATTGTTGATTTGATTGATTGTATGATTGAATTGTTGATATGGAATGTTAGCGCATTATTCATTATATAAGTCGCACCGTTAGCGCATTGTTTACGATGTAAGTCGCACCGTTAGCGGGGGCATTAATTTATTATTTATAAGTCTGCATCGGTTAGGCGCGTAAACTCCGGTTGTGGTTAGTGCACCAGTTAGGCAATTGTGTTAATTATTAACTATGTAAGCCGCATCGTTGTTGATCGTTATTGATTGTTATGAAACGTTGTTGAACGTTATATGGAATCGTTGTTGTTGAACGTTGATTGTATTGATTTGTGCTAATGTGAAACCTTATAGGTTTTCCTTGGATGTGATTAGTTCTCCTAATCCTCACTTATTGTTAACGGTTGTATCCGATACGGTTATTCCTTGTTACTTGTCCCTACGAACTCACCAACTTTATGTTGACGCTCTTTAGTACACTTTTCAGGTAATCAAGTTAATCAGAGGAAAAATGGATGATTGCATTGCTTGCTTGTTAGAATTGGACTAGCTTTGAACTTCTGGATCCGTGATCCTTATTCTCCCTTTAATGGGTTACTTTTTAGGGATAAAAAATATATTGATTTTTAAAAACTTCCTTTTGATTATGGGATTGAAGTGTTTGTATTTGATGCAATGTTGATTGAATGTAAATGACGGTTTGTTACGAGGACTTAGGGGGAATTGTTTCAATCCTATGTTTTCATATAGTTTGATACTACATAATTTCCATGTCGTGCTGTGCTTTTCTAAGTGATACCCCATGATTCCGCCATGTTGGGGTGTGTTTTGTGTGACAATTACGGGTTCATTTTGGCGTTCGGTTTTTGGTTTTTTTGTTTCCCCCACAAAACCTTACATTTAAAAACCAAGCACCACCCATTTTTTAACTCTGTCCTCGGAAAAAAAAAAAAAAAAAAAAAAACTAAAATAGCCCGCTCACAAGGTTATCTTCTTTAAACAATTCCTTACATAAAAGGTATTCTTATACACATTCAAACTAAATGTGTTTAGGCAGTCAAACTACACAATGACGATTCACAAACTCAAAATCTGTATTAAACATCAATCTTACTTAAGCATCACAGGAACCTTCATTTTTAACCAACAAGATTTTTAAGGTTTTATGCACATTTTGAATACACTTGCTAACACATATGACCAGCTTGATTAAAGGACTAAAGTGATACAGTAAAAAGATCAAACACGAAAGATTTCAAAGCTAGCTAATCTAAAATGAAAACTAAAATTTATGAGCTTGGACCGTAAAATACAGCAAAAGTAAAACTATAACTAACCCAACTTGACCTGTTTACCTATAAACGGATGAAAAATTGTTACCTCAAAATTGACCTGTCACATGTATATCACTAATATATCTAGATGTATATGTATTTCAGAGACATGTGACCAGAAATTTACCTTTTACCTAGATTATGAGTTTGCAAAACCCACAAAATGCTTAAAAAAAAGGCATATACAGCATATCCAGATAAAGATGACTACATAATAAAGGGCTTCGAGAGTATTACAAAACCAAATTGTGCTTAGAAGACCACAAGGAAGTGATTAAGTAGGTATTAAGTCAAAGTCAACATGATAAATACTAGTTATAAGCACACAAACATTGTCAGCTCGACATCTTTTCCTCTTTCTTGTTTTGTTTCTCATTATGAAAATTGTTTGCTCCCATCCTCTGTGGATTCACGGACCTTCAAAAAAACACAAGTTTGCGCTACAAAAAAACAAAACTTAGGGTGACGATAAAAAAACGAGTTTTGCGGAAAACGGGTTTTCAGGCTAGAAAAAACGGAATATTTAAAAACTGACGAATACAAAAGGGCAAGGTAGGGGACACTCAAACAAAATTTTTAAATGTAATTTCTTTTTTTCCCCCCTTACACATTGAAATTTGACTTCTTTCCTTATGGATCTGCTTTCAGATATGCATATTATCAAGTTTGGAAATAAGCTGACAAGTTGAAATACCAAGAGTTGCACTACCTTTTTTAAGTAATTGAGTCGAGAGGAAAATGGACGCCCAGACTTAATTCAGCCAGCACGAAAGGAAAAAGGGCATGAAAAAAACTGTATTGATTTGATTATTCAAGTAAAGGAACCTCCCCAATATAGCAAAAAGGAAAAAAAAAACACCCAACAAAAAACAAAAATAAGTATTTACCTTACAGAGGGTGGTTCCCACCACAAATGGTATTCCAACCTGTTATAGACATTATTACCAACATTTAAGTGGACCACAAATTTGAACAAAACAAAACATAAACAAAAAACTTCAACTTTTCAGACAGAAAAAAAAATGTTAGCCAGGCCACTACCTATAGAATGGGGACCCAAAATTTTAGTTTGTGTTCCGTTCCACAAAAAGCAAAAAGCAAAGAAAAAAATAGGTGTTGGACAAAAAAAAAAAAACATTGTTCAGTTTTATAGAACAATTTTTGATTATTTAAAAAATGCATTTTAATTTTACACTTTTGGTTACAAAAAAACATTTGTCGGGTCGGTTAAGACTCACAATTAATATTAAATTGACTTTTGATGAGTTACGAAATATTAAATGCTAATTCTATACAACATATGTTGAATACTTATTAATAATGATTTTTGGTGTATAACATTAAATGGACATAACTTTGCCCACTTAAGGGAAAAAGTTTCTATGGAAAAGTTGTGGGTTTTCGGATTAAAAAATACAAAACTGAAAAATGAAAAAAATTAGGGACAAAGTTAGTGCATGAGGGGGAACACAACCCCAGGGACGCGATTTGCAGGTGGATTTTCTGAACTTTGAATTTCTGCATTTTTAACAGGCTGTTACACCATACCAACATTTTTGCTATTCAATTGCGTTTTTCATTCCCAACAAAGGTGACACGGAAAAAAAAATAAAAAAAAACACATTCTTAAAAAAAATTCTGACCCAAAAAAAAAGACTAACTTAATGGGGCTTTTACGCAAAAATTGCATTTTATAAATTGGTTTTTGAGTTTCTTTCGTCTGCATTTGGTCTTGGCCTTTCTGTGAAAACATTAATTGGAATTAGGATTGTTACTGCAAATAATAATGATAATGAAAAAATAAATTAATTAAAAAGGAATCATTAAACCATAAACATAACGAGTTTGTGATCACTTTCTAATAAGTACAGAAAACATACATAGAATTTACGACCATCAACTAATGTGTGTTCCTTCATGACACTCCTCACTTCAGGGATCAGATCACGTACATACATCTCTGCTTCTTCAATGTACTATTATAAAATCAAGATTACATAATCAATATTAATTCAACATTATTTTGGTTTAAAAGCTAAAACCTTTTGTACTCCAATGTATACTCTAGATCAAATAGTTTATGGGGAAGAACCTGGTCATTTCCATAAAGAACAATAGTGGCTGCCTTCCTCTAGGACATCCACTAAAAATTTTTGCCAAAAACCCACTTTCATTTCCAACATATATCTTTTTTGCCTTGAAAAAAACTCTTTTGCAAGGGTCCCAAAACGCTTTTTTTCCAAGATTTAAATAAAAACAAACCAGGATATCAATAAGCATATAGTTTTATTTGAAGGGAGGGGTTCAAAGTAGAAGAGGATTACTATTCTTAGTTGATATTTATGGTTGTAGAATATCGTTTTAGCCAAAGTTGCTTCTGCAATACGATCTAGATCATCTTCAGAAACTAGATCTGCAAAATATATACATCGCTTTGCCCCAAAAAAAAACCTGATGATACAAAAAAAAAGTAAAAAAAGGGGAAGTTAGTTTAAAAAAAATTAAGAAAAAATGGGTTTTTCATTGGCCATGAAAAAGAAAATCGATGTTAAAAAACCACCTTGTTGTATTTTCCTTGGTCAATTTAGCTGGACTTGTCAAAAAACAACGACGTCTCGTTTTGAGCTTCTTTTCACACGATTTCTTCAGTAGATCGAAATTGGGAGGAAAACTCCAAAGGGCTGTGAAAGACAAAGGGGAAATAATTAGTGCAAAATTCCAAGAAACCTAATAAGCAAGACAAAGTGATAAAAAAATATATCTGACAAAGTGATAAAAAAATATATCTACCTCATATCCTTTAGTTGGGAATTTAGACCAGGCTTGACGTTTATGATCAGGATCTCTGAATTCTCAACCACATCCAGATTCTCAAAACCATCAACATATGGTTTAAACACGATGCCGATACCTTCTACAGAAAAGGAGTTATCCACACAACCACCCAAAACCTAGAGAAAAGAACACTTAAATGATGCATATGAATTAAATAATCAAAAAACATTACATTCTCTCATTTAACAAAAAAAAAAAACAGTCTAATAAGTTAGAAAAAAATTTTCAAGAAATTTTCAAACAAATTCAGCAAAACAAAAAAACGGAATTCACCGAAAAAAATTCTTAATTATTTATACTTAAGGAAAGATTAAAAGTAAATAAAACCAACAGGAAAAGAGTGGAAAACCAAGACTTGATTAAATAGGCATGTACCTTTTTTATTCCAATCAGGTTGAACCCATCTTCAAAATCATCCATATCATTCTCATAAGGACCAGCACCCTCATAATCATATCCTGAAGCATAGACAGCATCAACAATAATCTTTGCTATATTACTTCGAGAAGATTCAAACAGTTGTGTCGGAAGTTGTGTGGCAAAATATTTGGATAGTTCGTCTTTCATGTCAAAATTCTCCATGCTTACAGTGTATTTGTTGATCTTCTTAATGACCTAGAACATAATGCATTGATGATGATGATGATGATGATGATAGTGGATGTTAAGTAATAAAAAATAATAATTAATAAAAACAAACTTGCATGTACCTTATCACAAACATTTTTCGAAAAAAACTTTTAGAGATTCAATTGAGGGGGGGGCAAAAAAACCAACATTTTTAGGAAATTCAAGGCTTGCGGGCCCTCTTTTTATTCAAAACTCCATCTGAGGAAGAAGGGTTTTAACAAAAAAAAAAATATGCAAAAACAAAGATTAATATATCTATATATAGAAATAAAATATGGGGGGGGGAATTGAAAATTAATGAGTTTAGGGGGGAAAAAAAAAACAGGCTGGAGGATAAATAAAAGAATGAAAAATGTTCCATTAGCACCTCATCAGAAGGGCCCAAAAAAAACTGTTAGCCTCCTCTGTGTTAGACTGATGGTACAGCCAAATTCAATAATAAAATCAAACAAACTATTGTTAGTAGTCAATAATAAAAATAAACACTACCGACTGATAATGAGGATGCCGAATTACCATAATTATCGATCACCGATGAGAGGGGTTCCTTCCTGCTTTATCGACAAAACAGTTTGAGCATATATTATACAATTAATACACATATATATATAAATAGAAAAAAAAAAAAAAAAAAAAAAACTGGTGTACAGAGATTATCCACAAATAAGCGAACAGAAAAATCGCCCCAAACAAAGTATAAAACATATTACAACAATTATGGTACAGATAATACTACTTAAATAAATATAATATATAATGGGGGAAAAACACAAAATATTGAAAAAAGGAAAAACCGCGAGAAAAAAAAACCAACTAGTTTCCTCCCTTTTTCTTCTTTTTTGTGTGGTTTTTTATTTTTTTAATTTTTCTTTTTCATTTTTTGAAACTTTTTTTTGTTTTTTATTTTCTTTTAACAAAAACCCATTCCAAAAAAGGAGAAAAAAAACAAAAATTATAATTTTAGAAAACAAAATTCTATGGGGTCAATAGTGTTAGAAAAAAAAAAAAAAAAAAAAAAGTATGGATCACGGGGGAATGGGTGTTGCCTCAATCACGGTTCAAAAAGGGTTGTCAACGGGAAACTAAGGCAATTATGGGAATCGTAGGGAATTTTGATGGGGGGGGGCAATTCAAAAAAAAGGATGGCAGCGGGTGTGATAATCGGTTTGGATACGGTACGCGGACAAAAAGCCAAGTGGTTTCTTCCCCACGGGAGGTTGCTTACATATATGGTTCGCGTTTTCCCACTGATGCCTTCAATATAAATCATATTAATATCATATATGTATAATATATATATGGATAAATAATAATAATAATAACTATAAATTCAAAAAGGTAAAAAATATTTAATAAATATACAGGGGAAAACAATTTGTTTTTTTTTTCTTGCGATGTGACTTAAAAACACCCTAATTTTTGCAAAAAAACTTCTTAAAAGGGGGAAAAACCAGGGACGAAAAAAAACGAAAGGGGGAGGAAGAAGGGAATACATTGCATTTTTCGAGTGACTCAACACTCCCTGATCCGATTTTCCATCTTAGAATCTTTCCCGAGATTAGCTTAGAATTTGTGTGTGTGTGTGTTATATATAATATTTATATATTATATTATATATAATATTATATATATATAGATTCGGTGTTTAAAGATTTTCGTGATAAACATATAATCCGATAAGATAAACTACATGGACAAATTTGTATAGAAAACGACTTAGGGTCGAAAACCCATTGATTTCTTACCTTAGATCTTTAAGAAGAAGATAATGTTGAGAGAGAGACAGGCGCTGCGGAGAGAGAAGTGAAATGGAGTGAAAGAAAATAGGGGTTTTTTTATACCCACCCTTGAAATTGACCGGGACTTTGCGAGGAATCCTTTTTGATTTTTCAAAAAAACATTTTACCAAAAACACGGGGGGGGGGACACTTAAAATCATTCCACACTTTAAATAATTTTCTTTTTTATTTTTCCAACCCTCCATATTTGATTTTTTTTTCTTACTAAATGAAAAAAAGAGTTATTTAACAAGAGTTGTATTTTCTTTAAATTAAGACAAAGAAAACAAAAAAAAGAAAAAAACTGCATATAAAAACTTACAAAAAAAAAACAATAAAAAAATAGTCATTGATGTAAAAGGGGTGTAAAATAAAAAATAAAAAAAAAAAACATATTTTAAAAAAAAAAAAAACAAGGTTTGAAATTGGGGAAAACGGGTGCCAAAAAAGGGGGGAAGTAAAAAAAATGAAAAAAAAAAACTTTCCGTCCTGTTTAAATTTGCCGTCAAACAGATTAAAAAAATATTTAAAGGCTTTTTTTTTCCTTTCCCCCCCCCCAAAAAAAAATAAAAAAATCATTCCTTCCCGGTGGCAATTTTACAAGGCTAATTATTAATAAACGTTTTGTTCCAAACAAAAAAAATGGTTTTTTCATCAAAACCCATTTGGATGCGCTCTTAGTTTATATATGAAATCTATCTATAATCTACTAGCCACCGTACCCGGCATAAAATCGTTGGCGGCGGTGGTGTTTGCCGGGCAACGGTGTTTGGGGTGGGGGGAGGGAACTGTCTGTTGGTGGTTTTTTTTTTTGCTGAAAGGCGCGCAAAGTGATGATGGAGTTGTGTAGATAACTGATGTAAATATAATTGATATAAAAGATTAATGAGATATTTTGAATTAATGACTGATATTGTAATTTAATCATTAATGACATTTTTGATAATTTCTCCATAACTTCTAAAGGGATGTTTGTTTTATTTATTAAATAGTAGAAAATTTATAGATAGTGTGTAATTTTTTTTATGAGGATTTAGGATAAAAACAAAACTAAAATGGGTTCTCTTTTTATTATTTATAATCTAAAAACGGTAAGTGCACTATGTCAATAGCAGTCTAGATTGTTTGGGCTTATTTTGTAATATGTCTTTGTATTGTGATTGTCATTAATGAACTTGATATTATGCATAGAATACTAGATTAAGTTTAAGTATTAAGTGTATAATTAATCTGCTTAAGGTGTGAAATTGCGGGGGGGGGGAGCATAGCAATTCACCATTGGGAAATACGACCCCGTATTTGCAGGGCCAAATATGAGCCAATCAAGATTACGACCTCGTAATTATGACGGGCTTGGCATGGAATGCGAGGCCGACTCGCTGAAGCCCATGTCGGGTGTTTCCTATAAATACCAAACCCTAACAGATATTAGGGTTGAAACCATTTGTCGGAAAAAATATTCAAAGCTAGTAAAGAAAGGTTATAGTTCAACAAGGGGTTTTGGTTTCCGCTAGGGTCCCGGAAAGGGAAAGATTTTGCGACCCCTTAGCGGGCAGCGGGCAAAAGGATTAAATATAGGGGGGGGAACTTTCGTGTTGAATCACCCCAAAAAGGTTATAGAGGAGTGTTCCGCCCACTAATGGATTTAAAAACTGGGGAGCCCAAAAAAAAAAAAAACAGAAACTTATTAAAAAACAAAACGATCCAAGCTCAAGGGGGGACTTAACAAGTTGGTTATTCCAGAGCCCTCTTTTTAAAAAAGGTGCCAACGGGGGGAATTGCAACTTACTTGTGTTATAATAAAAACACTAGGACAAGAATTGTTAAAACAGCAAAGTAAATAAAAAACAAAAGACAACAAAAAGGGCTTTAAGTTCGAATTACAAAAATTTATTTCTAGGCAGTCTAAAAATCATATGTTATCATTGGATTAAAACAGTTGAATACATGATCGATATTGTCAACTTGACTTACAAGAAATAAAAGAACTTACAATTGTTTAAAGTTTTAGACACACTAGAAAACTTAAACAATTTTACAATTTAAAGTGACACACACTTAAGGTGACAAACACAAAGAATGTAAATGATGCGGCTGTGTTGCTTTATATAGGGGGAGGAATTAGGGCAACACAGCCTTACAATGATAGTGATGGAATGGTGGTTGTCGACGTCACATTGGCTCCATGTCCTTCCATCAAGAGCCCTTGTCTTTTTTACCAAAACAGGTATGAGAGAGAAAACCCTGATTTTGGTCCCAACTGTACCTTTGCCATAGAAGGTATAATACAGTTGGAGAAACCACCATGTGACTTTTGTCTTTATCTGGTTTGAATTCTTCCCGCCTTGACTAACAATTTGGGCAGCACACCGCTGAAGAGAGTCACTGGACTCGCTGATGACTCGCTGACGACCAACGTCAGCGAGCAAGTCTTATCAGCGAATCCAAGACTCAACAATCTCCCCCTATTCGCTGAGAAGACTTGCTGAGTAATTTATACTTAAACTAAAATACAAGATAGATGGAAAGATGTCTTTTATATCATTTAAGTATATTACAAAGATAAATTTATACATGAAAGACATCAGAGTATGCTGCTTCTATTTCCCAAGCATCCTCTTGCTTGGCTATTCTCAGCACTGGATCATCTCTTCTGTTTGGCTTCATCAGCTCCTCATCAATCTTGCTGATGAATCCTCTAGGACTCGTCATCTTGGCAAACCTTTTCCTTATGCTAATAAGAAAGCCAGTGGAAGCTTTTTCAATTTTTGCCAGCCTGAAGAAGAGTTGATCATTCTGATAGTTTAGGAAGAATATGCCAGCAGGGGACTCAAGTACTCTCCCTTCTTCAAAGGCACTTCTGGCAGGTAGCTTGAGGTTAAGGGCAGCATCTCCAGAGATAGGAGTAAGATCAGCAGACAAGGTTTGATAAATTTGCTTTCTTTTCCTTTGAGCTCTCTTGCCTGCTGATGAAGAGATAGCTGCCGGAGTACCAAAGATTTGCCTCAGCATCGGCAGATCAGCTTTAAATTTGGTCTCGTACTCCCTTGCCCTTTCAAAATAACCCTTCAGCATCTGTTGAAGTTGGGCATAACTGGGAGCAGTCTTGTCTTTGATGAGCATGAATACTTCAAAACATTCTGAAGCACCCAAGTTGGTCAGCTTGACGTTTCCCAATCTTGATGGAACACTTGACCCTTCCCTTAAGAACTTCAGATTAGTTTGAGTTCCCATCGCTGCTTTAAATACCTCCACAACAGTTATCCTTTGTGGCTTCTTTCTGTCTGCCATGGCTTTCAGCCATTTCTCCTTCTCACCTTCAAACTTAGTTCTCTTCTCCTTGAGTTGCAACTCTACATCAGCATGTTTCTGCCTGTAGAGTGCCTCAGCTCCACCGGTTGTGACCAACAGCCTTTGCTCACCATCTAGCTGATCCTTTTGAAGAAGAGGCAGATGCTTGAGGTATTCAAGACTTTTTCTTTCATTTTCTTGATTTTCTTTGACTCTATCAAGCTCTTGAATAGCCTCTTCTTGAGTCTTTCCCTCAGCAATCAAGGCTAGAATGTCTATCATCTGATGCTGATAGCCTGATGGGGAAGTGATGGAAAGGTTCTCAGCAGAAAGAGAGGAAGAAACAGATGGTTGCTTGAAAAACCCAGATTTGGTAAGCTGCTTTCGGCGAGCAGCATACATAGGAGAGATTTGAGCATTTGCAAGGAATCGTTTATGAAAGACAGTAACATTTCCTTTGACCTGTCTGTGGCCATTTCTCTTTTATGAGCAGCTTTCCATGCCTCTTCAATGGCCTTATCACCCATCTGCTCATCCTCATCATTAACTTCTTCAACCTGGGAGCATTTGCAACTATTAACTGTTGCTCCCCCTCAACGTCAGCTTCTTTCTCAGCACTATCACCTTCAATTTTCTCCCCCTCAGCACCAGCAAGGGGAACATCCACATTTTCCTCGCTGACAGCTACAATTTGCATTTCATTATTGGTTTGAGTTTCAGTGGCTTCAGCGACATCATCCTCATTTAACACTTTGTCAGCAGAAGCATCATAGATATCATTTATAGCTTTGTTCATAGCTTCGCTGACAAGATCCATCATGGCATCATCCACTTTCTCCCCCTTGGAGGTTGTATCATTTATGACAACCTCCACAGTGGCTGTTGGTGCTGCCTGCTGCTTAAGAAGCTTAGATAGCAGCTCCTTGATCTCCCCAACCTCCTTCTCAAGCTTCTCTTGTCGTTGACGATCCTCCTCAGTGAAGGAAGCCTGAGGAGTAGGAAGATTTGTCACTTGGCATTGATAGCCTTGGTGTTGCTTTCAATTTGAGTGACCATTGAAGGGACAAGGTCAGCTAGCTGCTTTAATTCAGCAGAAGCAGCTGTGCTGGCGGAGAATGCTTTCTTGGCAGAGTAACTGGCAGCATTTGAAACTTTGAGCAAGGAGCACGAGTTGCCCTTGATGGCCTGCTGATCTTTTCTCAGTGAGCTGAGAGACACTCGAATCTTTTCTTGATCAGAAGCCACTGAGACAGATTTATCTTTGATTGTCTCAATACTAGACGAGTTCTTGCTCTGCTTGTTATACCAACTTTCCAATGTCTCCACCAATCTGTCAGCTCCTTGTTCATTGAGCTCGACAACAAGATTTGCAGTCTTGGTGAGATCATTTACTTGTTGTTCCACCCTTGCCAGCCTGTCAGCAGAGTAGGTAGAGTAAGAGATACCCAAACTCTTAGCTGTTTGAGGCTCAATATCTGGATTGGCAAATGATATGCAGCCAGAAACACTGGAGAATGAGGAAGGCATGCTGAGGGATAGCATGGTGTTCACTGGGAGCATGGGTGGAGTCTGAGGTCTTGAAGAAAGAGGAACTGCCTCAGTTTCAACACATTCGATTGTGACTGCTGTAGAGTTACCAGCAGCATCAGCATTAGTGGCTGCTGCATTTTCACTATCGACAGCAGCCTCGACATTTTCAATAATGTCTGCTGCATTTTCATCAACAGCAGCAGCCTCTTCATCATCAACCTCCATATCACTAGCATCAATTTCATCAGTTTGGTTGGAGGAATCCAGCTGGAACTCATCAACCATAAAATCTCCTATCTCCAAATCACTCTCATCCTCCATGAACTCATCATCAAGAACAGTTTCACCACTTCCCACATTCACAGTTTGTGTGACATCATCAGCACCCAACCCCATATCAACATCCTCAGCAATATTCTCCTCAGCAGACATACCAGCACCTTCAACAACATCATCTACCTGCCTTCTTTCAAAGGAAAAGTTTAAAGGGTTAGGGGAACCGGGTGCCTCGGCTTCGGTGTGTTGTGTCACCAAAGCATCATCGGCCAAAGAATTTGTTGTCTCTAGCATCACCTGTGATCTGGCTGCTGACAACGACTCAGAGGGTTGAGGAGAAGAAGGAATATCTTGGGGGGTAGACTCAACTCTAATGGGCTAGGGTGACCCTTGTTCTACACCAACCTCGCCTACAGAAATTTGAGGTGGCTGCTGAATGTTTCCCATATTCTCGTCAGTAGTCTTTTGGGAGACTGCTGATGGGCTGGCTGGGTATCTAGTGTCCTTGGGCAGTGAGGACTTCCTAACCTTAGTAGTTTTGCCCTTTGTTACTCGCTGCTGTTGTTTTGGGACATCAGCAGGAGGTGAAGTGGAAGAAGAAGAAATTGTGTTTTCTTGGTCTTTTTGGGAGCTTTGGAGGCTGCTGGGGGGTTTACCAGCGAACCAGCTCCAGAGGGTTGTTATATCAGGTATATACATAGAAAA
>CM067169.1:80603686-80640291 GCA_034093135.1 Erigeron breviscapus | reverse complement strand
GCAATGGGCATAAAATCGCCAGAATCAATACCATCTTCTCCATCACCAAAGAGAAAGGCTACTGAAGATGCTCCAGGACAGACATCAAAAAGAAGGGCCTGACTCTTATCATTTACTTGTTGTAAATTATTGTTTTATGAAAATTGTAAACTATTTTATCAGTTGATGTATGTAATAATAGTTGCAATTTTTGATTCATATAAGTAAATGATCAGATTTAGTCTAAGTTAGAACTTAAATGATGAAACTGAAAACACTCATGATCTATAAAGTGTTTTCCAGTAACTTAGATTTTTTAGACAAAATCAAACTTGTGTTTTTCAAGCATACAAAATTGTATAGATTCAAGCTTGAAAACACTTGCATTATTTCTAAACAAATAGTTAGAAAAGTTTGAGCTCGCCCGTGGTGTAATTCTTCCAGGTCTTCATATGCTCATAATTCTAACTAATGTCTTTTAAATATGATTGTGTCGAAAACTCACATTATTCATTTTTCATTAATATTTCTTATGCTTTTACATAACAAATGTAGAAAGGTTTACAACCCATATATTTGGGAAATGGAAACATGGTTAAACGCCAGGTATCGATGACTTTGATGGCACTGTTTGCTTGAAAAAACTCTGAACTAATATCAACTTCTTTTGGGCCTGCTTATTGTTGTTCATGCCTCTTCCAGTCAACGGATCGGGGTGACTTGACTTTCCTTCAATTGTCAAAGTTTTGTTTCCACAGTTTGGTTCAATCAATTTCCTTTTCGGACCATTGAATATCTGCAACTAGATCCTTTTTGGACCTAGTAGTTTGATGCCTATGGGCTATGGGTTTGATCCTAAATAAATAAGCATATGTGTTTTGACTAGAGTATCTCCAGAAGTCTTGCAGAATTTCTTTGATCTGGAGCAGTATCCTCTTCTTTCAGAACTTATAATTTGCAGGTAACTATTTGTGTACAGTTAATTGAACAATTCTTAAATCTGGCCATACTATAAATGTCAATACCAACCTGTGTACTTTTGAATGAGTCAGTTCATCTTTTCATTTAGTACTCTTTTCATCTCATTAAATCTAAAGAGAAAACTTGATGCAAATGCATTGCTTAATTCCATAAAAGTTGTTCAACCCTTGCAAACATACAAGAATTACCCATGTGACCAGATCAACATTTTTAGAACAAAAAGACTACGCGGAAAAAGGCTAAGATCAAATATAATCATAATAGGAATCAAGGACATATATATAATTTCAAATATGAAACTTCAAATAAGTCATAGAAAATAAGCTAAGAGAAAAAAAAGCCTTATGAAGATGGGCTATAAGACTAAGCTAATAATAGCCTTAAGTAAGCATATAAACCTCGGAACATAAAAAATGAGCTTATCATTCCTTGAAAGGCAAACAAGTTAATAAGCAATAAGCAATATCATATATACTCCACCATGTTTACTGAAGATGCACTATTTAATTAATTTCTCCCATCTGTTTTAGAGTTGCAAGGTCTAGCCTTCTGTTTTAACTTATTCAACATCCATGCCTACATGACTACATCTAGGTCTACCCAATGCAGTTACTTCCTGAACACATTGTTTATAATTGGTGCTCCATCCTAATTGCCTACTTACTCCTAATTCAAACAGATCACCACCAACTTATCGTCTATGGAACAAAATACCTCCATACAACAGATCTAATGACCGCCTAAACAGAGTATTGAGAGGGCGCAGATCTAAAGTTAAACAAATTAGACGCTCCAGATTGGAAGTCGAGCGCAACAGTTCACTACCCCAAAATAATTAGTACCTTACTTCAATAGGCTTACTAGTTTCTTCTCATATGGGTCATTGACCCATGAAAATACAAGCACATTGAATTAACCAAAAAATAAACCTCAGCAGTCATTGGTGGGGCTCTGTTCATCTTTTCATATAGTACTCTTTTCATCCAATTGTATCCAAATAAAAGTTGTTCAAAACCAGCAAACATCGATTTGATTAAAGTCGTCCAGGATAAGTACGGGGAAGACTATGAGGAAGAAGACTTCTTACATTTCGGGCCATAGATGTCATGGTAGAGAGGCTGAAACGCTTCGGGATCTCATCACCTTGGGTTGGATCATAATATGGAGATCCTTCCTGTGGCGGATGCAATGAAGTGTGAGACATCTGTGGAAACTGAAATTCATCGACTCCATTGGCTCCATTAAGTTGGTTCCAAGCCATTCGTAGCTGCTCCTGCTCCATCTCGTAAAAGTAACGCTGCCTCTCAATGTCCCAGATTATGGCATGAGTCCATATCTCTACCCGTTTTTCTCTTTCTTCTGCCCGTTTTTCCCCTTCTTTAGCCCGAATCTCAGCCTGATTTTCTCTTTCTTCTGCCTGCCGTTCTCTTTCCTCAGCCCGTTTTTCTCTTTTTTCTGCTAGCTTTTCTCTTTCTTGTTCACGGCGTTCTGCCTCTAACACCTGACGTTTCATCTGCTTTTGTATGTTGGTAACCATTGTCTTCATTTCGTCGTATTGTTTTTGGAGTATAGAAGATTGCTTGTCAATTAAGTATTGGAATTTGTTAAACAAGTATGTCATTTCCACATTTGGATTAGGGACAGGCGTCTGAGGTGGTGCTTTTCTTGAGCCTTCCTTTGGAAAGATAACTTGTTCCTCCATCTCACTATCATAAATTATGTATTCAGTTGGGGATTCTAAGAATTCGAGCATGCCAAATGATGCCTTTGATATCACACGGTGTACTGGGGGGATAACCCTGACGCATTCACCTTCAGACACGGCTCCCAATCTACAGAGTATCTCAGAAATGTAGTTTCCATAGGGAATGTATCGTCGACTTTGCTGCTCATACATATCCCATATGTCATCCATCATCAAATGTGCAAAGCTATACATGTAATCTCCTGTTAATAAAGAGTGGAGGACATGGATCTCACGACGATAGATCAACCTGCAAAAAACATCAGATCCACGAGAGAGAAACGTCGACTCAGCTATTCGCCACAAAACTTTCGCTAGTGGGGTCATCATTGATATCTCATACCCCTCTTTTTCCATGATCTCTACATTTTCCTCTCTCCCGAAAACCGTCTTACAGGCTTCACTCAATCTAATTCTGTTTTCTGCGGTGCTAGCCTGAGAATCCACTTCCTTGAAACACGTATATGGCAAATCTGTGCGAGTGTCAACTCCAAGAAGATCCCGGATAATTCTGGGAGTGATGGTATAGGAGTTACCATCAACAATGCCAGTCAATTCATCCCCATTTCTTGAGAGTGATGCCATCCACTGTTCGACAACCCGAGTATAAATCTTGTCGCAGTTGAAACTAAACAAATTTTCCCATCCCATCCACTTAAAACGTTCTATGATCGTATAACCTTCAAATTCTGCTGGATTCAGTGACTTGCATTTGAGGATACCACTGAGTTTCTTCATGAACAAGCCCTTTCGTTGTTCGAATGGATGTTCAGACAATGTTAATCCAGTAATATAATCGTAAGGAGATTGCGTATCCCGTTGGCGTTTTTCTCCAACTCCTGATGGTCTCATATCTGTTTAAGAAGGAAGAACTATAATCATTAATATACATCTACACAGTATGATTCAATTTAAGATGGGACCACGAAAAAGATCGCTAAGAATGATCATGTTTCATCTGATTAATTCTTTGAAACAAGAATCCTTCTGATTAATGACTTATATTCTTCATGATCTCAAAATATCGTCGTTACTTCCAAGTAAAATTCATGAGTCCATGACCATCAATCCAATTGCCACACCACAACATATATGCATCCCTGATACACATTCATATGATTATAACTAATAATTTTTTAAAACAAACATATATAGATCCCGATACACATTCATATGATTATGCACAAGGTTCACGATACAGACCGAAACTTAGTAGAAACACATAAGAAATCACATAAAGTGAAAAAACAGCCTAAATTTTAAATACTACCTAAACATAAGATTTACAAAAATTAAACCCAACATTACATCACAATTGGCACAAAGTATTTTTCAGGCAAATAATGACTTTGATGTTTATGCACAACATGGACATTCATTGAATTGCCACAACACATCATACATACATCCCAGATACACATTCATAAGTTTATGCACAATATGGACAAAAATTTAGCATAATCATACATACGAAATTACATAAATAAACATGAAACTCAGAAAAAGTCCGAAAATAGCCTAAATATTGAAACACCACCTAATCACAAGATTTACATATGAGAAATGATTCTTCCTCCTACAAATTTTTTGTTAACGACAAATCTACTCTACTCTAAACTACCCCAAATAATCCTAAACTACCCAAAGTTAAAACTAATCATGCATAAGGAGTCACTGTTTCATCAATGAGAGAGTGGCTTTTAGTAACCATTTACGACTACTCATATCATGGTCTTCCTAAATCAACAATCGATTACTATATTTATAAGCAATTTATACAGAAAATAACAAACAACATGTAACCAATTATGTTCAACTCGTTCATATATAATAAGTATAACCATAGTTCTAAGACCATTCCTAAATCCTAACGACCTCTTTCCTTGAAACCGAAGAGCTTGTCACTTGGTAACGCCGTGGACAACATCTCTTCGTTTGCTTGGTCAGTTTGGTGGTCTTCGGTTAAGCAACGAGGAAGTGAGTCAGTGACGAGGGCGTGGGTCCAAAAGGATATATGTGTGTGTGTGTGCGCGTGTAAAATGATAAAAGGAAGTGAACAGGTGTGTCAGTTTAGAAATGCTGATATGCTTTGAGCTGACACAACTCACGAAAGAAGTAGAGAAAACACTATTGGTAAAGTAAGTAAACATCCAATGTCGTCTTTCATGGGTTTTGGTGTATGGGGGAGGTTGAAATGTAGACAGCCTTACCTCTACCAAGGTAGAGAGACTGCTTCCAGGTTCTATCTAAATAATAGAAAACGACCTCCGGCCTTTGCATAGGGCGAGGATCGTACACTTGACCTCTGTCTCTAGAGCAGGAGTGTTAACCACTTGATCCGACCATGCTACTTTTGATAATTGACTAAAAGTAGAAAGAAAACACTATTGGTAATGGACTATAGGCAACAACTCGATGTGGTTAACAGAATACAAATTGTTGGTTGCACCTATAAATTAGAAAGAAAAATGTATAATATTTCAAATAAAAGTGATAAATTTGCCACAACTTTTGATTCATTCGCAATGTATAACTTTTATAGCAAAACTATACAAGTTAGTAATGCATATTTTTGGTATACTTGTCAAAAGTTGTGATATATTTTGATGCAAGAAGTACTCCATATATTTTGGTGAAAAATATGTATTTCTTATAGTTAAATCCTTGAAATAAATAAATCAGAACCACATATGAGAAAATTAATTAAGGCACATGAGTATTTTCTTCACCTACTACAATCAAATTTTTTGCCATTATAAAAAACTGAAAAATAAGAATGGTTTTTACCTTGTTGTAGAAGCGTCATAGTTGGTTCAATGGGGCTCTGCCTCTAATGGTTGTAGTGGGTTAGGGTTTGGTGGTTTAAAATGATATGGGTTTAATTCTTTGCCGTTTTTAACCATGTTAACGTACAGGACAGGTGAGATGGCTTCATTACCGGAAATGGCATTTCAATTGCATATTTTTATCACCGCAGCAAGGGTAGAATATGGAACAGTTTATAAAATAAAGAGTAAATTACATTTTTCGTCCCTGAACTTGGCTCGTTTTGCACTTTTTGTCCTTAAAGTGAAAAAATAGCACTTTTCGTCCATGAACTTGACACTTTTTCACTTTTCGTCCCCGCGATAACAGCTGTTAGTTTTTCTCCGTTAAAGTTGCAACATTCGTTAGTTTTTTTGTTCACTTTTCATCCTTCCCATTTTTTTTCACTTTATTTTCATTTTGATAATTTCATAACTGCCCAGCGATGTAGAAATCGTAAAGGAGTAGGCAACGAATCTCAAAAGAAACTATTGAATGAGTAGAGTCAGTATCAAATAATACAAAGAAAGCACGAAACTCTATGAACACATCGAACAAAACATTAAATAAAAGTACAATTAACACGATTAATAAATAAAATCAAACACATAATATGTCATCTCTACCAATGTACTAAAATACGATTGAGGTTTTCTTTAGGTGACACATGACACTATATTTAAACGACGCATGTATCTTTTAGGCTATACTTAATTAAACTTTTTTTTTCCTTTCAAAATAGCATTAATAAACAATAAATATTCATACTTTTAGTATTATTAAAAGTAGTATTATATTTATTATGATCATATCTAATTAAACATATATATGTAAATTATTTAACATTTTTGATTATTGAACTTTACAAATCATCAAACCAACCCATAATTATACTATAATGTTTTTGTTAAGTATATTGTGCTATCTAACTTGCGATAAATATATTTTAGTAAGTATAAATATAAAAAAAATGTAATATGTCTCTTGCTCTTTTTTTAAATACGGTTTATACACCATTGTACAGTTATGAAATTATCAAAATGAAAATAAAGTGAAAAAAAATGGAAAGGACGAAAAGTGAACAAAAAAACTAACGAACGTTTCAACTTTAACGGAGAAAAACTAACAGCCGTTATCGCGGGGACGAAAAGTGAAAAAAGTGCCAAGTTCAAGGACGAAAAGTGCTATTTATTCACTTTATGGACAAAAAGTGCAAAACATGCCAAGTTCAGGGACGAAAAATGTAATTTACTCTAAAATAAAAGGGCTCATATGAATATATATTTTATTATACTTTTAAGGAATTTAAACTTTGTATTCTGTAAGATCATTATATACCCGCCGCCAATCGCAGTTGGAAGAATGTGAGATTTTAAGGTTTTGTATGAGAAAAATCTTCATGGGATGCAGAAAATGGATTTTTAGCTGTTTTTAAAGATCAGAAAAGTTAAAGTCAGATCCCCTCAAGTTACCCCAACTTGAGGGGTAAAGTTAACACGATCTTGACCCTTGAATTAAAATCAAAGGTTAAGATACAAAATTGATTATTAAATCTTGACCTTTGATTTTTAATTAAGGGTTAAGATTTTCATAACTTTACCCCTCAAGTTAATACTTACTTGAGGGAATCCTCACCCTTATATACCAGCCGCCAATCGCAGTTGGAAGAATGTGAGATTTTAAGGTTTTGTATGAGAAAAATCTTCATGGGATGCAGAAAATGGATTTTTAGCTGTTTTTAAAGATCAGAAAAGTTAAAGTCAGAAAAAGGCCATTTATAATAGTTGGTTGGGAATGTGATTTGGGTTAAAAAATTGATTTTTTTAATTTTTGCTTTGCATAAAAAACAAAATGAGATTGCAAAAAATTTATAAAACTAAAAATATGATATTACAAAAATCATATACTAAAATCATCTTTTAGGTTGTGACCTATGGGTAAGTCTTTGATTTTGGGAGAATCAATCTAGGTTCGAGTCCATTTTTACATTTATGGGGTGAATTAAGAGATTTTCTGAAAGTCTTAAGTTTCATCTGAAACACGCGTGTAATGTATGAATAGATATAGATTATAATGTCACTAAAAAAAATCTTTTTTTAATTGCAAAAACCATACTAAAACTTAGATCATAATAAACAAAGCTGGATATCACAACGTGACACACATTACGTTGGCTCCGGGAGCACCACACGACCATCTATAACGCACCGTGATATCTTTCCCAATGTGTACTACTTCTCTAACCATGTTTAGAAGATTCCAACTCTCAAGAGACTCATAATTAACCTCCTATCAAGGTACTATCCAAAGGGTGCATATAACACACCTATTGATTAAAACATGAATGAGACCGTTACCTGACGATAAGGTCACACAAGACTCGGAGGTATGAAGAACATTTCATAAATGTTGTATACACAGGTTTGAACATTGATATCACACTATATACTTTTGGTTATATACTAGCACTAATGCTCGTGCGTGATGCACGGTTATTTTAAATTTTATTTATTTTTTTATCCATGAGTTAATATAAGTCATACCACTTTATTTTACTATATGTAATAACTTCAGTTATGGATGATCAAACATAAATATTTATTAGTAAATATTATCTATGGTAAATAAATTTTATAATTCAGATGGTTTGATGCTTGAAAAGATTAGTATCATATGCCAATGAGGTTGGTAGCCCATTGCTAAGGTGGTATCTCAACGGAGTTCGAAACTGTGTATTATTAAGATCTATAAAAAAAATAAAAAAATCAAGTTAACCCGTGTAAATTCTTTACCCAATAAAAAAAAAGATTAGTATCATATAATTAACTAATTAAAATATATACATATCATTAAAAATATATATATATATATTACATAACTTACTAACAATAATTTAACTATTAGGAAAAAAAATACATACCATGATGCTTTTTATATTTGGATTCAATGCTAAATACTTACTAAGTTAAACAGCATGTTGTCATCGACCAAAACAATATTATAATAATCTAGCTTTTATAGTTTAGCTGTTTAGGACACTAATAAAGTGATTATTGATATTATTATTCGAGATATTTATACCTATTGTGTAAATATTAAATCTTTTTTTATTCGTAAAAAATAAAATAAATTATATTAGAAACATATATTAAATATGGTTATCTACTATATAACGTAATTATTATCCTAAAGGAATTAGGAAACTTAATTTATTTATAGATTATTATTATCAGTAAAGATATACTTAACTTATAGTTTAAATAGGACACATGTCATTCATAGACTGCGCCAAGTGTCTTACGAATAATACTTCAATCCTGTTTTAGTATATTGGTAGATAGATAGTTGAATACAGTGAGTTAACACTGTATTTAACAAAAAAATTTCTCATTCGTAGCTCTTAAATATATAAATAACATGCACTAAACCATTATACACAACAAAACCACCTTTAAAACTAATTTCCAACCGCCATACAACACTCCTTTAATAAATATGGGTACAAATGTACAACAATTAGTTCAGTGATGACCGATCCAAGGTAAAATTCACCAGTGGCACAATCTAATAACCAAAGTTACCAAACCATCAAGTATACTAAAAATTAAAAAAATAAAAAATAAAAAATAGGCTGGGCAATATGTAAAAGATTTGAGTCTAAACATATCAATATTTGACATTGAACATGTTAAAAGTCTGAGAAAATTACATTTTTGGTCCATCAAGTTGGTAGGATTTTCAGTTATTGCCCTTAAGTGAATTAATTACAGAAAAAACCCTAAAGTTGGTCAATTTTTTCACTTTTCACTCGTGACTAACATCCGTCTATTTGGTCCGTTAAGTAAGGGGCAAATTTGTCATTTCACCATGTTCTTCTTCTTCATCTTCCACACTCAAGCCCATTTCCAAATTTCATTTCAATCATCATCATCATCTTTTTTCCCACCAAACACATCCCAAAAGCTAAAAGTTTTGAAGCTACCATCTTGATTTATAACTACCTAGCCTTCATATATTACCTTAAATTATATAACTCAGCTCAATAAAATCACATCACCATAATATATATATATATATAAATTGCAAATTCCATAAATATCATATGGGGACCAACCAAACTAAACAAATATCGCATTTTTCAAAATACCCAATTCGTTTCCTACATGAAATTTGTTCGATAATGGATTCTAAACCCCATCTTCTACTCAAACTACTCTTTTTTTACAAATCCAAAATCCCCATCTTTACCCTACAATCTTTTCACTAGCAAATGAGTTTCTGACCCGACCCAACAAAAGCACATTTATTCTCTCGCAACTATCACTGTCGTCAGTGGGTGGGTTTTTATCTCCATCACTTATTTATTATTCAAATTCGGCAGATCTGACAAAAAAGTGTTGGTGGGTTGGAGAACGGGATCTGGAAAAGAAGTTTTGGTAGGTTTTGAGATTCTTTTTTTTGTTGCAAAACTGATGTTGGTGGGTTTTAAAAAGAAGTGTAGTTATATATGTATATGTGATACATGTTTGTATGCATATATGCATATGTGATTGATATAGATATAGATACAGATTTTTGTGTGTATGAATGATTGGTTTTGGAAAAAATGTGATAAATATAGAAAAAGATATTGTTAATGAAGAAGTGGTGGATGTTTTGTATGTGATAGATATAGATATTATTGTTTTGATAGATATAGATACATAGATCAGAGATGATATAGATTGATGATATACTGATTTATGTATTCTATAAGATGTAGTGTAAATTTTATATAGATTGATGGATTGATGATGGTTGTTGTAAATTAGAGTTAGAATGTGTTTGGTGGGGAAAGAAATAATGATGATGATTGAAATAAAATCTGGAAATGGGTTTGAATGTGGATGGAGAAGAAGAACATGGTGAAATGTCAAATTTGCCCCTTACTTAACGGACCAAATAGACGGTTGTTAGTCACGGAGTGAAAAGTGAAAAAATTGACCAACTTCAGGGTTTTTTCTGTAATTAATTCACTTAAGGGCAATAACTGAAAATCCTGCCAACTTGAGAGACCAAAAATGTAATTTTCTCTAAAAGTCTATTAACAATATCAAATCGTAAATGGTATACTTATTTCATCCCACTTTAAATGTCATAACTTGATTTTTTTAAGTCTTTTTCCTATTTTGGTTTGTTTTATATAACATTTAATGTAAAGTATATGAATGGATTGGATTTTATATACATTTATTGATATAATATTCATCAATTACTATATAATACAAACAAAAATATTTACAGATAAAGTCGAAATAAAAATACTTGAACAGTCAAATTATTACAATTAAAAAAAAGACGAGGAAAGTGTAATTAAGATCCATTTTATGTATTTGTACTTAAAAAAATGTTTGGATTAACCTATGACCTATGTTTTAAGGTTATTCTTAATCTCTACTATCTTATAAAACATTTCCTCCCTATTTTTTCCCTCAAAAAAGAACTTGAATTACCTAATTTACTCCTCTCTTTTATCCATTAGTTTGAATATCATCACCTAATATACCTATAATACCCTTAAATCTCAACCACTCATTTTTTCTCTCTCCTCAAATCTCAACCACTCATTTTTTCTCTCTCCTCCATAAATCATTTTATTTCTCTAATTCATTCAAAATCTTTTATCTCAAAAACCGTATATCGATAAATTATAAAAACTATATGGGTGTTCTTAAAATTTCATGCTCTTTCATTAGAGATGTCATTCGATATACTTTCGACGAATTTTTAAATCCGAGGGCGGAGCTCGTACGGCTAAGGCATTTGGCTATCACACTCTATGACCTATCACCTCCTATGACCTATCACACTCTATGATCTATCACCTCCACCATCTCACCGCCGCAACGCGCGGGTACTTTCACTCGTTAAGAATAAACAATATATGGCTTATTTGTAAATTATTTTTCAATGTTTGGATTGGCTTAAGCTTTATAAGTTAATAATTTGTTTTAGATCTTTTAGTTAGCTTAACTGCTTAAGCATATATAGTAGCTTATGTTGATCAAATTACCAAAAAAACATGCTACATATTTTGTATTTAACATCTTATTGTTTGTTTGTTTTTTAGAACGAATAAGACAGAACTAGCAAGATGCTAGATTTGAAAGTAATAATACAAATACACACTTTAGCGTTTTCCCGAGGCCTTAACTGCGAGGTCCAACAAAAGGGTGAAAAAACTCTTGCCACTTACGGTGAGACGGAAGAAAACCCCCACCTATAGAGGCCACACCACTGGTTTTCACTCTAGGTTGTTTTTGATACAGACACATACAAGCCCCGAGGACGAACCACTTCAACCCATTAAACCTGACTAGATGCAAAAGCCAAACATGAAGAGTCATCTACAGAGTGGATTATCGTTCCAATCAACCCATGAAGCATGAAAATTCCGGCCCGATTCGTCATCCATAAGTAAGACGTAGACACAATGGAACTGAAGCATTCAAATTTACTTTCCTTAGTTCCATTATGAATAATATTGTTTCTCGTTTATGTCACCACCAAATAAATAATATTGTTTAGTTTTACTAATATATATTGAGTTTTAATCAAATGAAAACCAAAAAAAAAAAAACATCATCAAGTGTCAAATCTAGTCATACATTTCTCTCTTCTTTCATCTACCTTTTTTCTCCTTTTTCTTTTTTACCTTGTTCTTTTTATTTTATTTTTTTATATAATAGAACCCTTTAAGAAAAATTCTTGATAATGATACCGTACGAGCTCCGTACTTAATGGTATTAATAAGGGGTAGCTTGTGGAGTGATAAGTCATAGGGGTGATCAGTGAAAGCGTAATCTACTTGACGGACTCCGCCCTAGACTGACGGGCTCCGGTCTTAGTCACACGGACAACGCCCTTTGAAAATTTTATTTCTTATTTTTTTCTTTATGGGATTATATTTCAAAAAAATATATATATATATATTAGTAAATCAAAAAATATGGTAAAAAAATAAAAATAAAAGAAGGAAAAGAATAAAAAGGAGGAAATTATTAATTGAGATTTGGTCTTTGATTTTCAACATAATAATGATTTGCAAATAAACATTTACCATATTAGAGGAGTAATTATGATTTATATTTCATGGTTGTGATATTGAAAACATGTAAAAAGAAATAATCAACCAAAATCAAAGTACCACCACCACCATGACTCTGGTCCCTTCTTCCCCGCTTGCCACCACCACCATCTGCGGCTCCCTTCTTCCCCGCCTCCGCCACCACCACCGGCTATGTAAAATAGACTAAGCAAAAAAAAACTTATAAAAATGGGTTTAAATAAGCAAATAAGCCTAAGCTAATAATCTTTTCCGAACAGAAAAAATTAGCTTATCATGCATTGAAACACAAATAAGCTAATAAGCAATATGAAATATACTCCAGCATGTTTACAAAAGATGCATTACTGAATTATTTTCCCTAAGCACCATCTGTTTTAAAGTTGCAAAGTCTAGCCTTCTGTTTTGACTTGTTCAACATCCAAGTCTACCTGATGCAGTTACTTTCTAATTGCCTGCTCACGAACTTATCATTTATGGAACAAAACATTGTCATACAACAGATCTAATGACTGCCTAAACAGATTATTAAGAGGGCTTAGATCTAAAAGTTATAAAATTAACAAATTAGACGGTCCAGATTGGAAGTCAAGCGTGGCAGTTCACTACTGCAAATCATAAAGAATATAGGCATAGTAGTTAATTTACTTATCATAACATGCTTAATAATTAATACCTTAGTTCAATAGGCTCAAATCTATTTAATACTATATTATTCGGAAAGTTTGTAGTAATAGATAGAGTATTTGCCTTCAGTTTCCCTAATAGATTTTCATTTACATACTATATCTATTTTGTTGACCTTTTAGTTCAAATGGACCAATTTTGTCAACCCAAAACAGAACTGAATTCTTTGAAGTTTTATTGTAACTTTTGTGGATACATTAAAACACATGTCAAGGTTAAAGCACCTACAGAAGACCCGGATGACTATAATATGGGTTACTATGCAATGAGTAATGTGGCTTGCAGACCCACAACAACTAAGATGAAGAGAAACCAAATCACATGTCAGTCAAGCCATTATAAGACTTTATGAAGTCTGAACTGGCCATGTTTGTCACAGAAAAATGATGAACCTTGGTCGTAGTCGGCTAATTAAAATTATGGGTTGGACACTAATCCTATATACAGAGTATCATTCACATTCATGTATTTGAGTGCTTTGAAAATTATTGTATGATTTTAAAACTTCAATTATAAGAACAACTTCGTTCCTCAATGTCATATGTCCAAAGTAAACCAACCAAGATGACATGAACCAAAGATATACTCCACCATGAAGCATCAAATACGTCTAAGCTATAGAAAATAAGCCAAGAATAAAAAAAAATGAGCTTATCGTGCCTTGAAAGGCAGATAAGCTAATAAGCAAATCAAATATATTCCACCATGTTTACTGAAGATGCATAACTGAGTTATTTTTCCCCAATCACCATCTGTATTAAAGTTGCAAAGTCCAGCCTCCTATTTTGGCTTTTTAAACACCAATACATACATCCAGGCCTACTTCTAATTCACACGGATCTAATGACCGCCTAATCAGACTATTGAGAGGGCTTAGATCTAAAGTTCACAAATTAGACTGTCCAGATTGGAAGTCAAGCATAGCAATTCACTACCGCAAATCATAGTTTGCTTATCGTAACATTCTTAATAATTAGTACCTTACTTCATTAGGCTAAACAGTTTCTTTTCATATTGCTCATTGACCCATGCTTATAACTTATAGTGATAACTATATAGTATAGAATACAAACAAATCTACCAAAACAAAAACCTCATCAGTAATTGATGGGACTCTGTTCATCTTTTCATATAGTATTCTTTTCATTCCACTGAATCTTAAAAGAAACTTCATGCAAATGCAATGCTTAATTCCATAAAAGTTGTTCAAAACTTGCCAACATCGATTTGATTGAAATCTTCCAGTAAAATAAATACAAATCATACTAGAATTAAAATATCATAAAAGGCCTATCAATCTTACTATGTGACCAGATCAACATTTTCGGAACAAAAAGACTATGCTGAAAAAGGCTTCTTGCGTCTCGGGCCATAGATGTCCTGGTAAAGAGGCTGAAACGCCTTCGGGATCTCATCACCTTGGGTTGGATCATAATATGGAGATCCTTCCTGTGGCGGATGCAATGAAGTGTGAGACATCTGTGGAATCTGAAATTCATCAACTGCATTGGCTCCATTAAGTTGGTTCCAAGCCATTCGTAGCTGCTGCTGCTCCATCTCGTAAAAGTAACGCTGCCTCTCGATGTCCCAGATTATGGCATGAGTCCATAACTCTGCCTGTTTTTCTCGCTCGTCTGCCTGCCTTTCTCTTTTTTTGACCCGGTTTTCTCTTTCTTCCGCCCGTTTTTCTCCTTCTTTATCCCGAATCTCTGATTGTCTTTCTCTTTCTTCTGCCCGTTTTTCTCGCTCGTCTGCCTGCCTTTCTCTTTCTTTGGCCCATTTTTCTCTTTCTTCCGCTTGTTTTTCTTTCTTTATCCCGAAGCTCTGACTGTTTCTCTCTTTCTTCTGCCCGTTTTCCTCGCTCGTATGCCTGCCGTTCTCTTTCTTTGGCCCATCTTTCTCTTTCTTCCGCCCGTTTTTCTCCTTCTTTATCCCGAATCTCGGACTGTTTTTCTCTTTCTTCTGCCCGTTTTTCTCGCTCGTCTGCCAGCCTTTCTCTTTCTTTGGCCCATCTTTCTCTTTCTTCCGCCCGTTTTTCCCCTTCTTTATCCCGAATTTCTGCCTGTTTTTCTCTTTCTTCTGCCTGTTTTTCTCTATTTTCTGCTAGCTTTTCTCTTTCTTTTGCTAGCTTTTCTCTTTCTTGTTCACGGCGTTCTGCCAACACCTGACATTCCATCTGCTTTTGTATGTTGGTAACCATTGTCTTCATTTCGTCGTATTGTTTTTGAAATATAGATGATTGCTGGTCAATTTCCACGTTTGCATTCGGAATGGGCGTTTGAGGTGGCATGTACTGGTATGTTTGAGAGAATTGATTAGTAGGTTTGGGCTGAGGAGGTGCTTTTCCTGTGCCTGCGTTTGGAAATGTAATTCGTTGCTGCATCTTTCTATCATAAATTATGTGTTCAGTTGGAGATTTTAAAAATTCGAGCGTGAAAAATGATTTCACTGATATCACACGCCACATTGGGGGGATCACCTTAACGTATTCATCTTCAGACACGGCTCCCAATCGATAGAGTATCTCAGAAATGTAGTTTCCATAGGGAATGTATTCTCGATGTTGCTGCTCATACATATCCCATATTTCATGGATCATCAGATGTGCAAAGCTATACAAGTAATCACCTGTTAATAAAGCGTGGAGGAGATGGATCTCATGAGGATAGATTGACCCCGTGAGAAGATAATCACGAGAGAGAAATGTTGACACACCTATTCGCCACAAAACTTTTGCTAGTGGGGTCATCATTGATATCTTATACCCCTGTTTTGCCTTGATCTTTACATTTTCCTCTCTCCCGAAAACCGTCTTGCAGGCTTCATTCCATCTAATTTTGGTTTCTGCAGTGTCAGCCTTGGAATCCACTTCCTTATAACGTATATATGCCAAATCTGTGCGAGTGTCAACTCCAAGAAGATCCCGGATAATTCTTGGAGTGATAGTATAGGACTTCCCATCAACAATGCCAATCAATTCATCCCCATTTCTTGAGAGTGATGCCATCCACTGTTTGACAACACCTGTATAAATCTTGTCACAGTTGAAACTAAGCAAATTTTCCCATCCCATCCTCATAAAACGTTCTTTGATCGTATAACCTTCAAATTCTGTTGGATGCAATGACTTGCATTCCATGATACCCATGAGTTTCTTCATGAACAAGCCCTTTCGTTGTTCAAAAGGATGTTCGGACAATGTTAATCCAGGAATGAAATCGAAAGAAGCTCGCGTAGCCCATGGGCGTTTTTCTTCAACTCCCGATGGTCTCATATCTGTTTTAGAACGAAGAACTATAATTATTAACATTCATCTACACAAAACGACTCAATGTAAAAATGGTGATGCCAAAAAAGATCTCTCAGAATGATCATGTTGCATCTGATAAATTCTTTGAAACAAAAATCCTTATACCAACATTATGCTTCGGATATCCTGTGTAACACTCAGACCACAATAGTGACTTATATTCTTCAGGATCTCAAAATATAGTTATTACATCCAAGTAAAATTCATGACCATTATTTCAACTACTACAACTCAACATATATACATCCTGGATACACATTCATATCGTTATGCACAAGGTTCACAACACGGCCAAAACTTACCATAAACAGATAAGAAATCATAGAGTACAAAATCAGCCTAATTGTGAAATACTTCCTAAACAGAAGACTTACAAAAATTAAACCCAACATGACAACACAATCGGCAATTCTACTTACAACCCTAAAGGTAAATTGTCAGGTTTTATCCCGAAGTATTTTTCAGGCAAAAAAATGACTTTAATGTTACTATCTATAAAAGCTTGCCATAAAATTCATGACCATTACTTCAATTTACATACATCCCAGATACAGATTCATATGTTTATGCATAATATGAACAAAAACTTGGCATAAAAATACATACAAAATGTAAAATTCACATAAATACAGATGAAATTCACATAAAGTGCAAAAAAAAGCCTAAATGTTGAAATACTAACTAATAGGAAGATTTACATAAGAGAAATGATTCTTCTTCCTACTTTTTTTATTTTTATTTTTGAACTACAAATATCCTCTACTTCTAAATTACCCCAAATAATCCAAAACTACCAAATGGGCTGACAACACATTGGTTTTTCCTTGTACATTTTGTGCTTACAGATATACTATCATTCTACACATATGATGATTATAAAACTGGATTTCATAATCAGCCCACCAAAAACTCTGGAACACATATAGCATAAATAGATATATTTGTCTAAAAGAAAACATACCTCAACTTGATAGTTGACACCCTTTTTGTGGAATTGGAATTTTTTTTCCTCTTTTTGTGTAAATATAAATATTTTGTTTGTTTTTTTAAGTATAAAAATATTTGTAGATGAAGGACACTTTTGTTGATGAAAAAGGTTAGAATTTGAGAGAGGAAGGTACATGGGCGTCACGGCAACCTCAACATTATAAGGTGCAGGGCATAGCTTCAGAGACTACACCTGCACTCTCTCTCTTTCTTTCTTTCTTTTTTTAATCACTTACTTAAAACACTAATTTCTAATTACATCTATTAATTTCATCGTATGATTGTCCTTGGGATTTAGCCCAACTGGACATTTAATGCCCCTTATATCTTTCAGCCAAATGTTGGTCACGGGTTCGAAACCTTTGAAATGCATATTGGGAAGTCCTTGCCAATGAGGTGGGGCATGGGGGTTTTCTCTAGCATTTAGCTGGTTTTCTCCAGAACGGTAGTGACTTCCACCGCCAGTCATGCCCTCGGATTGACTGTGCTGGTGACGTGGTCGATCTCTACCGGACGATGAAGAGGCATGCCGCTGAGTCCAATCACCACTGCTGTTCAAAAAAAAAAAGATTGCATTTTTAAAAATTTCAATAGAATACTAAAATTTATACATAACTCGTATGTTAAGATATAACGAGAGCAAGTACCCGCGCGTTGCGGCGGTGAGATGATGGGGGTGAGATAGGTCATAAAGTGTGATAGGTCATAGAGTGTGATAGCCAAATGCCTTAGCGTACGGGCTCCGCCCTCGGATTTAAAAATTCGTCGAAAGTATATCGAATGACATCTCTAATGAAAGAGCATGAAATTTTAAGAACACCCATATAATTTTTATAATTTATCGATGTACTGTTTTTGAGATAAAAGATTTTGAATGAATTGGAGGAATAAATGATTTATTGAAAGGACTGGACTCGATAAACCGAAAACTGAAAATATATATATTTTTTTTTTCCAGTAAACCCCCACTGCGTCGCAGTGGGGTTGAACACCTCCCACTGCGCCGCAGTGGGATTATTCTGACCTGCGAGTGAAAAGTCCCCCACTGCGCCGCAGTGGGGTTGAGGCCCTCCCACTGCGCCGCAGTGGGATCCTACTGGTCTCAGACCTGTTCAAAATTCTGCAACTCCAAAAATGTTTGACACTTAGATCAACCTTCAAATCTTGCATAGTCATGACTAACATTTCAAAACATAACCAGAAGTTGTAACAAGTATACAAACACATTTTCAAACATAATTACCGCTTCATCTTGACCAAGGTTACATAAACCCCAATGATGGGTCATTTACCCGTTTTGACACCCTTTCATCCAAAATGCCACTATGCAATTTCTAAAAGACTTTACACTTGTTCAATTGCAGAACTTCAACAAAATATGACCTTTTTAACCAAAATGTACCAAGAGCCTTGAGAGAAGGGATTTCTAAGCCTCTAACCAAAAGTTCGTCATTCATCCATGAATGACCTAAATACCTTCAAGTCTTGCACAAACTTTACTTCAAGAACTTCAAGCTTATCAACAACTAGTTCCTTCTTCCGGAACTACCTAAAAAAAAGGGTAAACAACTAAAATATAAGCAAAGGCTTAGTGAATATACTTGCATACAATTACGATTACGAAGGAGGGCAAAGTACAAGGACTATCACAAGTAACCTATAACATCGTCATGTCACATTTACTTGCTCACCTTGCACCCTAAACACATATATGGATTAACAACTTCAACATGGTGGTCTTTCCACACATGGATAATCAACTTCAACATGGTGGTCTTTCCACACATGGATAATCAACTTCAACATGGTGGTCTTTCCACACATGGATAATTACTTCAACATGGTGGTCTTTCCACACATGGATAATCAACTTCAACATGGTGGTCTTTCCACACATGGATAATTACTTCAACATGGTGGTCTTTCCACACATGGATAATCAACTTCAACATGGTGGTCTTTCCACACATGGATAATTACTTCAACATGGTGGTCTTTCCACACATGGATAATTACTTCAACATGGTGGTCTTTCCACACATGGATACCAACATAACATAAAAGTATGCAAATATACTCACCTCCTCCGCAATTAGAACAACAATGCTAAAACGATTAAGCACAAACAAGCTTCAACCTATAATCATATCATAAAATGCATAAGCTTATATTCACAACTTGACTAGCTTAACCTAGCCATACTCAATCACTAGCCTTTCTAAACCCAAAACCCAACCCATTTGTCATTGAGTTGCTTTCATCTTTAACAACAACATTAGGTAGTTCATCCTACCAATTTCATCCACCTTTCAATAACTAGCAAAAATTCATCTTTTCACATTAACTAAAATTTTCACATGAACTTATCCATTTCATAATCAAACTCAACATATAACTCAATGACAACTAGGTTAACTAAGGAATTGGGAAGAATTAACCATAATTCATTTTCTAGCAAAACCCCCAATTTGGTTCATCCATGAACCCTAATTTCAAAAGAAAGATGAAAAACTAAATTAGGGGAAATCAATACCTCGCAACAATAAGCTAAAACAAGACTTAGATGGAAAAATTCTTCTTCCCCTCTTTTCCTCTTTGAAATTCGGCCACCACCACCTTCCACCACAAACCCTAACTTTTGAATTCTTGAATGAAGATTAATGATGGTGATAGTTATTGTTCTTGATTTAAAGAGAAATAGCTTTGATTTCCTTTGCATGAGATGGAATTGGAAGAAGAAGTAATAGGTGATGGAGTGCTAGCCAATATATTGAAATGGGAGGTGAGTCATGAAATTGAAATGGCTGGCACATCATGGGGATGCCACGCCCCTTACTACTTTTGGTAATAACATACCCGCTATCCGCTAAAGTTCCAACTAAATTAACCCCATATCCAAAAATAAAATACTAGGAATTTAATTTAATGTCAAAACTATAAAAAGGGGTTAATTTCTTTTACCTTAAAATCTTTGGGGTGTTACAACTCTCCCCCACTTGGAACGGATCACGACCTCGTGATCCAAGCCATATGCAAAGACGGATAGTAAACTAGGACGTCATGCTCGGACTCCCATGTACAATCGGACATCTTACCATGCTTCCACAAAATCTTATAAGTCCTCGCCGTCTTATTTTGTATTCTTCTAAGCTCTTCTTCTACTATGGCAATAGGTTCTTCAACATAGTTCAACTTATTATCAACCTCAATTTCTTTCAAAGGCACATAAGAAGACTCATCGGCAAGGCATTTTCTAAGATGTGACACATGAAAAGTTGGATGGATTCCCGAAAGTTCATCCGGTAACTCCAAACGGTAAGCAACTTTGCCAACCTTAGCCAAAATTTTAAACGGGCCAATGAATCGGGGACTTAGTTTCCCACGCTTTCTAAATCGTAGCACACCCTTCCATGGGGAGACTTTCAACAAAACACGATCGCCCACAAGAAACTCAATCGGTCTTCTCCTTTTATCCGCATAAGACTTTTGCCGATCTTGAGCCGCTTTTAATCTCTCTTTGATCACATCTATCTTTTCGATGGTTTTTAACACCACTTCCGTGCCACCTATTTCTCTTTGACCTACTTCTCCCCAACAAATTGGAGATCTACACTTCCTTCCATACAACATTTCATATGGCGGCATTTGGATACTAGAATGGTAGCTATTGTTGTAAGAGAATTCTACCAAAGGCAAGTGAAGATCCCAAGTGCCTCCAAAATCGATTATACATGCCCGAAGCATGTCTTCAAGCGTTTGAATAGTTCTCTCACTCTGACCATCCGTTTGTGGGTGATAGGCGGTGCTAAGCTTGAGCTTGGTACCCAAATCTTCATGAAATTTCCGCCAAAAGTGAGAAGTGAATCGAGTGTCTCTATCCGAAACAATGGAGATGGGAACTCCATGTCTAGCTACAACCTCTTTTACGTAGATCTTTGCCAACACTTCAGATGATGATGCCTCACGAATAGGAAGAAATAAGGCACTCTTGGTTAATCTATCGACTATTACCCATATAGTATCAAATTGATTTCTAGGGGTCTTGGGCAATTTTGTGATGAAATCCATGGTGATCTCTTCCCACTTCCATTTGGGAATTTCCAACGGTTGCAACATACCATAAGGCTTTTGATGCTCCGCTTTCACTTGTGCACAAGTCAAACACTTTTCGACATATTTCACCACATCTCGCTTCATTCCGGGCCACCAATATTCTACTTTCAAGTCATGATACATCTTTGTAGCACCCGGGTGAATAGAATATTTGGATTTGTGAGCTTCATCAAGTAGAACTTGTTTCAACTCACAAGAGAAAGGAATCCAAATTCTCCCAAATCGTACGGTAAGGCCACGAGAATCCTTGGTAAAATATTGGATTTGACCTTGAATCCTTTCTCTCTTAGGATCTCGTTGCAAGGCCTTTTCTTGAGCTTTTCTAATTTGATCAAAGAAGTCATTAGTGATCAAAACCCAAAGGGGAGAAACGACTAAGGCATGATGAGAACTCTTCCGACTCAAGGCGTCCGCTACCACATTAGCCTTCCCGGATGATACAAAATCTCGCAATCATAATCTTTCAAAAGATCTAGCCATCTTCGTTGGCGATTGTTGAGATCTCTTTGCTCAAAGAAGTACTTGAGGCTTTTATGATCGGAATAGATAGTAAACTTGACTCCATAGAGGTAATGACGCCAAATCTTCAAAGCAAAAACCACCGCCGCTAACTCTAAATCATGGGTAGGGTATCGCTTTTCATGCTCTTTCAATTGCCTCGAAGCATAGGCAATGACTTTACCCCGTTGCATAAGAACACAACCTAGGCCATTAGACGATGCATCACAATATACCACCATATCTTCAAGACCATCGGGCAAAACAAGAACCGGTGCTTGACTTAATCTTTCTCTTAGTTGTTGAAAAGCCACTTCTTGTTCGCTTTTCCATTCAAATTTGGTATTTTTCCGAGTCAACTTGGTCAATGGGGAAGCTATTTTGGAAAAGTTTTGGATAAAACGACGGTAATAGCCCGCTAAACCAAGAAAACTCCTAATTTCCGTCGGATTCTTTGGTTGCTCCCACTTCATCACCGCATTAATCTTAGCCGGATCCACCATAATTCCTTCACTACTAACAACATGACCAAGAAATTGCACTTCTCTTAACCAAAACTCACATTTGGAGAATTTGGCATAGAGTTTCTCCTTACGTAAAGTTTCCATCACCTCCCTTAAATGAACTTCGTGATCGGTTGAGCTTTTGGAATAAATAAGAATATCATCAATGAAAACAATCACGGACTTATCAAGCATAGGGCGACAAACACGGTTCATGAGATCCATGAAAGCCGCGGGAGCATTTGTGAGACCAAAAGGCATGACAACAAACTCAAAATGACCATAACGAGTACGGAAAGCGGTTTTAGGAATATCTTCATCACGTACTTTGAGTTGATGGTAACCCGAACGAAGATCTATTTTAGAGAAATAGAACGCTCCTTGAAGTTGATCGAATAAGTCGTCGATTCTAGGCAAAGGATACTTGTTCTTTATGGTGACTTTGTTGAGCTCACGATAGTCGATACACATACGCATGCTTCCATCCTTCTTCTTAACGAAAAGTACCGGTGCGCCCCAAGGAGAGTTACTAGGTCGAATAAAACCTTTATCAAGTAGTTCTTGTAATTGCTTCATCATCTCTTGCATTTCCGTTGGAGCCAAACGGTAAGGAGCTTTAGCAATGGGGTTAGCCCCCGGAATGAGATCAATTGAAAACTCAACTTGCCGTTCGGGGGGAATACCTGGCAAGTCTTCGGGAAAAACATCGGTAAATTCACTAACGATTGGAATGTCTACGATAGATAAAGGTTTCTTTTCAACATTAACAATGTGAGCAAGGTAAGCATGACATCCATGAGACATATAGCGTTTGGCACGAGCAAAGGTACAAACGGCTATAGAACGCTCCTTCCTATCACCATAAACCACCAAATCTTCACCTTTGGAGGTCTTTACATATATTGCCTTTTCATCACACGCGATTTTAGCGTTATAAGAACTCAACCAATCCATTCCCAAAATTATGTCAAACTCTCCCATCGGAAAAGGAATTAAATTGGCTTGAAAGAGTTCCGAAGAGATTTTGATCTCACACCCTATATACACATCCTTCACTAATTCCATCCTACCATTACCAACCTCAACTTGCAAAATATTATCTAGACTTGACTTTGACACGGGAATAACATGAATTACTCTAGTTGCAACAAATGATCTATTTGCCCCCGAATCAAAGAGAATTCGCATAGGCACATTATATACGAGGAATGTACCTGTGACAACATCATCCGTGCTCCTTGCTTGCTCCACCGTGAGTTGAAAGGATCTTCCTCGTGGATTCCCATGTGCTTGGACATTCTTTCTCTCCGCCTCCTTTCTCCTCTCTTCAAGTCTCTCTTCCTCGGTCAATTTAGGACATGAGCTTCTCATGTGACCCTCCCCGAAGCACTTAAAACAAATGACAGGTTTTCGAGGCTTGGACTTGCACTCCCGGCTAGTGTGTCCCGGCTTCCCACAAGTATAACATCCCTTCTCCGATGCCTTGCACATTCCCGAGTGATTCTTCTTGCATTGACGGCAAAAGGGGGTGTTTCTTCTATGTGAGTTGTTACCGGAGCTACCCTCTTGTCTAAACCGTTTGTTAGGAGAGTTCGTTTCTTCATGCTTCCTTTTCAATTCATCTTCCTCCCCCCTAGACTGCTCAATCTCATGATCCCTAGCCACATCCGCCAACATGGAGAAAGAATCCATTTGACGGAGGCTTATCTTCTCCCTCAAGCTCTTCTTCAGCTTCATATAAAATTGCTCCTTTAGCAATTGATCGTTCTCAAGAAATTCCGGACAAAATTGAGCTTTATCCAAGAATTGAGCTCGGAATTCATTTAAGCTCAAGGTGCCTTGACAGTCATTGAGAAATTCGCTTCTCAACTTGGTCACTTCGGCCTCCGATCTAAATTCCTTGAAAAACATAGTCTTGAATTCGGGCCATTCTACATGATCTAAAGCTTCCTTCTTAATTGCCAACAAACCATCCCACCATCTCTTCCCACTGTTCCTTAGCATACCCACCGCAAAGATGACCTTCAAGTGTGAGGGGCATTGACTAGTGCGGAACGCCCCTTCTATCTCCGATATCCACCGAGTACAAACGATGGGATCACGATCACCGTGATACTCAGGTGGGTGGCACACTTCAAAGTCTCGAAAAGTGAACTTCTTCTTATAAACCTTCTCCCCGGTTACTTCCACCTCCCTTTCATCTTCAGCCTTCTTGCCTTTATCTTTGGCATCTCTTTTCTCAAACTCCCGTTGCACATTGACCGCAACCTCTTCTCTAATCATTTGAGCAATGTGATCATTCACAGCTCCTTCTAAAGTTTGATTCAATCTTTTTAATAAAAGAGGAGTATACTTCTCCAATGCTCTCCCTATTTGGTTCGAGATATCCATACTATCCTCGGCAAATATGGGCTCTTCTTCTTCGTTCTGTTCGTTGTGCTCATCTTCGTCATTATGATAATCGGCCATACTATAATAAGAGTAGATAACACGGATTTAATCACGCAACCTATCTATCTCTACGACTAGAAGCCAAAACCTATAACTTTATACTAAACCGTCCCAAGGTTTGCTGCTGTTAGTTTATAAAGTTGTTAGTATTTCAACCACAATAAGGCCGGCTTCTTATTGTGCTTTAATACTCGCAAGTTTATAAGCTAACATCATTAAACACTCTTTCGGTCCCATATAAAATTTCGGCTACCTAAGGTCGAGTCTCAACTAAGGTTTAAGTCTAGGCACTCTCTACACGAGGGAATACCTAAATCCCTTAAACCTTGGCTCTGATACCAACTTGAAAGGACTAGACTCGATAAACCGAAAACTGAAAATATATATATTTTTTTTTCCAGTAAACCCCCACTGCGTCGCAGTGGGGTTGAACACCTCCCACTGCGCCGCAGTGGGATTATTCTGACCTGCGAGTGAAAAGTCCCCCACTGCGCCGCAGTGGGGTTGAGGCCCTCCCACTGCGCCGCAGTGGGATCCTACTGGTCTCAGACCTGTTCAAAATTCTGCAACTCCAAAAATGTTTGACACATGGATAATTACTTCAACATGGTGGTCTTTCCACACATGGATAATCAACTTCAACATGGTGGTCTTTCCACACATGGATAATCAACTTCAACATGGTGGTCTTTCCACACATGGATAATTACTTCAACATGGTGGTCTTTCCACACATGGATAATCAACTTCAACATGGTGGTCTTTCCACACATGGATAATTACTTCAACATGGTGGTCTTTCCACACATGGATAATTACTTCAACATGGTGGTCTTTCCACACATGGATAATTACTTCAACATGGTGGTCTTTCCACACATGGATAATTACTTCAACATGGTGGTCTTTCCACACATGGATAATTACTTCAACATGGTGGTCTTTCCACACATGGATAATTACTTCAACATGGTGGTCTTTCCACACATGGATAATCAACTTCAACATGGTGGTCTTTCCACACATGGATAATCAACTTCAACATGGTGGTCTTTCCACACATGGATAATCAACTTCAACATGGTGGTCTTTCCACACATGGATAATTACTTCAACATGGTGGTCTTTCCACACATGGATAATCAACTTCAACATGGTGGTCTTTCCACACATGGATAATTACTTCAACATGGTGGTCTTTCCACACATGGATAATTACTTCAACATGGTGGTCTTTCCACACATGGATAATTACTTCAACATGGTGGTCTTTCCACACATGGATAATCAACTTCAACATGGTGGTCTTTCCACACATGGATAATCAACTTCAACATGGTGGTCTTTCCACACATGGATAATCAACTTCAACATGGTGGTCTTTCCACACATGGATAATCAACTTCAACATGGTGGTCTTTCCACACATGGATAATCAACTTCAACATGGTGGTCTTTCCACACATGGATAATCAACTTCAACATGGTGGTCTTTCCACACATGGATAATTACTTCAACATGGTGGTCTTTCCACACATGGATAATTACTTCAACATGGTGGTCTTTCCACACATGGATAATCAACTTCAACATGGTGGTCTTTCCACACATGGATAATTACTTCAACATGGTGGTCTTTCCACACATGGATAATTACTTCAACATGGTGGTCTTTCCACACATGGATAATTACTTCAACATGGTGGTCTTTCCACACATGGATAATTACTTCAACATGGTGGTCTTTCCACACATGGATAATCAACTTCAACATGGTGGTCTTTCCACACATGGATAATTACTTCAACATGGTGGTCTTTCC
Source organism: Erigeron breviscapus (assembly GCA_034093135.1). Taxonomy (NCBI): domain Eukaryota; kingdom Viridiplantae; phylum Streptophyta; class Magnoliopsida; order Asterales; family Asteraceae; genus Erigeron; species Erigeron breviscapus. The sequence continues at coordinate 80,613,305 of CM067169.1, read as the reverse complement.
ACACATGGATAATCAACTTCAACATGGTGGTCTTTCCACACATGGATAATCAACTTCAACATGGTGGTCTTTCCACACATGGATAATTACTTCAACATGGTGGTCTTTCCACACATGGATAATCAACTTCAACATGGTGGTCTTTCCACACATGGATAATCAACTTCAACATGGTGGTCTTTCCACACATGGATAATTACTTCAACATGGTGGTCTTTCCACACATGGATAATCAACTTCAACATGGTGGTCTTCCACACATGGATAATCAACTTCAACATGGTGGTCTTTCCACACATGGATAATTACTTCAACATGGTGGTCTTTCCACACATGGATAATCAACTTCAACATGGTGTCTTTCCACACATGGATAATTACTTCAACATGGTGGTCTTTCCACACATGGATAATTACTTCAACATGGTGGTCTTTCCACACATGGATAATTACTTCAACATGGTGGTCTTTCCACACATGGATAATCAACTTCAACATGGTGGTCTTTCCACACATGGATAATCAACTTCAACATGGTGGTCTTTCCACACATGGATAATCAACTTCAACATGGTGGTCTTTCCACACATGGATAATCAACTTCAACATGGTGGTCTTTCCACACATGGATAATTACTTCAACATGGTGGTCTTTCCACACATGGATAATTACTTCAACATGGTGGTCTTTCCACACATGGATAATCAACTTCAACATGGTGGTCTTTCCACACATGGATAATTACTTCAACATGGTGGTCTTTCCACACATGGATAATCAACTTCAACATGGTGGTCTTTCCACACATGGATAATCAACTTCAACATGGTGGTCTTTCCACACATGGATAATTACTTCAACATGGTGGTCTTTCCACACATGGATAATCAACTTCAACATGGTGGTCTTTCCACACATGGATAATTACTTCAACATGGTGGTCTTTCCACACATGGATAATCAACTTCAACATGGTGGTCTTTCCACACATGGATAATCAACTTCAACATGGTGGTCTTTCCACACATGGATAATCAACTTCAACATGGTGGTCTTTCCACACATGGATAATCAACTTCAACATGGTGGTCTTTCCACACATGGATAATTACTTCAACATGGTAGTCTTTCCACACATGGATAATCAACTTCAACATGGTGGTCTTTCCACACATGGATAATTACTTCAACATGGTGGTCTTTCCACACATGGATAATCAACTTCAACATGGTGGTCTTTCCACACATGGATAATTACTTCAACATGGTGGTCTTTCCACACATGGATAATTACTTCAACATGGTGGTCTTTCCACACATGGATACCAACATAACATAAAAGTATGCAAATATACTCACCTCCTCCGCAATTAAAACAACAATGCTAAAACGATTAAGCACAAACAAGCTTCAACCTATAATCATATCATAAAATGCATAAGCTTATATTCACAACTTGACTAGCTTAACCTAGCCATACTCAATCACTAGCCTTTCTAAACCCAAAACCCAACCCATTTGTCATTGAGTTGCTTTCATCTTTAACAACAACATTAGGTAGTTCATCCTACCAATTTCATCCACCTTTCAATAACTAGCAAAAATTCATCTTTTCACATTAACTAAAATTTTCACATGAACTTATCCATTTCATAATCAAACTCAACATATAACTCAATGACAACTAGGTTAACTAAGGAATTGGGGAGAATTAACCATAATTCATTTTCTAGCAAAACCCCCAATTTGGTTCATCCATGAACCCTAATTTCAAAAGAAAGATGAAAAACTAAATTAGGGGAAATCAATACCTCGCAACAATAAGCTAAAACAAGACTTAGATGGAAAAATTCTTCTTCCCCTCTTTTCCTCTTTGAAATTCGGCCACCACCACCTTCCACCACAAACCCTAACTTTTGAATTCTTGAATGAAGATTAATGATGGTGATAGTTATTGTTCTTGATTTAAAGAGAAATAGCTTTGATTTCCTTTGCATGAGATGGAATTGGAAGAAGAAGTAATAGGTGATGGAGTGCTAGCCAATATATTGAAATGGGAGGTGAGTCATGAAATTGAAATGGCTGGCACATCATGGGGATGCCACGCCCCTTACTACTTTTTGGTAATAACATACCCGCTATCCGCTAAAGTTCCAACTAAATTAACCCCATATCCAAAATAAAATACTAGGAATTTAATTTAATGTCAAAACTATAAAAAGGGGTTAATTTCTTTTACCTTAAAATCTTTGGGGTGTTACATTTATGCAGGAGAGGGGAAAAATGATTGGTTGAGATTTGATGAGAGATAAAGGGTAATATAGTTATTTTAGTTAAATATATAATTGATAGGGGACATTTTGGGAAAGTAAATGTTGAAACTTAAAATTTAGACAGGGGCTTTTTGCTTTATAATATAGTATAGATAATAATATTACATTTTTCAAGAAATAAATTTTATATGATAAATACTTTAAAAAAAAATAATATAAATGTTCGATTATAAAGATAAATATAAATAAAATAAAAAAATTTGGATGGGAACCCCTGATCCCATGTACCATTTGGTACCCACTAATCCCCCAAGGCTAGTGTCCAGGTGAATCTCAACCACTTAATAATCCCCTGATTATCTCAAGTTTGCCTTTGACAAGACTCGAACTCAGGACCTCTCCTGAAAAGTGGCGGCTGGTGGCCACTGGATATTACCCTTTGGTTATAACTTAAAAGCATATCAAATATAAATTAAAATTAAAATTAAAGAAAATAACTAAAAATATAATAACGGATTATTTTAAACGGTCAATTTTTTATATAACAATAACTCAACTTGCCGATTCATCTTAAATTTTTCCCACTTCGAAAATATTGTGTCGGGCTAGTTTATTGTTTTCCCAAGTGACTATTCAAAAATAACGTTTTTTTATTAACATTATTAAAATCATGTTTTTTTGTTTGTTTAATGAGATTGAACATCTTGAAATGAATAAAATTGACACGGGTTATCAATGGTGGTAATGTGCCACCCAAATGGGGTAAAAAGTTCACGCTTCTCCAGCGTACAATGTACAGACCAAGATTGAATATTATTGTGCTGTCTTCTAATCCAAATCCATATATTAGTACCTTCGAAAGAGATCACAGCTAGAGAACAGTCGATAATTATTAGTTCATATATGGTTTTCCGACTAGGATCCGGGAGGTCAATTGTTCCAAAACCATGAGTACTCGGATCAAAAGCCATAATATAATCATGACATACTTCATGTGCTACATTTATATAACGTGATACGACCCATCGAGTTACTCCATTGACAAAAGATCCTCGAACGCTTCACACAGTTAAAAGGAGTTAAAAGATCCTTCATATCGTCTTCTATATTCGTAAATCATAACAATCGTGTAGTCATTAGTGATGGGATCGAAACCAAACCCAATGATGTCATTGTCACGTCTCTTCCGGTATCTCCAAAAAGGAGGATCAGGCATTTTTACTATGCGCCTAATTGACGCGTTCCAAAGACATACACCTTGAAATTCACGATGAGGTTCTCGTAGGCCTGGCAAAATGGGCGGGTCGGGCGGGTTTGGGTAACGGAATCGGGTGCGGGTCCAAGCGGGTCATTTCAAAATGCGGGTCAAACGGGTGTGAGTCAAAGCGGGTCGGGTGCGGGTTAACCCGCATTTTTTTTGTGTCTTGTCATATTTTATATGTTAGCATTATATATTACTGATCTCACAAAAAAAATTGTAATAAAGTAACGAACTTTTTGTTTCATCACTTTGAGTCAAAAGTCGAATATGTAATGTGTCTACAAAATATAAATTAAATCATTTATGAAATAAAATTATTAATGTTATATTTAATAATAAATATTATTTTTGGAATAAAGCAAAATACAGAAAAACAGATGGATGGAGATCCCCTAAAGTTGGGGCAACTTTACTAGTAAAGTTAGGGTGATCGTGACCTTTAAATTAAAATCAAAAGCCAAGATTCAAAGATGATTTTTGAATCTTAACCTTTAATTTTAATTCAAAGGTCAAGATCATCCCAACTTTACTAGTAAAGTTGGAATAACTTTAGAGAATCTCCATCCAAAACGGATTGCTACGTGCCTACGTAATTCTTCTATGGTTTTTTAATAATAAATATTATTTTATTAATGTTATATTTAATAATAAATAAATATCCTTTTATGGTTGTTCCTATAACAATCAACGTACAAGCATTACTTCAAAGAGTACAACAAATTATAGCTCATTATCTTTACACATTGTAAAGCCACATTTGGAAAATAAAAATCCAGCCTGTAATCCTCTCTCCTTTACCCTATTTTTTCTCCAATATATCCATGTATTATTATTCAATTCAAGAGCGTATATACATGAAGATAGAAGAAACGTCATGTCCCGCTTTCATTATTTTCTATTCCCTTCAGTAATAACGGGTGAGTGGTTTGATGACCCGCTTGACCCGCTCTAAAATCTGTTTAAAGATTTTAGATTACCCATTAGACCCGCAGTTGGTTCTGAGGTTACCCAAATCAACCCAAAGAGGTTGAAAGATTTACCCAGATTAACCTGTTTTTAGCACTTTGGGTCATGATTGTCAGGTCTGTTCTCGGTATTTTTACTATCGCCTTATTTCCATCACAGGAACCAAGAATATAGTAATCATCAAAAGGAAACTCTGACGGGTGTTATGCCATTATTCCTGGGACATGATAGTGGCAATTTCTCAGGTGAATGTAACGTGTAGAAGTACTCATTCCTAAACCATCCATTAAACATTTACTATGAGACGGATGGAGTATAATATAGTCATTAAGCGTAACTTAGTCAATACTAAATCAAGTATGCATATAATAATGAGACTGGAAGATAAATGCATACAATAGGAAATTTGAAAGATGAATGAGTGAAAGTTCGATGAATTAGTTAGTCCTAATTATATGTGTTTAATATTTATTTTATTATGGTGATTTATCACTTAATTTCATTTCTTCATAAGAAAAACAAAAGAAATCGACAAACAATTTAAATGAAACAAACAAAAACATCTAGCCTTGAAGGAAAGAACCATTCCCATTAGCTACAATATAATATTTCGCCATTTATTTCATTTTTGTTATAAATGATGCGAAAATCAAAAACATATCAACATAAATTCATAAAATATTGAACACGTTATAAGTGAAAACCACTTTAAATGAGAAAGCTTAAAATAGAGGGAAATATTGAACCGTCACTGCACAGATGATTTTTTTACCAATGGGGTGAAACCCAGTGGTAAGGCTCCCATACAAAGAGTAGGCAGCAAAAAGACGCGGGTTCGAATCCTTGCTAAGCAGATTCCCTCCCACCTATTTCTTTGGGGAGTCACCCGGGCTGTAGTCTATGCGGTAGTGACTCAAGGTACCTATTCGGTACATAGAACCAGAGGGTTCCCACCTATTTACTTATCTAACTTCTAAATATGATGCTTCAAATAATTAGTCTAAGCCGAAGAAAATAAGCTAAGATTCTAAGAAAGAAAGGCATATGAGAATGGTTTAAATAAGCAAATAAGCCCTGAGCCAATAAGCTTATCCAAACACATCTAATACACCAAAATTTTAATCATGCCTTTAAAAGCAAATAAGCTACTACTAAGCGTATCAAATAGACTACACTATGTTTACTGACCCATGATTATAACTTATCTATACATAGAATAGATTAGAAACAAACACAACCGAGTTCAAAAAAAAAAACTCATCAAACATTGTTGGCTCTGTTCAAAACTCGCCAACATCAATTTGATTAAAACCGTCCTGGAAAATAAGTATAAACATACTAGAATTAACATGTCATAAAAGGCCTATCAAACTTACCATGTGACCAGATCAACATTTTCAGAACACAAAGACTATGCTAAAGAAGGCTTCTTGCGTCTCGGGCCATAGATGTCCTGGTAGAGAGGCTGAAACGCCTTCGGGATCTCATCACCTTTGGATGGGTCATGATATGGAGATCCTTCATGTGGCGGATGCAATGAAGTGCGAGACATCGGTGGAAACTGATATTCATCGACACCATTAAGTTGGTTCCAAACCATTCGTAGTTGCTCCTGCTCCACCTCGTAAAAGTAACGCTGCCTCTCGATGTCCCAGATTATGGCATGAGTCCACAACTCTGCGCGTTTTTCTCGCTCGTCTGCCTGCCTTTCTCTTTCTTTGGCACATTTTTCTCTTTCTTCCACCCGTTTTTCCCCTTCTTTAGCACGAATTTCTGCCTGTTTTTCTCTTTCTTCTGCCTGCCGTTCTCTTTCCTCGGCCCGTTTTTCTCTTTTTTCTGCTAGCTTTTCTCTTTCTTCAGCTAACTTTTCTTTTTCTTGTTCACGGCGTTTTGCCTCTAAGACCTGACTTTCCATCTGCTTCTGTATGTTGGTAACCATTGTCTTCATTTCGTCGTGTTGTTTTTGAAATACAGATGATTGCTTGTCAATTAAGTTTTGGATTTTGGTAAACATGTTCGCCGTTTCCACGTTTGGATTAGGGACGCACGTCTGAGGTGGCAAGTCCTGGTATGTCTGTGAGCATAAATTTGTAGGGTGGGGCTGAGGTGGTGCTTTCCTTGCGCCTTTATTTGGAAATCTGATTCTTTGATGCGTATCTTGATCATAAATTTGGTGTTCAGTTGGGGATATAGAGAATTTGAGCATGCGAAATGATCCCACTGTTATCACACGGCGTACTGGGGGGATAACCCTGACGTTTTCATTTTCAGACACGGCTCCCAATCGACAGAGTATCTCAGAAAGGTAGTTTCCATAGGGAATATATTGTCGATGTTGATGCTCATACATATCCCATATGTCATCGATCATCAAATGGGCAAAGCTATACAAGTAATCTCCTGTTAATAAAGCATGGAGGATATGGATCTCAGGAGTATAGATAGACGTACAAATAAAATCAAATCCACGAGAAAAAAATGTCGACTCAGCGATTCTCCACAAAACTTTCGCTAGTGGGTTCATCATAGATTTCCGATAACCCTGTTTTGCCTTAATCTCTTCGTTTTCCTCTTTCCCAAAAACCGTCTTGCAGGCTTCGTTCCATCTAATTTTATTTTCTGCAGTGGCAGCCTTGGAATCCACATCCTTGAAACACGTATATGGCAAATCTGTGCGTGTATCAACTCTAAAAATATCCCGGATAATTCTGGGAGTGATAGTATAGGACTTACCATCAACAATGCCAGTCAATTCATCCCTAGTTCTTGAGAGTGATGCCATCCACTGTTCGACAACACGCGTATAAATCTTGTCACAGTTGAAACTAAGCAAATTTTCCCATCCCATCCTCTGAAAACGTTCTTTGATCGTATAACCATCAAATTCTGTTGGATGCAATGACTTGCAATTATTGATACCCATGAGTTTCTCCATGAACAAACCCTTTCTTTGTTCAAAAGGATGTTGGGACAATGTTAATCCAGGAGTGAAATCGAAAGGGGCTAGCTTATTCCGTGGGCGTTTTTCGCCAACCGTTGATGGTGTCATATCTGAAGTAAGAACTATAATCATTAATATACATCTACACAAAATGATTGATGAAGTTTCAATCCATATATACTCTTTATGCTTAAGACATATTTTGTGACCCTCAGATCACACTAATGACTTGCATTAATTCTTCACGATCTGATGATATAGTCATTACTTCCACGTAAAATTGATAACCATTAATTCAATTGGCAGACCACAACATATACACATACCGGATACACATTCATATGATTACGCAAAAGGTTGACAATATAAACTGAAACTTAGCATAAACACATAAGAAATCACATAAAGTGCAAAAACATAAGACTTACAAAGATTAAACCCTACATGACATCACAATTGGCAATTCTACTTACAACCCTAAAGGTAAAATGTCAAGGTTTATCCAAGGGCAGAAAGTATGTTTCAGACAAAAAATGAGTTTAATGTTACTATCTATAAAAGCTTGCCATAAAATTCATGACCATTATTTCAATTGCCACAACACGACATACACAAATCCCAGATTCACATGAATATGTTTATGCACAAAATTCAAAATACGGACAAAAACTTGGAATAAATACATACGAAATCAGGGGAGGTTGTTTATAGGGGGCCCTCCCCATTTTTTTTCATGTGCTACCCATAATTCGTTGGAAAAATTATTTTTCTTTAATGTCAATTTCTAGGTCTCGTGACTTTCCACCTCAGACTATTTTTCTTAGTTTTATTTATGGGTCCGCCCCTACTAAAAACTTAGGATTGAGATTCTCTACATTACGAAAGCACATGCATACACATGAAATTCACATATTGTTCAAAAATAGCCCAATATGTTGAAATACCAAAGATGTACATATATATATATATATATATATATATATATATATATATATTCCTCCTAGGTTATGTGCCTACAAATCAACCTACACATATGATGATTATAAAACCAGATTTCACAATCCCTTCCCAGTGGCCACTTTCAGGGAATCCTGAGTTCGAGTATTGTCAAAGGCAAACTTGAGATAATCAGAGGGATTATTAAGTGGTTGAGATTCACCTGGACACTAGCCTAGCTGGGAGATTAGTGGGTACCAAATGGTACATGGGATCAGGGGGTTCCCATCCAATTACCCTTTTCTTTTTTCACTTAAGAAAAATACAACTACTTTTATGTTAGTACTTTACTTTCTACTGTTAAAACTCGCCCTAAAAGTACACAACAAAAAGATTGAACTTTCTACTGTTAAAACAAGCAAACTTTTATCTTGACACTTTGCTCTCGGGTGTATTCAAGAAGTGAAAAGAGAGGAAGAGAAAGAAGAGGATAGAAAAATACTTTGTGCCTCGGGATAAAACTTCTTCTCCATAAAAAAAATCTTGGTTGGAACACAGCATAAATAAATATAGATATTATATATAATATATATTTGTTCAAAAGAAAAGGTTATACTATATTTATATATATGTACCTCAATGACTATTGGAACTGGATTTTGCCTTTCGGTGTAGAACTTAGATGGAAACTTTAGTCAATATGAGAGAGAGAGGAGTTTGGGTTTTTGTTTATGGTACTTTTTTTTTTTTCTGTTTCTTTTGGGGAGGGGGGGGCCAGTGGCGGATGCACGTTGAGGATAATGCATACCCGTGTATGCAGTGTTAAAAAAACTAATTTGTATGATTATTATAGGCGTCTGGTGACCCGACCAGTAATCTGGTATTTCGACCAGACTATTTGCAGCGATTATCGCTGTAAATAGTAGTGTTTTGTCCATATCTAACTATTTGCAGCGATTACTGACAGGGGGCCCGTTATTATTCTGTCAGATTTGCCATTACTGGCATGGGGGCCCGCACTATTTGCAGCGACTATCGCTGCAAATAGTAGGTGTGGTCTAGATACCAAAAAACAATGGTCGGGCTACGGGCTGCGTTATTGTATCCAAACCATAAAGAGTGCATATCCTCACAAAATAGTCTGCATACCCTTTTGAGTTATGTGAGTCAAATTAGGTGGGCGTCCATTAGTTCTAGACTCTCAATAATAATAATAATATACTGGATACCCATGCATTAGT
>CM067169.1:80581178-80602686 GCA_034093135.1 Erigeron breviscapus | reverse complement strand
TTCGCTGCAATTCGATGCAAGGAGAAAATTCAAACATTCTTACCCTTTTATTTACGCTAATGAAAATCTATTCTCTATTATTAGTCGAATTGAAACAGATTTGGAACAAAGGAGCTCTGAAATCATGAGAGATCTGAAGATATTACAGCTCAGATTTTTAGACGTTCTTAAACTCCAAGCAATTATAAAGAAATCCAAAGATTTGGACCCTCATGCCATAGAAAGTCTGGGAATTGAAGACTTGAAACGGCAAAAGATAAACCATGAGCCTTCCAACTATGAGGAAGCACAGCCTCAAGGTATCAATTCTATCAATTCTAACAAAATAGCGATTGCAGGAACGCTACCCAAAGACAACATTGATATGTCAAAGAATCCTAACCTAAAGGTTTGGAATATGGAAATGCAAATTTATAAATTATGATTTCCTTAAACTAACAACTCAAAGCAATTTTAGTGTAAAATTGTTTTAGACAGGTATAAGAGCATCGGCTATCATTTAGCAAACATATGCATTACAACGTGGAACAAGGTCTTCACCTTTTGGCTTTCACGCCAACTTTTGGTTGAGGGTTTTCACCCTCTCTTAAAAATCGCCCGTGTCGCACGTTAATTAATTTCACGGTTGAAGGGTTAAATTCCAAGGTCGTCGAAATAATTCTGTTGGTTATCGGTGTTACCATCGATCTCCCGAAATTGGCTAACCACGCCATCTCCCGAAATTGGCTAACCACGCCACCCGAAAATCATTCCCTCGAATTGGCTAATCACGCCATCCAATATACTCGAGAGACTGGGGACACCCCCTAGATCTTAAGAGCCCAATACTCCTTAGAAGATCTGAAGATCAATATCTTCGATCTCCAACATTAATGGGTTTTAGGATCCCCATTCCTAAAACTCATTCCCACACAAGACCATACAAATTCTTGTTTTATTTTGGTATTCAATGATTCAGGGAAACAAATATGCGTTATAGCTGTCAAGAATTAAGACTTCAACAGGCGATTAAAGACTGGTGGTTAATAAAGAGGCCTGGAAGCTAGCAAATCATAGCCTACAAGTGGGATCTTAAATACGCTCGCAAGGTGCATGTATTCAACTCTATTTGTCATTCTTACTGTTATGATTAATTTAGATTTATTAATTGACATATAAAAAGTATTTTTGATGTTCAGTTAAAATATAAATAAAATAAAATAATAACAACAATATGTAGCATGCAATAATATAAGAGTAGTACATGTATATATACAAGTAGCAAATAATTGTTATAGGATAAAATTTTTATCTCCCAAACATAGCATACAAAAATTATACTACTTATACCCAAAATATAAAAACAAAACATATATATATATACCTTCAAAAAAGATGATCCGCTTCACCTGCAAATAAAAACGAGAAACACTAATTTATAATAAACTAAGATAACAAATATCCGAAATACTTGCTTTTTGAAATTTAAAATTGTGCTCGAAAGCACTGGGACAACTACCCTAGCAAGCATAATCCTAAAGAAAGTTCAAGTACTACTAAGTTAACTACACCACCACGGTTGATCATTCCAGATCAACCACGCCCCGGAGAAATTGTTTAAAGTTACAGACCACAATCCAAATAACATAATAAAAAGTATTAATATAATTACAGCCCATCAAATTATCTGGTTGAAATCATTAGGCTGCTTCATCATTCACCTGCACTTCATCTCCCACCTGCACTTCATCCTTCTCCTGCATTTCATCCTCTGCCTGTACTTCATGAGCCGCTGCCTGACCTGTTTTAACTATAGCATCATATGTATCATCAACTGTTGCCTCATCAACTGGTTCCTCAGCCTGCTTCTCCAACTTCGACTTGCCTCCTAAACTGACATATTCATTATCCAACTTCTCCAAATCCCACTCTTCAGGAAGTACCATACCAGCCAACTGGGCTTCAAGAGCCATTTGAACTTTCACACCTGCAATTGATCTTTGTGTACTCATCTTGGCGTTCTTGGTAATCAAGTCTGACCTTTCCTTCAACTTCTTTTCAAACTCACTTGTTTGATTCTCAAGTTTCTTGGCCAACTTAGCAGACTCACTCTTAGTTTTGGCAAAATCTTGTTCCAAAGCTTTCATCACTTTTTCTTTCTTATCTAACTGTTGCTTCAAAGAATTACACTCATCTACCTTCTCCTTCATGAACTTCCAAACCATTTCACTACTATAGGTAGCCATATCTAGAGCCTAACATTAAATAAATCAAAGTTTTAACAAGCCTATTTGAAAATAACTAAGTAATAATAAGAAAAGAGTTATACCTTCTCAAACAGCGCCTGAACTGAAGCCAAATCCATAGGACCTTGAACCTTGAGCACAGAAGACTTCTTTCCTGTCAAATCAATCACTTTTGCTTCAGTTTTCGCTCCAGGATTAGTTTTCAGCCCTGCTTCAGCCTTCAAACCTGGTTCAGTCTTGAGCTTCTTGCTGGCACGAGTGTTAGACAGAGTAGAGCGACGCGCTGAGGGAGTTTTTAATGTTTCACTCATGTCGAACAACCCTTGATCCTCGAAATCAACTGGAGGAGAACCCTTCTTTGCTGGAGCAGATTGCGCAGTGTTATCATCCATGGTGTCGTCGTTGGTCTTGTTTGAAGATGCTGATTTGAGAATGTATCGCCCAAAATTCCTCTCTTGACTATCCAAATCAAAGAAACTGTTGATCCTCTTTTGAGCCGCTTTGTCCTTTGAAGCCTTCAGTTTTGCTACGGATAAAAGAAAAGATATTATATCTACATATAAGAAAATTTAGATCAAAATAATTTTAGAAAGATTCAACAATCTTACCTCCAGCCACCCAAGAAGGAGGAAGATAACTGCCTACAAGGAGTGAACTTCTTTTGACAAAAAAGAATCTGGTTTTCCAAGCATCATCATTCTGAGTTACTTCACCAATCAAACGCTTATTCCTATCTCTAACTTTGAGGATGTAGAATCCAGAACCAAAGGTTGTTAAATTGTAAACTATACTCAAGTCTGGAACCCTAAGTTCTAGGTTTTTATTGGTTATTAGATCATTCAACACAAATAAGATTCTCCAAAGCATAGGGCTAGCTTGACCATAGGAAATCATCGTTGACTTAAAAAACTGAGTGATAAAACTCGGAAAGGGGAAACTTAATTTCAAATGCCTAAAGGGATATTCGGGGAATCCTATCCAAACATCAGAAGCGAGGTCGATTTTTAATTTAGGATCTGGAGCCCTAAAGATTGCACCTTTGGGGAAATACTGTTTAACACGTTCAAGATCTGACTCCTTAACATCACTAAAAATATCATTATCCATAACATTAGTTTCTATGAAATCGCTAATTTCTATGGCGGAAGAAGAATCAACTGACATTATGAAAAGAGAATGAAAGGAAAAGAGATTACCTTGAGAGAAAATATGAGGCGATGTAAACGGTGAAAAGTGAATGGTGAAGAAAGAGAAAAACTTAAACCTAATATATAGGCTGCAGTAACTTCGCTAGATACGTGTCCCATAACTGACCACTTACTTTTTAACTATAATAATAGAGTATTCCGGAAGATCGGTAAATATTTAATTATTTATGAATATCTATTTACTAACCGTTGCTCAGATATCTTCGTCTCTAAGGATCTTGAGCCTTAAAGATAGGATCCAGAAACTTTGATTCTACAGGATATTTAATCGCCAAACTTCGAGAAAAAGGTGCATGTATCTTACTCCTTAATTACTGCGTTGATTTGATTACTTAACTGTTGATGTAGTCAAATAAGTCAAGTATAATAATTAACTGACATGTGACGTCATTTAGTTGATTAGTTATTTTCCATTTTTACCCTTAATAACAATTTTGGTTTTCGAGTTCAAAATAAAATGGATCAAAAGAAAAATTTCATTACTTCAAATTATATTTACATAAAAAGACTACTAGAAAGCAGTTTTTACAACCATGATTGATCATACCAGATCAATCTCTTCCCTCCTAAGCATTTGTTGTTCCACATTACACTACCCCCATCTATTCATTTTCCTAAACAAAAGAGTCTAAAATATGGGCTCTGGCCTTTGCATTATATCCTTCATCGCCCATGAAAACTTCTTATTCAGAGATATTAGGCTTCAACTTTTTGGCAACCCTTAAGTAGATCAAATCCACTTTCGCCGTTTGAAGTTCTTCTTTAGTTTTAGCCAACTCTGCTTCTAACTCCTTTATCCTTGACGCCTGAGCTTTCCTTGACTCTAGAAGCCATTGAATGTATTGATTCTGGCTCTTCAATTCTTCATCCTTAATCCTCGCGACTTCCATGTGTGCGTATCGCATCTGGGAGAAGCACTGTAGAAAAAGATGAAAATCAGTTTTTGTAAAATAAAAATGAACTTAAAATTTTATCATACATGAAGAAGTCTCTTCTCAGATTTGTTGACCCCCCAATAAACTCTTGGAGGATCTTGGTTTGAAGATGAGATTCACCACTTGTAACCTCTGACATTGTGATGTTGTGAGAATTAATATAAACCGAGAATATTATTTGAAATTTCTTTAGCATAGAAGAAAAGCTGTTTGTGATTTTCAAAATAAAAAATTGTCGGCTTGAATAGAGGGGTAAAAGAGTAGGAAATGAACCGTCAAGTTGTTACCTATCAAATCAAAACTCTTGGCTATCCGAGTTCCACGCGTCTTATCTTTAAGATGGTTTCAAAATTTACTAATTGACTCCGGTCAAAGCTTTTTCTAGAAGATTCAAAGTTATTTAAACAAAATTGATTTTATTAAAATAACTTTGGGGACAATTGTTATGGGTGAAATTTCAAGTACCAATATCCTGAAGGTCCAAGATATTGACATTCCAGGATCTTGACATAGTTGAATATTCTGATTACTTATTAATATTTTGCTAACGTTATGTTTCAAATATTATTATTGTTTCCACATGAGATAAGTGTGCAGATTCCGGAATATTCGATATAAAGCATTGAAGGATATCCCTAACGGTGCAAAAAGGAATGTCGCACATGGTTAAACTCATCAACACGCAAAGAAGACTTAGTCTGCCAAGATAATCGGACTTCAAGTTGATTTCAACATGAGGAGAAAGCTTCAACGGTCACTTGACTGGGCAAGAACTTCCACAACGTTCACTAACTGAAGACCTGGAAGATCCCTACAAACTCGCATAGTTAGTTAGATCTTAGGTCTATATAAAGAATGAGGCTGATCGATCATAGGCATCCTATCTATCACTTACATACTGCTCACTACACACTTGTACTCACACACACTGCTCTCATTTACTTTACACTTAGTCACATCGATCAACCGAATTCCACCCTTGTAAACATTTTAACAATCATAAATAAAAGAACAAAGGCAGGGACGATTGTTTCCTCCCGGGGTTTTTATGCCGGCAATCCTCAAAGGATTAAGGGCTTTTCCTCGTCAACAAATCTCGGTGTTCTTGCTCTTTACTCTTTACTATTAACGCATTATTTACTTTGATTAGCATTATTTATCATAATTTCATTTATTTCGATACTTGTTATTCTGATTATCATTGCTTTACACCTTTGTTTCTTGTTTAGTCGACATAATCGTTCTTTAAATCCTTTTACTAAACGCATCTTTGAATCTCAAACATATTTTACAAGCCTTTAACCTCACGAACGAAAGTTTGGTTACATTATTGATCTAAGTCTTCAACGTAGATTATCTTAGGTAATTTTTGAACACTGCTATAAAATCTCAAGCTTTAGCTGACTTTGTGGCTGATTTTAGTACTGATTTGCAACCTGAAGTAGACTTAGAAGGTAAAAATGTTAGAAGAAGCTACTGAAAAATGGATTTTATACACTGATGGTGCAACTAATGTTAAAGGAATAGGATTAGGTATCGTACTAAAATCGCCACAGGGGGATATCATACCCCAAGCAGTGAATTGTCATTTTATAGCCACTAATAATGAAGCGGAATATGAAGCTTTAATTTCTGGTATGCAATTAGCTAAAGATATGAACATTAGAAATCTTAAGGTATATGTAGATTCATTACTTTTAGCTAATCATTTTAATGGAACATATGCTGCGAAAGGTGAAAAATTGATGCAATATTTAGAAATAGTGAAAAAACTAGTTGAGAATTTTGACTTATTTGATATAGAACAAGTGCCTAGAGAAGAAAACACTGAGGCTGATGCTTTAGCAAATCTAGGATCAACACTTAAGATGTCACCAAAAACTAGGATTCCTATAATTCATGTTTTACATCCTGCTATAGAAAAAGAATCAGCTAATATATTAGCCATTCAAGATACAGAAGCTGAAAATTCTGGGGACAATCAAAATTCATGGACTACACCAATAATAGAATATATAAATAATGGGACAATCCCTAAAGATGAAAACCCAAAGGCCTTTCGCATGAAAACAACACATTATTCTATGATAAATGGTATTTTGTATAGAAAATCTCTTGCAGGACCATATCTTAGATGCTTAGAATATCCTGAGATCAATGAGGTTCTTAAAGATATACATGAAGGAGAATGTGGAAATCACACAGCTGGAAGATCTTTATATTCAAAGATCTTGAGAACAGGTTATTATTGGCCAACCATGAAACAAGATGCTGAAGAGTATGCGAAGAAATGTGATGCTTGTCAGCGACATAGCAACATTTATCATCAGCCAGCAGAACCCATGCATCCAGTTCTATCACCATGGCCATTTATGAAATGGGGAATGGATATTGTTGGGCCAATAACAGAATCTTCAGCTGGAAAGAAATATTTTTTGGCTATGACGGATTATTTCTCAAAATGGATTGAAGCTGAAGCATACGCCAAGATTCATGAAACACATGTCATATCTTTTATTAAAAGGAATATATTGACAAGATTTGGAGTTCCAGCGGAGATAATTTGTGATAATGGGTCACAGTTTATTGGAAAGAAAACTACAAATTTTTGTGAAAGATGGGGCATTAAGATGATCATTAAGATGATTACTTCTACTCCAGTCCATCCACAAGCTAATGGTCAAGCAGAATCAAGCAACAAAATTATAATGAATAATTTGAAGAAAAGACTAGGACAAGCAAAAGGAAAATGGGCTGAAGAATTGCCATTTGTCTTATGGGCTGATCGAACAACTTCAAAGAGTGCTACTGGACAAACTCCATTCTCACTTGTCTTTGGAGCTGAGGCAGTTCTACCTACTGAAATAAAATATAAAGAAAAGTTAGAAATAACAAGGAATTAATCTTGACGAAAAATATATATATATATATACCTCTTGAAGGAACTCTCCTAAAGATTTCTATTTAATATATATATCCTCTTAGGATTGTAACATCCCGAACTTTTATTTAATGTTGACTAATGCCGTTAAGTCAATTTGGGGTGTCGTTAAGTCTTTACTTAATATATTCGAATGTAGTTATGTGTGGTTAACGTAGATAAAGTAGTTAGGTTTAAAAGCCTAAATTTTAATGACGAATAAAAGTGTGATTAATGTCGCTTAAAGGCTATGTAGTGCCTTTTAATGAAGGACTAATGTTGTGTATGGTCAATAATGCAGTTTGTGACCAATAATGAAGGGTATAGAAGCCCGAGGGCTGATTTTGACATAGGTGGAAATTGAAAAACGGGTTTAGGTTAGGATTACCCTAATATAGAGTTAATTGGCAGCCATTAGCAAAGAATAAACCAATTAATCCTTTCTTTAATCCTAAAGCAGTTAATCGAGCATTTGATCAAACGATTTGGTGTTGTAATTGATCGATCATCGAGTCAAGCAGGTAATCATTGATGTATTGATTGTATTTTCAGATTTAGAGGTTGTTTAATTATGAATCAAATCTGATTATAAAGGAATTAACAAGTAATTAGGGCTTAAAAAGGTGTTTTGGTTAATTAACATTCAAAACGATGTTAAACGAGAGTGTAATCGATCCGGATGATCAAAATGTGTTTACTGGTGTCAAATACATGTTTTGGAAGAAGTTTTGATGAGTCGGTTATTGGAAAATCGAAGAACTTAGTCGTTTTTGAGAAATCTGTCGAACAGTGTTTGAACGAAGATGATCTTCGTTTGAGGTTATCTTCGTAAGTTGAAAAGCTATCTTCGTTTGAGGTTATCTTCGTAAGTTGAAAAGCTATCTTCGTTTGAGCTAAGTTCGTGAGATGTAAACTATTTTCGTAAAAGAAAGCAAACGAAGATGAGGTTTAAGTTCGTAAGAACAATGTTTGAAGTTATCTTCGTAAGATCAAATATATTCGTAAGAAGCTATATTCGTAAAGTAGATCGAACGAAGTTTAAGTTCGTACGAAGAATAACTTCGTAAGTTAAGTTCGTACGAAGTCTAAATTCGTAAGGTGTAATTCTGGAATTTTACGTAGCCAGTCTTAAGTTCGTACGAGGGTCCATTTAAGGTCCTAAATGACTTATACTTTATATGTTAATGAACGATAGGTGTCGGAGGTTACTGATAAGCATTATTAGCTACTTGTTTGTGCGCGTGTACTTCTATCAGGTAAGATACACTACTTTGTCATGCTGGGGGATCAACTAAAAGCTGGTTTCAAATCATATACACTTCCATTCGGTACCTTATTATTGCATGTGGGCTTAAGGGTTACTTGGGAGGTATTATGGGTTATGCAGTTGACCATGAGACCTGAGATGCAGTCCCTATTGTAGTGTAATGTAGTATTGCTTAAGGCAGTATGAAGCTATGCAGTTGATGTAGTTTAATGAAGTATATTGATATGCGTGATATATATAGAAATGAAGTTGATGTGTGATATGCATGCTTGACTTGTACACCTAGTTCACTAGACTTGCTAGGTTGCTATGTCACTTGCACGTTTAAGGATCCAAACGTAATGAAGTTAAAGTGTGTGATTGTCTAGGAATGTGTGTTACCTAGACTATATGTGTGAATGTTTGGGAATGCAGGGACCCAATCTATATGTGTGAAATTGAGCTCATAAAACAGATGCAGTGAAAAGTGTTAAGCCGTACTAGCCTTAGCCGGGCGAGTGCGTAGATGCAGTTGTTGCTTGGGTGGCTCCTCGCAACATGGTCTTTATAACGCAGGGCGAGTAATACGAGAGATTTGACCAACCTCCACATACGGATTACTCAAGGATTGGCTTGCCATTCCTTAACGACGTAAGATGAGTAGTCTTTTGACTAAATCATCCAGTCGGGTGTGATGCAGGGCACACTTATATGCAGTTAACGAAGATACGTGTGACAATGTGTGAACTAATGAAGCAGATAACGAAGATATGTGTGATAATGTGGGAACTAATGCAGGATAGGCACATTTAGGATGATTATCCTAATTGAAACGAAGTTGAAATGCAGTATATGTGTGAACTTGTGATGTGTGTTGTGCCTAATAAAACTTGTCTAATAATGAAGATTGTTTTAATTGGACAATTGCTTTTAAATTAAGTGTTATCTTACTTAGCTATTCTTATAGCTAACACTTGTTTCTTTAATGTGGTTGTTCCCTCAGGTTTAGCTTGATGGAAACTAGATGCAGGACGTGTGAGCTTGGGTAGATGCAATGCAGGAGCCTTAGCTACCCTTAGACGATGCTTTCTTTAGACATTCATTACATTTCGTATTTAATGTCGAATTTATGTAGAGATGTGTGAACGGTTGTTTTATGTTGGGCAACCGTTGGGTTTTCATTTGACTATTGTTTGATATGGCATGTAACACCAAATAAATGCAGAAACCGAAATGTTTTTATCGGTTTTGACTTTTACAGTCTTTACTTCCGCAATTTTAACACCGTTAGGTGAAAAGTTTTTGAAAACCCATATTTTTAAACGACGGGTGTTACAAGTTGGTATCAGAGAAGTAGTTTAAGTGAACCAAGGCCTATTGACCATAGGATTTGGACTTAAACTTAAGGTGTGCATGCTAGGTACTCGTAGGATGCCTTAGCTAGAGATGACATGTGATGTAGGATGGGTTGGGATGAGTGCGAGTGTTGTAGGGCTTATGAGATGTTTACGTTAACGATGTAGTGGTGGATCAGATTCCCAATCAGATGGAGATGTATAATCTTGTGCTAACTCTTCAGGCCCAGTTGGCCCAAACGCAAGAACAGTTGAATCAGGCGTTGGCAGCTAACGCAGAAGGAACTGGTAACAGTCACTCTGTGCCTTCTCACCACACTGAGCCACCGGTCGATGATGTTGTTATTCCCCATGCTAATGTTAATGTGAATCGTGTGAACCCCCGCCGTGTTAATCAACCAGGCTCATTGGGTCCGATGCCTCCACCACCTGGCAATCCTCCGAGAGTTAACGATGTAGTGGTGGATCAGATTCCCAATCAGATGGAGATGTATAATCTTGTGCTAACTCTTCAGGCCCAGTTGGCCCAAACGCAAGAACAGTTGAATCAGGCGTTGGCAGCTAACGCAGAAGGAACTGGTAACAGTCACTCTGTGCCTTCTCACCACACTGAGCCACCGGTCGATGATGTTGTTATTCCCCATGCTAATGTTAATATGGTTCCTCCTAATGATGTTCACGCCCCTCGATTCAAGTTTGAAAGTTTCCAGAAGTGTGGAGCTCAGAAATTCTATGGAACACTTAATGCCGTGGGTTGCATGGAATGGCTTGATGATACTGAGATGGTTTTTGAAGCTTGTGATTGTCCCGAGGATAAGAAAGTGTTGTGTGCTAGTAGGATGTTGAAGGAAGGTGCTCGGGATTGGTGGAAGAGCATTACTATTTCGATGACTCCGGCTATGGTAACTGCTATTACGTGGGCTGACTTTAAGCAGAAATTCATTGAGGAATATATTGGGGTACATGAGCAGCGTAAAATGGAAAAAGAGTTCCGTGCTTTGACAGCTGAAGTTGGCAAAATTAATGATTATGCTCGTTCCTTTCTGGAGAAGATGAAGTTCGTAGGCCATCTGTTCCGTACTGATGCGGATCAGGTTGCTTGCTATGTTGATGGTTTGCCTCCGGGTTATCGAGGTATCTGCAGGCAGCACAAGACTCTGACTGAAGCAATCAAGGAGTCTAAAAAGCTTGATGATGATTTTGCTTCGGACAAGAAAGTAGTTGAGAAAGTCGACGACAAGAAAGTGGGATTTAAAAGAAGGTCAAATTGGTCTTCCAATAACAATAATAATAAGAAGTTCCGTGGAAGTGGTAGTTCAAGCGGTGACAAGGATAAAAAGAAGAATGGTTCATGGTGTACATTTTGCAAGACAATTCATGAAGGGCATTGTACCAACAAGACAAGAAGGTGCCATAAGTGTGGGAAGTCGGGACATCTTGCCACTGAATGTAGGGACAAGACTCGTTGCTACAAGTGCCAAGAAACGGGTCATCTCATTGCTGATTGTCCACAGATGAAGAATGCTGGAAAGAAGACCGCCACGACAGCAACAAAAGTGAGAGCTCTTCAAATGACGGTTGATGACGCAAGGAACAACAATGAAGTGGTAAGTGGTACTTTCCTTGTTAACTCAAAGCCTGCCTCTGTTTTATTTGATTCAGGTGCAAATAGGTCGTTTGTGTCCACATTATTTGCTCCTAAGCTAGAGAGAGTCACTACTCCCTTAGATTGTTCATTAGAGGTAGAAATTGCTAATGGTACGATTAATAATATACGTGTGGGATATGACGATTGTGACATTGAGATTGAAGGTCGTTCTTTTCCGGTCCAACTATTGCCTACTACCTTAGGTGGTTTTGATGTAGTGATTGGTATGGATTGGTTGGCTAGAAATGAAGCTAGTATTTTATGTTCCCAAAAGATAATTCGATTGCCTATGTCCGAGGGTAATGTGATAACGGTGTATGGAGACAAGAAGAGAGGAGGAATAAAGATTATTAGTATGATGAAAGCTATTAAATGTATAAGGAAAAAACAAGAGCCATTTCTTGGCTTATGTCATTGATGCAAGAAAAGAGAAGTCTTCAATCGCTAGTGTTGATGTAGTATCAAATTTCCCCGATGTGTTTCCCGACGATCTACCAGGTATTCCTCCCGATCGTGAAGTTACTTTTCAGATAGATCTTGTTCCCGGTGCTACACCCGTTGCTAAAGCACCTTACCGATTAGCTCCTACAGAAATGAAGGAATTAATGACGCAACTACAGGAGTTACTTGACAAGGGGTTCATACAACCTAGTTCCTCGCCTTGGGGAGCTCCGGTTCTCTTTGTTAAGAAGAAGGACGGATCAATGCGTATGTGTATTGACTACCGTGAGTTGAACAAACGAACGGTCAAGAATAAGTATCCTCTCCCGAGAATTGATGATCTTTTTGATCAACTACATGGTGCTTCGTATTTTTCAAAGATTGATTTGCGGTCCGGTTACCATCAGTTGAAGGTAAAGAAGGAGGATGTAGCAAAGACGGCTTTCCGGACTAGATATGGTCATTATGAGTTCTTGGTCATGCCATTTGGGTTGACCAATGCTCCAGCCGCGTTTATGGACTTAATGAATCGGGTATGCCGCCCCTTTCTAGACCATTTTGTTATTGTGTTTATTGACGATATTTTGATCTACTCTAAGTCAGAGGATGAACACCGTGAGCATTTGAAAGCAGTTTTGGAGGTGTTGAGGGAGAAGAAGTTGTATGCAAAGTTTTCTAAATGTGAGTTTTGGCTCCGAGAAGTGCAGTTTCTTGGTCATGTTATTACATCAGAAGGTATTAAAGTAGATCCTTCAAAGATTGAAGCTGTCTCAAAGTGGGAGCAGCCAAAGACACCTACCGAGATTAAGAGTTTTCTTGGTTTGGCTGGGTATTATAGAAGGTTTATTCAGGATTTTTCTCGAATAGCCAAGCCAATGACGGAATTAACAAAGAAGGGTGTGAAGTACGAGTGGACTGAAAAGCAGGAAAATGCATTCCAAACGTTGAAAAAGAAGTTGTGTGAAGCTCCTATCCTTGCCTTGCCTGAAGGTACTGATGATTTAGTGGTATATAGCGATGCTTCTATTACGGGTTTGGGTTGTGTCTTAATGCAGAGAGACAAAGTGATTGCTTATGCTTCACGTCAGTTGAAGCCTCATGAGAAAAATTACCCTACCCATGATCTTGAGCTAGCGGCGGTTGTGTTTGCATTGAAATTATGGAGACATTACTTATATGGTACTAAATGCACACTTTACACCGACCATAAGAGTTTACAATATATGTTTACTCAAAAGGAGATGAATGTGAGACAAAGAAGGTGGATGGAATTACTTAAAGACTATGATTGTGAAATCAAATACCATCCGGGTAAAGCCAATGTAGTGGCGGATGCACTAAGTAGGAAAGTGCAAAGCTCTTCTTGTAAGTTGATGAGCATGCAAGTTCAGGCCAAGTCGGGTCTATTAGATCGAATTAAAGAAGCACAAAAGTTGGCATTAATGAAGGATAATATTGATAATGAGAGTATTGGAAAGAAGAAACGACTTGTGATGGAGACTAATAGCCGTGGGTTTAAAACATACAAGGGTCGCATTTGGGTGCCACTGCTTGGTGGTAACCGAGAGTTGATCCTCGAAGAGGTCCATAGAAGTAGGTATTCGATGCATCCCGGTGTCACCAAAATGTATGCAGATTTGAAGCCGATTTATTGGTGGCCGGATATTAAAGGTGAAGTAGCTCATTTTGTAGCAAAGTGTTTGACGTGTGCACGTGTGAAGACGGACCATAAAAAGCCGTATGGTTTGTTGCATCAATTAGACGTTCCCGAATGGAAATGGGATCATATCACGATGGACTTTGTAACGAAGCTACCGAAAACGCCGAAAGGGAATGATATGATTTGGGTGATTGTAGATAGATTGACGAAGAGTGCTCATTTTCTAGCTACCCGACAAGATGTGCCTTTAACGAAGATGGCAAAGATGTACATTGATGAAGTAGTAGCGAAACATGGAGTTCCCTTATCTATTGTTTCGGATCGAGACTCGAGGTTTGTGTCAAACTTTTGGAAGGGTCTTCAACGAGAGTTGGGTAGTAGAATAAATTTGAGTACCGCCTATCATCCCCAAACCGATGGGCAAAGTGAGAGAACCATTCAAACCTTGGAGGATATGTTAAGAACGTGTGTACTTGAATACGGTGGAGCATGGGATGAACACTTGAAGTTGATTGAATTTGCTTATAATAATAGTCACCATGCAAGTATTGGATGCCACCATTTGAAATGTTATATGGAAGGAGATGTAGGACTCCAAGTTGTTGGATGGAGCCCGGTGAAAAGCAGTTGCCCGGTCCCGAAATTATTGAAATTACCTCTGAAAAGGTTAATGTAGCTAAAGAAGCCTACGTGTGGCAAGAGAAAGGCAGAAAACATATGCAGATAAGAAAAGGAGACCGATTGAGTTTAATGTGGGTGATTTAGTGATGCTGAAAGTATCACCTTGGAAAGGAGTTATCCGATTTGGAAAGAAGGGAAAGTTGAGTCCAAGATTTATTGGACCTTTTAAAGTGGTGAAGCGCATTAAAGATGTGGCATATCAGTTGGAATTACCTCCAGAATTGGATGGAATTCACAACACCTTCCATGTATCCTACTTGAGGAAATGTCTAGCAGAGGAGTCAAGTGTGATTCCTATTAAAGACGTGAGTATTGACCCAATGAAGAGAATAGTAGACGAACCGGTAGCGATACTTGGAAGAAAGCAAAAGAAGTTACGCCGAAAAGTGATTGAACTTGTCTTGATAAAGTGGAAGCATAATCATGGAGAAAGCTTGACTTGGGAAACTGAAGCAGTAATGAAGGAGAAATATCCCGAGTTGTTCCTATCTGATGAGATTCCGGGGACGGAATCCTCTTAAGGGGGAGGTATTTGTAACATCCTGAACTTTTATTTAATGTTTGACTAATGCCGTTAAGTCAATTTGGGGTGTCGTTAAGTCTTTACTTAATATTTGAATGTAGTTATGTGTGGTTAACGTAGATAAAGTAGTTAGGTTTAAAAGCCTAAATTTTAATGACGAATAAAAGTGTGATTAATGTCTCTTAAAGGCTATGTAGTGCCTTTTAATGAAGGACTAATGTTGTGTATGGTCAATAATGCAGTTTGTGACCAATAATGAAGGGTATAGAAGCCCGAGGGCTGATTTTGACATAGGTGGAAATTGAAAAACGGGTTTAGGTTAGGATTACCCTAATATAGAGTTAATTGGCAGCCATTAGCAAAGAATAAACCAATTAATCCTTTCTTTAATCCTAAAGCAGTTAATCGAGCATTTGATCAAACGATTTGGTGTTGTAATTGATCGATCATCGAGTCAAGCAGGTAATCATTGATGTATTGATTGTATTTTCAGATTTAGAGGTTGTTTAATTATGAATCAAATCTGATTATAAAGGAATTAACAAGTAATTAGGGCTTAAAAAGGTGTTTTGGTTAATTAACATTCAAAACGATGTTAAACGAGAGTGTAATCGATCCGGATGATCAAAATGTGTTTACTGGTGTCAAATACATGTTTTGGAAGAAGTTTTGATGAGTCGGTTATTGGAAAATCGAAGAACTTAGTCGTTTTTGAGAAATCTGTCGAACAGTGTTTGAACGAAGATGATCTTCGTTTGAGGTTATCTTCGTAAGTTGAAAAGCTATCTTCGTTTGAGCTAAGTTCGTGAGATGTAAACTATTTTCGTAAAAGAAAGCAAACGAAGATGAGGTTGAAGTTCGTAAGAACAATGTTTGAAGTTATCTTCGTAAGATCAAATATATTCGTAAGAAGCTATATTCGTAAAGTAGATCGAACGAAGTTTAAGTTCGTACGAAGAATAACTTCGTAAGTTAAGTTCGTACGAAGTCTAAATTCGTAAGGTGTAATTCTGGAATTTTACGTAGCCAGTCTTAAGTTCGTACGAGGGTCCATTTAAGGTCCTAAATGACTTATACTTTATATGTTAATGAACGATAGGTGTCGGAGGTTACTGATAAGCATTATTAGCTACTTGTTTGTGCGCGTGTACTTCTATCAGGTAAGATACACTACTTTGTCATGCTGGGGGATCAACTAAAAGCTGGTTTCAAATCATATACACTTCCATTCGGTACCTTATTATTGCATGTGGGCTTAAGGGTTACTTGGGAGGTATTATGGGTTATGCAGTTGACCATGAGACCTGAGATGCAGTCCCTATTGTAGTGTAATGTAGTATTGCTTAAGGCAGTATGAAGCTATGCAGTTGATGTAGTTTAATGAAGTATATTGATATGCGTGATATATATAGAAATGAAGTTGATGTGTGATATGCATGCTTGACTTGTACACCTAGTTCACTAGACTTGCTAGGTTGCTATGTCACTTGCACGTTTAAGGATCCAAACGTAATGAAGTTAAAGTGTGTGATTGTCTAGGAATGTGTGTTACCTAGACTATACGTGTGTGAATGTTTGGGAATGCAGGGACCCAATCTATATGTGTGAAATTGAGCTCATAAAACAGATGTAGTGAAAAGTGTTAAGCTTAACCCGTACTAGCCTTAGCCGGGCGAGTGCGTAGATGCAGTTGTTGCTTGGGTGGCTCCTCGCAACATGGTCTTTATAACGCAGGGCAAGTAATACGAGAGGTTTGACCAACCTCCACATACGGATTACTCAAGGATTGGCTTGCCATTCCTTAACGACGTAAGATGAGTAGTCTTTTGACTAACCATCCAGTCGGGTGTGATGCAGGGCACACTTATATGCAGTAACGAAGATACGTGTGACAATGTGTGAACTAATGAAGCAGATAACGAAGATATGTGTGATAATGTGGGAACTAATGCAGGATAGGCACATTTAGGATGATTATCCTAATTGAAACGAAGTTGAAATGCAGTATATGTGTGAACGTGTGATGTGTGTTGTGCCTAATAAAACTTGTCTAATAATGAGATTGTTTTAATTGGACAATTGCTTTTAAATTAAGTGTTATCTTACTTAGCTATTCTTATAGCTAACACTTGTTTCTTTAATGTGGTTGTTCCCTCAGGTTTAGCTTGATGGAAACTAGATGCAGGACGTGTGAGCTTGGGTAGATGCAATGCAGGAGCCTTAGCTACCCTTAGACGATGCTTTCTTTAGACATTCATTACATTTCGTATTTAATGTCGAATTTATGTAGAGATGTGTGAACGGTTGTTTTATGTTGGGCAACCGTTGGGTTTTCATTTGACTATTGTTTGATATGGCATGTAACACCAAATAAATGCAGAAGACCGAAATGTTTTTATCGGTTTTGACTTTTACAGTCTTTACTTCCGCAATTTAACACCGTTAGGTGAAAGGTTTTTGAAAACCCATATTTTTAAACGACGGGTGTTACAAGTTGATTTCAAAGACATGGCGTAAGTAAGTGTTTTCGGAAAGATGAAAAATATTTGTGATTTTCAAAGAGAAAAACTGTATCCTTATATAGAGGGGTAAAAAGATAGGAAATGAACCGTCAAGTTGTTACCTATCGCATCACAACTCTTGGCTCTCCAAGTTCCACGCGTCTTATCTTTAAGATGGTTTCAAAATTTACTAGTTGACTTCGGTCAAAGCTTTCCCTAGAAGATTCAAAGTTATTTCAACAAAATAGATTTTATTAAAATAACTTTGGGGACAATTGTTATGGGTGAAATTTCAAGTACCAATATCTTGAAGGTCCAAGATCTTGACATACCAGGATCTTGACATAGTTGAATATTCTGATTACTTATTAATATTTTGCTAACGTTATGTTTCAACTATTATTATCATTTCCACATGAGATAAGCATGCAGATTCCAGAATATTCGATATAAAGCCAAGAAAAATATCTCCAACGGTAAAGAAAGGATTTCACACATGGGATTAATCTTCAACACGCAAAGAAGACTTAGTCTGCCAAGATATTCGGACTTCAAGTTGATTTCAGCATGAGGAGAAAAGCTTCAACGTTCACAAGACTGGTCAAGATATGCTCCAACGTTCAAATCAACGAAGACCTGGAAGATCCCTACAATCTCGCATAGTTAGTTAGATCCTAGGTCTATATAATGAATGAGGCTGATCGATCTTAGGATATCGTATTCTTTATTCACTGCATACTACTCACTTGTATTCACACACACTCCTCTCGCTACTTTCATTCACTTAGATACATCGATCAACCGAATTCCACCATTTGTAAACATTTAACAATCATTAATAAGAGAACAAAGGCAGGGACGATTGCTTCCTCCCGGGGTTTTTATGCCGGCGATCCTTAAAGGATTAAGGGCTTTTTCTCGTTAACAAATCTCGGTGTTCTTGCTCTTTACTCTTTACTTTTCAAGCATTATTTATTAGATCTTTACTTTGATTAGCAATATTTATCATTAGTTCTTTTATTTCGATACTTATAATTGCTTTAGACCTTATTCCTTGTTTAGTCGACATAATCGTTTATCAAATCTTTTTATTAAACGCATCTTTGAATCTCAACATATTTTACAAGCCCTTAACCTCACGAACGAAAGTTTGGTTACATTATTAATCTAAGTCTTTCATCGTAGATTATCTTAGGTAAATTTTTGACCAAAACAATAGTATATGTTATTTCTGTGATGTGTTCTTTGATCTTGATTGTAATCTTTGTATATTTGCTTACAAGTACCGCTTTCTTAGTCCACCTTTTTTTACTTGGGTTCCCATCATTCTTTCTGTTTGCTGGTTTCATCAGTGACGATGAAGATACCATTTTTTCAGGCATAAACGATTAGAATGGATTGGGGGTTTATTTGTTTAAGCAATAGCCCTATTCCAATAATTGTTTGATATTTATACTGATGTGGGGGAAAGGTAAAGCAAACAGGTGTATGATTGTAACTGTTAAATGGTGTTCATCCATTATGCGTATTTATATATATGTTATATATATGTTTGTGATAATATGAATGATAATTAATTTAAATAATTTATGTATCCCGGCTTATTCAGTTATGATGTAAGGCATGGTTTTTTTTTTATACCAATAGTTGGGCTTACTAAACGGGACTAATGTAAATAATAATATTGGATTCAATGTTACTTATAGTTCTTATGAATACGTTATACACTCCATTTTATTAGATTATTTGGATTTTCTCAAGTTTTTGTGCGTCGTAATGTTAAGTGGTTTAACTCTATAAGTTTCAATGAGCATGTCGATAAGTGTTTTTATCTAAATTACTGAACTTCAATCGGACGATTAGTTGTTGGATAGATGCATGTGACATGTAGCATATATATCTTATTAAGACTAGATATAAAGTATCCAATACATAACATTACAAAAATACACAAATTTCAGTGTCGTAATACATGCTGTGTCTCGATAGTAATAATGTACTTCCTAAAAAAAAAATGCAATGTTTTGTTAGTATACAGTTGATAGTGCAGTAAGGATGCTTTGATATAACTTCAGCAGACACCAAAACAAAGTTATTCATTAGGCACACAAAACTCACGAAGCAGTTCAAATCGTAGTCTTTTCCCTGTGACGATTCTAGTTTGTTCAGAGAATGATTTCCAATCGGTAATCATATGTAACTGGGGTTTGGTGTTGATATTTGTATCTTTTTCTGTTGTACACAGCTGTAAATAACATGTGACGAAACAGGATTGTTGCTTTGATGTGTCTGTGGAGATTATTCAGTGCCATAAACTTTTTTGGAATTTTCTGTGATAATCAAGATTGAATACAATTAGTTGTTTGTAAATTATCTTTATGATAATAACTTAGAAATTTGCTGAAAGTAAGAAAAATACCAGTATGCGGGTTGTAAGTGTGCTGTGTTCGAGTCTGTGGTAAAACCAAGGGTTCATCTTGTTGTGATGATGAGGTGGATGACTGCAACGATGTTTTGAGTTAATGTGTAAGGAGATCCCCTTTTCGTTGAATACAGTGGCTCCATAGACGATCTTGTGTTTTTTTGTTTGGATCTCTTTTTGGAAAAAGGATCCAGTAATTATCATCAATCTGGTTCTGCGCTCCAAAAGCTTCCCACTGTGGCCCTCTCAATGCATGTGCAACTCAATGCTCATCTCCTTTTAGTTTTGGTTCATTGCTTATTCGTGGTACATAATCTACTGAAACTACAGCATCTTGTTTTGGTCCATGTAACCTCACTTTCCTGTTTTCAGTTTCATCTTCTCCAAGAGTTAAGTTTGCTAAAAATAAATGTGGTAAAACCTACAATTTTATGAAGGACAAAGGTTAGAATTCATTAAGTATCACGATGAACATTATAATTAATTACTTTAGACACAATTTTTACTTAGAACCTGTTTGTGGTAGCTTTCATAAGTTGCCTGTACCAAACATGCAGGAACAAAATTTCCCCCAGGATATGTGTGAATCTCGAGACCATGGCTGTTGAATGCGTGCACCATAAATAATGTTCCTATATTGTGGATGAAACACAATGTTTGGGTGTCATTAAGGTTTAATGTTCGATCAAAAGTCCATTCTTCATCAAATAATCGGAGGCAACCATCTGATAGAACTTGTGAGCAGACTTCATAAGTTGTTTGTTTATAGTCCATGATCTTGAAGACGGGACTTTATCAGGTAACTTGGTTTTAACGACGACAGGTAAAACCTATATGCATAAGTAGTATTTAGCAGTATATAATAGTTTTGTTTGTAGGGAAAAATATTATCATATTAAGGGTGATAATAGTACCAAGCTTCATGGATATTCTTAATGTTGGTGCTGGTCGATTAAAACTGAGACCCTTTTTCTTGCAAATCTGAATTATTTCGAACATATTAGTATAATTATAACTATTTTTCAACTAAGATGGTTTAATAGCAAGAAGATGTGTAATCATTAGTCGAAATTTTCTACCATTATTTGCTAATCTAATACATTCAGCATTAGTTCATTCGTAACATCTTACGTTATGTTAACTTAGTTTTACTATATTCAAACCTTGTTGAATATTACCAATTCATCTTTGATACATGAAAAACAGGATTTGTATTATATTCTTGAAAATAGGACGCTAATCAATCAAACTTAACGATAGATAATCTGTAGGAAAGTATAATGAGTGTCTCAAGTTGAATTGGCGTAACTCTAGGTTATATAGAAACTTCAAACCATTAGTTTTTTATTGGTAGAAATTCCACAAACAACATTCTAATACCTAATACTTAGGGATGGTTTCATCAAGTTGGGCAGGGCATATGATCCTATTTAAATATTGATAGAATGTTACATATTTACATCTATATTTAGCAATTAAAAACCCTCTGCTCTGATACCAATTGTGAGTCCCAAACTCTCTTGATGGTTAACCCAGAATGTAAAATACAACAAGTCTAATAAGCACTAGATTGGACTAGTATTACTTGAATATAAATGCAAGTATATAAACAAAGTAATACAAGACTAAAAGCAATAAATAAAGGTGGAACACAATGTAATATTTTCAAGTGTATTTTATTTATGATGTTAAATAAAATACAAGGTTGTGCGGAATCAAGATAATACAAATATAAATTCCTAA
>CM067169.1:80556320-80580178 GCA_034093135.1 Erigeron breviscapus | reverse complement strand
ACGTTTGGGGGGGGGGCGGCACACATGTGTGGTCACCAACCAAATGTGTACAAACATTTATAAACCATTTATTTGTACATTTTGTATATAAAATGTAACATAACTTGTTACATATCTTATGTAACATATTACATATTATATACAACACACATAAATGTTTATTTTACCAAATAAACATATTCACATTTCTCTCAAAATAAATCATCCATATAATTTATTTACATAGCTCAAGTGCAAGTATTTAGAAAACCACTTTCTAAATGTTTCAAGTATTGATATTTATTTAAAGATCATATCATTTAAATAAATATCATAAGTGTTTGTCTAGCTTGTTATTGGGTATGACCCGACTTGGATCATCACGTACTAGCCACGTCAATTTAATATGTGTCTTGGGCAGACGAATTCCAACAGTATATACATTGTAATCTATCTTACTTCATTCTTATAATTTTACCATAACTTTATCACTTCCAACAGGTCAAAATTATACGAGCGAACTCAAGCTTGTAAGAGTCCACACAAGCCAAGCTCCGTCCTTACTACTTATAAGGTTCAAAAGAGTTCAAGCCACGAGATATTGTAACAAATTAAACAGCTCGGACTCCAATTCATTTACAGCCCTGACGTCAACCACTTCGCATGAGCATGAACACACTTTTTCTTTGAATTGAATGAAATACGTGTACTACGCAGTTGTGCATATTAGATATGCTCGATTTAGTTTAAATGTCTATTTGATTCGAGACAAATCACGTCGAGAATGAGCTCTATTTGTCCTTAAAACTTCAAAAAGCTCGACCAAGCTATAATCTATATCATTATCATTTCTCATTACTCATTAAAATACCCACCACTTCCATGAGGCTTACTTAATTACCCCAATTATCTTATGAAATTAATTTATAACATCTGCCCCTTTCAAGAACTACACTGTTAGTTTTACATCAATAATTACACTTACTGGTCGCTGGACCAGAAGCGTAGACTTTTGACCGATATTGTGACTTTTGGACCAAAAGTGGCGATGACGGTCAAAGTAAACAGAGATCAAAAGTGAACAAAAGGTTGAGGACGTGCTTGTAATTTTTAAAAAGCACCATGGACGATCTTGTACTTTTTACTCTAAAAAGATAAACCTTATGTGCGTCATTAGACATATTATTATGGAAAGAAGAAAAAGCTCAGCCCAGTTGAAAAAAAGGCCCTCACAAACCCCTCAGGCCACACGAATTTACCGAAAGAAATAAAATAGAAATGTATATGTATAAAATCTTTAATACCCGTGCTACAAAAATCTTGATTTCTGCTAATTAACACCCACCGGGTTTATATTTGTTTTGAAATTGATTGCTTGTTTTTGTTATCGGTAATATAATGATGATATAGTTGGATATTTTTGGGTGTTGCAGCTTCTGCTTTCAATATGTAAGAAAACGAATTTCACATGATCTTAATTCCTAAATCAGGATAGGATTATGAATACTAAAGCTATAGATAAATTGTATTTTCAATACAAAGGGACTATATATAATATCAATTGTAATATCACGTTTGTTTTGTAGATTCCCGCAATTGGGGCTGGTTGACGAGACATTGATGTCAATCCAATTGGTCCCAAAAATTATTGTCCTGAAGTTGAGCATGATAATACAGGTCGATGTTGTAGTTATGACGGTTGATGGTATGATTTCTGGTGATATTGCGAACATTTTACTTATATAATTGATCTATTTTGACATCATTTGTCTAAATGAACTCACTTGTGATTTCAAAATCATATTTTTCGACATTCGCAAGATTCCAAAACAACACAAGTTCGCAATATGAATGTTACAGATATAAAAAAAACCGAAATTTGGTTGGCCCAGCGGTTGTTAGCATGAGAACTCAGCATCAGAGATAAAATGCGTGCTTGTCAGATACGGATGAAGCCCGGGAGGAAGGAAAGCTTCACAGTCAAAGGGAGGATTTCAGTGACATGGTTGCAGAGGTGTGTAATCCTTTATCCTTTGTATCATATATAATTCTTAGGGATGTCAGAAGGGTCATGTGCTAAAACAGGTGGTGGGTGGTAACATACTATGTTAACTTTATAAAAATGCTTGTGCATTAAATTTGATTAATAAGCTGTGATTAAATGTCTTTGTAAAACAGTAATATAGTGCGAGGAAGATGATATATTGTCCTATTAATTCATCCTCCTTAACCACAACGTCAAAGTCTTTGTAATACTGTATTATAAGTGGGTACGAGATATAGGTCCTGAGCTGCGACCAAATGAATACAAGAAAAAGGAAAATTTAGGAGATCAACCTGATGGAGCGACGGGTTCAAGCGGAGAAACGGAACCTTCAACATTGGAGGATCTAGGTACATTTATTGGAAAAAGTTGCATCTGAAACAATCCGTTAACTTGACACATTTTGCCTAAAATTATCAATTTTGTCAAGTTGGAGATGGGTTAAGTGTCCCAACTGTGACGTGGAAATGAGTGGGGACGTTGCTCGACTTATATAGGCCTAAATGGTGCTTGTAAAATAGTCATTATATATAGAAAAGGATCGGGTTTTTTCTATTATACATGATCGAAAGCAACCAATCTACTCAGCAAAAGATTAGAGCATTAATCTAAAATATCATCCCATAGGATTAGTATAGGGTCAAAGTCGATGGCTTTGATCATTATTATTTCTTGGAATGGAGGATATTAATTTGTTTTCATTCGCTGCTGCAGGCGGCTTGGAGATCCATCTTATTTGTCTTGGAACCGTAATCCAGTTGGTCACTGATTCGTGCTATAACTGGGTTGGAACCTCGGAAAACGTGTCTTATGTGGTAGTATTTAAACATGTGTTGTATGTATTTAACGTCTGATTCTTTTGAGCCTTTGCTAAGTAGATATTAACTCCTTGAATATTAATTTGTGGGTAAGACTTGAAATGTAAAACTATTTGCAGTTATCTTATTTTGTTGGAAACTTGGCCTTGTAAAGTTACAACTGACATATTGTAACTTAAAATTCTTGTACGTTTGGTGGTTTCCACTTTGGTTTGATGTTTCAGGAGATAGTATTATTTGATTTGATTTTTTTTTTATGTTTTGTTCTACACAAATTTATAAATGTGAAAATATAGGTTGGTTTTTAACCATGTAATTTTCCAATGGTTGGCTTTGTTGCTACTATGCAAGTGTTCTCTTTCTAATCTCCACACTCTTATGTTTGTACAGATTTTGAAGATGTACGACCAACATATATCAGCATTTGAAAAGGATTTGGAGGTATTAAATTGTACTTTATAGATGAGAATTGTTGCAATTGTACAGTGCTTTTTCATCAGTTACAAAATTTTGATGTCAATGTCTTAATAAATGAGTTAGTTTTATTAAATAGGGTAATTCTATTTGAAGGAGGATGTTTTGATGTAGAATTTGGTTAGATTCATTTTTTTACTTGCTTAGACTAGATTGTGATGAGATAGAATTACGAGCAAGTTATTGTCGTCATCCATATTGCGGAGTCACAACAAACGTGTTGTAATTTGTTATGCCGCCGCAACGCGCGGGTACCATATAGTTTAAAATTAAATACCTCTTGTTCAATGCATACGACGCTGTTTTACGTGTGAATTTGGGGAGTTTGTTTGTATTCTTATCATAATACTAGTAGAATAAATGTGACTTGATGTTTTTCTTAATTTGGATAGCCAGAACATATAATCATTTGAAAGATGTTTATAAAAACGAAGTCAGAATACTTTCTTTAAAGATTTGTCCAAACATTAATATTCAAATAAATAAATGATAACCATCTTTCAATTTCAGTAGAATGAAAAAACGGAATTTTTACAACCATGTTTAAACAAAAGCTTAAAATGCCATAATTCATTATACATATGTACTTGGTAGGATAATCGAGAATATCACATTTAACCTGTATGCCATGCTAATATACATGATGATGACGCGGTTAATAAATTTGCAATTGAAATTCAAACTCTCACTTTGGTGAGTATTCCAAGGTATGTGGATATAAAATTTTTATTAGATGTAAATAATAAATATGTTTTAACGTTATTGGCTTTACCATAAAAAAATGGCAAATACTTTTCTTTAAACAGGTTTTAGGGACCTCACTTTGGCACTTTGCCAGAATTTTGGATTGCCCAAAACCTTGATGTATCACATAGCCTTTTTACCACCATCACCAATACTATTGTCACTACTAATCATATTTTGTTCTTTAACTAGTTGGATACCATTATACGTTGCATATTATTATTGTACACATTTGTCCTGGGCTGAATGCACAACCTCAATACTTGATGGGCAGGGCTAACCAGCTAACCCACACACCATTCTTTGGCTATAAGCCTTTTAATTAGTTGTTCGAAATTTAGCCCTTAGCTCGTGAAAAGCAGGACCAAAAAACCTAGTTGCAAACAGTCTGGCTTTTCTTATACTGTCATTTCCCATATGATCCATTTTGTAACGAGTGATTTGAACAGAGCAAGCAAATATGATAGGACATTATTATCATGGCTGCTATCAAATACTTACAAATGGAGCCTTAAATACTTACAAATGGGGAAACATTAACACGAGAATGGAAACTCCAAACGAGGCTAGCTAGAGGGGCTTCTGGCTACGATTCTTCAAATACAACTTACCCAAAAAAATAACAAAAAAAAAACGAGACCATGGGGATTCAAAAGGAAGTGATTCAAATAACTAGCTCAAAGTATATTTTGGTTGTTGCACCTCAATTAATTAATGGCTCAGGTAATTTATACAAACAATTTGCTAATGTTGGAAGTGGCCTTATGGCAGGCAAGTTACTTTTTATTAAAGGTGGCAAGTTCTTTAGTTTATAAAATTTGTTTGTTTTAGTAAATATGATGATGGTAGAAAATGAGTGTTCGAATGAATAGGTTCTTGAACTTTTAACGCATCAATCACATTTAGACTTTAGTAAGCCATCCAAAAGAAATCGTATATCACGTACATTGCTTATTGAATGGTCCTAAGATGCCCTTTGTTGTCCAGCTGATTAGGAAAAGACGTTGAGCGGCGGTTGCGACGGTGATCTTATGGGGACTTCAACTCAGTCGGAATTGAAATGGAAAGGCGTGTGGGACTTTGTTCTCATCGGTGGATGCTTGGGAATTTCAATGGCGCCACACCCTTGGACGGATGCAAATTTATGCAATAAACACGGAAAGATCAACCCGCATATTGACGCTTCAGTGATTGTCATGTCCTAGGCTATGTAACTACAGCTTCCGGTACGACTTTTATTCTTGGCTTTTCACCCCTGCCCATCCCTAAGCTAGGCTACATTGCACCCCGTTCGATGGTGCACATGGCATGGCTCTCGTAAGTCTAGACCAATCGTTTTTAGTGTCCATGGGTCCATCTTGTCCTGTTTTCTATGACCACCGGCCCGCATTCACCTCGAAAACATGCCCTTTTCGCCTGCTGAAATGGAGCCTGAAGGTGGATGGGAGCCCACCGTCACCTACCACCACAGTGGGGACGGATGGGCGGTTGGGATTAGTCCGTTTTCGCGCCATACGGCTGTTTTGTATGCGTGAAGATGGGAGTGCCTTCAAATGTATTACTGATCTCCCTGAAGACAAACTCCCGGATGTCCCATTTATTCTTACACAAGAATGCCATGTTGAAACTGTGGGCACTAAGGTGAACCTGGTCCTCGTACTAACCCAAGATGAGCCAGAGGAGGAGGAGGATGATGATGATGAGGAGGAGGAGGAAGATGTAGAAGGAGAAGGGGGAGTAGGAGATGAAGCCGGAGAGGTTGTTGAGGGATTAGGATTTGCAGCCCAACATGGGGAGGTTGTTGAGGGATTAGGATTTGCAGCTCAGCATGGGGAGGTTGTTGAGGGATTAGGATTTGCAGCCAACATGGGGAGGATGAGGACAACAATGGTAATGGAATGGACGAGGAAGAAGAGTTTCAGGGCAACCACTGGGTGATTTTGTATTACAGCTATGACACAACCTCCCGAGAGTGGAGTGAAGGAGGGCTCACGATCGAGGGTTTCTCTGATGTCCTTAACCCATCTTCACACCCCGTCTCATGCTGGGGAGGATCTAATCCAGGTCTGGCTTCTGTTTACTTCTTACCAGCTGTTACTTACTTACTTACTTACATCGTATTTTTGTTAGAAGTTTTATCCATCCCTTTATCTTTTTCACTCAACAATTGCATAAAAGCATTCGACATCTATTTGTAGCAAACTGTTCCGGACTTGAACCGAGTTTGGCCAGTCGGGCCAAAAATGTCAAAAGACCTGGCCGAACAGGACTTGGCTTTCAAATTTATTTATTTTAAGGACCAAACCAGGCCAAATTAGGACTAGGTCGGGCCGGGTTTGTCCATCTCTAGTTAACTTGTTGGTATAATATAATTCCTGTAATCATAATCAATTTAGAAGATGCTTTCTTTTGGACAAATAGTGTATAGCTAGAATGCATGATAATATGATATCTTATTGATGGGGATGCACACAAGATCATATGTATGCATAGCTATCTATCTAATTGAGTTTGTTTCCTAAAAGTGCAGGTTTAAGTGATTAATGGAAGTATCAAGAGAAAAGATTAGACACAGTGAACTAGAAGGGATGTAGAGTCAGACATATGAAGTAGAGGCCCATGGATCCAAGTTCCAACCACTTTTGTTTCTTTTAACAGAAAAGAAGTTTCTAGTCATCAAAAACCTGTTCGATTTATGTTATATTCCTGCTGTCAACTTGAATCGGCTTGATACATTTTGTTTGTTTTCCTGGATTCATAGTGAACCTCTTTTGTTATTTGATCGTTTACTTGTGAATGAACATCAATCTGGGTTATGTTTATCACTAAGGGTCAAAAGTCACCCAGAGTGTCTATTTTATTCCCACTTTAAAAAAAAAAAAAAAAAGCCGTGTACTTATTATTTAATCAAACGTTCTATTATTATATTTAAGTAGGAGGACAGAGGAGACAGAGGGAAGAGAGAGCAGAGGGAAAGGGGGAAAAGGAGAAAGGGGGAGGGAACAAACCCCCCAAAAAAAAAAAAAAAAAAAAAAAAAAAAAAAACAAAACCCACCCCCCCACCCCCCCCCCCCCCCCCCCCCCCCCCCCCCCCCCCCCCCCCCCCCCCCCCCATACTGGATGGCAACCGTACTAAAGAATATCAACTGCCTAACCCGTAATTTTTTCATCAAACCAATTTTCATGAAAAAGACACGCTATATGTACCTGATGGCAGCGCTTATCATTAGAGAATATCGATTACTCGCCCAAGAATCCCAGGAAACAGACTACACCATTCGATCCATGACCCTGCATTAACCAAAAAAAAAATAATTGTGTAAAGTAAATTAGAAAACAGTATTCACTCAGAAGACTAACCCTTTGACTCTTGACATTGATATTATTGCCTTAACCAAACCCAGACTATTTTGACCCGCCAAACATAACACCGTCTAACATGCCCATTATGCCACATCTACATAAAAGTGTCCTTCCAATATAGCACATAGCTCATTTTTATCAAACCAAAAGAATTAAAAACAGGTGAAGAACTGATGACCAACCTTTAGGACATGTGTAAAAGCAAGTAGTGCCTCTGACACCGGATTGAAAAACTAACCTGGCTAGCAGTCTAGCACCACCCTGTAGAAATAGGTTGTTGGGTATAATTTACAGGAAAACATAAAACTGAGAATCATACAGAAAAGAATTGATCACATTTCCAGACCTTGAACACTTAACACAGCCAGACACCAACAAGCTTGATTGTTCGGTGGCAAAACTCATTCTCGTCACAACCACGAATAAGGAACTCTTATTTTCAGTGTATATTCAGTATCCCCTGCGAATGTCCACTGCGATCCATGACCCTGCATTATATTCAGTGTCCACTGCGAATGTCCACATTAAACGCCCCACCTTGCACATCAAACAGATTCAATCAATATAAGATAAGTGGAGTTCAAACTTAAAAAAGAAACACCAAAAGTAATTATAAAATTTATTACCAACGGACCTATGTAAATACTAACGAAATGAAGCCGCAACAGTAAAAGCTCTGTCACTTCCACCTGCATCTCATATCCACCTTTTCACACCACATTGACCTGGTAGTAAAAGGCCATGCATCAACTGGTCAGGAGCCATACCCTTTTTCAGTAACATGTTATTTATTTGACAAATGCTACGCCACACCCCATATGATCGATTTCTGCAAGTGACCAGATTGTTATCAGAACCATTATCATGTAATGCAGTAATCACACGCCTCCTTAGTCTAGCAGGCTCACTCTGATAACGCCAAAACCATTTAACCATAGTTTAATAGGAAATATAGATGATAATTTATGGATGACATTACACTCAATTGATTTTTTCTATTCCCCCCCCCCCCCCAGGAACCTTTTCAATTTGTCTGGGTGCACGCAAAGCTTTTCTATAAGCCTTCTTTACGGCAGCAGTAGTAATTACTTCAGTTAAAGAAATTGGCTGCCATCCACTATCAGATCCAAGAATCTGAAAAAGTATAAACCTTATCTTAGAAAGTGAACGAGTGTGTAATTGTAAGAATGTTAATGTTAGAAGCCGCTAGACGGACAAAACATGTGTAGGCCATTGAAACTAACAACCGATTAACCCATAAGTGTGATGATCCGGTAGTCTGGTCAAAGACTTTGCACGGATGTAAGGATACATACATATTGTAATGTCGAAAGTAATGCACGCAGGTTGCCTTGTTTCCCGCTAGACCATCTTTTTACTTCAGCATCAAGACTTTCAGCTAATCTCTGTAAATTACACAGATACTATAAGAAAACTATACAAAAATGAAAAACTTATAAAATCACTTGAGTTCAAGAAATATACGCTTCTCTCTGCTTGTTCTTTTTGAGCAACAAGATCCCTCATATTCTTTTCAGCCAAAGCTTTTGCCTAAAACCATATCTGGAAGTTAGGAAGAGACAACTAAACAAGGTGGTGGGAACTAAAATATAAAATGAAACCATACAGCACGGTCAGCTGTTCTCTGATGCCTCTCCAACCGAGCTTTGCACCTCTGTGGTGATTCACCGTCGCCTCCTACATATATTAAAATAGGATGCAACAAGAAAATATAACTAAATGCAGAACAAACATTGGCAGTATAAACTGAATTGAAACTCAATGCATATTAAACCACTGCAGAAATTCGAGTGATGCTGCAAAATGGGTTAGTGGATTACAAAAAATGGTCAGTTTAAGCACCCACATCCGAGTGGACCAGCCCACAAACTTCTGATCTTAAATTCAAAATAATCAATGTGATATATATGAACAATTGGGTATTGAAATAATTGTAACAACAACCTAACCTCCTTTTTGTTCAATAAAGCATATCCAGAGGTTCTTATGAATTGAAAAAGGCTTTCGGATGGCTTTCGACTCATCTGACCCGTTTATAGATTTTAGACCTAAATAATGAACAACAATTGGGTATTGAAAAAAAAAGGGTAAATGGGTGGGTAGGTTCCACATTTTCAAACAAAAAAAACATTGTTTGTACTTTTACTTCACGACCCCTTACCACTCTCTGCTACAGTCTGAGAATATCTGAATCCACTGTAAGACCCAGCAAGATCCTGTTATTTACCATGTCATCAGTCAGGATTCAGGAAGCACTTAAGAAATAGAATAGCAATATAATTGACAGAAACTCACAGCGGGCAAGGAACTTTGTCTCATTCCGCTACTTTTGTAATTAGAGAACTTATCGGCAACAGATCTTTCAGCTCTTTCTCGAGCCTCTGCAGTTGCTTTTTCTACTCTTAGCCTCCCCTCCATTGCCTTTTCAGCTAATGACCGCTCCCTAGCCTCAGCACATGCTTTTTCTAATCTTTCTCGAGCCTCTGCCAGGGCTCTTTGTCTGAACTCTGCAGTTGCTCTTTCTACAGCAGCTCTTTCTGCTCTCTCCCTGGTTTCAGAAAAGGCCCTTTCTCGAGCTTCAAGAGTAGCTCTGTCGATAGCCATACGATCCTTCTCTCTTTAAGATATTTAAAATGCCACTTATCCAAACCCGCCAACCATCCGGAAAACCGATATGAACAATAACTGAATCCACATTGAAAGGAAGGTCGTACCTTAAACAGATTCAGAGTGCTGAGCAGCAAAGAATCTTTTGACCTCCCGTTTGATAATGGCGTGCTTAACAACCCAGTCACCATCCATATCGAGACCAACAATGCGGGACTTGGCAATGGAATTTTCATCCCCCAAACCAGCCCATCTGATTCTAGACTTTTGACGAAGGTAATATTCCGCTTTCATACGTAATCTCTCATCTATTTCATCATTCGTGAGTGACCGAGTTTCCATGACTTCATCAAAGAAATCCAATGTGTCCTTTAAGTCTTGAAGATCATTACCTTTGAGCTTTCTGCCATCGTTTTATTTCCCTTTTGACATGTCTTAATTTTGCCATCAATTATCTATGTACAGGGCCATCAGACAAAAACGCGAAGAGTGCATTCTTAAACATCTCATCAAAGCCCAATAGACTAACCCAAGAGTTAAAAAACCGGAAGGGGATAGGACCGAAACCAGATGAGTCAGAGCAAAAAATGACCGGGCTAATGATCTGATAGACCACGGGGTAACGCCCTATGTGGGGCTTCAGGCCAAAGTTGCCAAACCCTGTTACAAACAAGAATCCGATCAATCCTACTCAACTTTTCACCTCTGCACAAGTGAACTTACGCCCATACAAAGCAAACTCCAATAATTCCATATCAATAAAGAACTTCTTAAAATTATTCTCCTAGCTACCAAGCTTTCGAGAGTTCCCAAGATCCATGCTCCCATCAAATGACTCTTTGTTACACATGTCACGAGATGCCCCACCTCCATCAATCGTTCCAACCGGTGGACAAAAACTATTAACCCAATTGGGACACCAAAGATCATGGTCCTTAGTGACCCAAATATTACAGGACAAGTTAACCCAAGACACATCAACCCCCACATCCATCCGGGCAGATTGGGATGTGAGAATGAAAATTCGGGCTGCAGAAAAAGCATTACCTACCATGGGCGATTTCGAGTTTAGAAGAGTTCCACCAAATATGTTGCCAATTTCAACGAACTGAGTAGACAACCAAACCTCTTGCCAATTACAGCGACCAAAGAGAGAAAATATTTTTATGGAAAAAAGGTTCGACTAGTTGAATACGAAGACAGAATCGATAAGCATTTCTCAAACCTTAGCCAATTCAATACAACCAGCATTCTTGGTGGTCCAATACCAAAAGTCACCCTCATCACAGGAGCAAATGAGATCCTCTGGTATCCGGTCAAAGAAAGATCAATACGATAGATTCAGTGTGCCCTGTGAGTGTCTTCATTGAGCACCCCGACTGCAAAAGCACGAATTCAATCAAATACATTTGACTCATAAGAACTGCAACATTAACATATTCATGCATCATCTTTACAACGAAACGCCAAATTTTACTAATTTTTAGGTCGCAAGATTGCCACTTTATTACTGCTAATTACACAGGTTAGTAATCAAAAGTCATGCAAAATTAAAGAACTTAAATATAATTAATTTTTTTAATAGATTATTAGTGTAGATTTTGTAATCAGTTGATCATATTGATTCAAATTAAGCAGTCAAGAATACACAAAAGCCTGTTTAACATTAAGACACAAAAAACATCATTGGTGAATAAATATAAAAACATAAGATAAAACTTACCAGGTATAACAAATAAGCAATGAAAAATTAATAGAAATAAATAAAGGAAGGTCCTTTTTCGTTAATTACATATGAATCGATGATTCCCCGATAAAGGAAGGACCTTTAATGAATTGGTCAGAGAAGAAACGGGATCTATCCATTGAAGTGAAAGTCAAAAGTCAAATTTGGTGTACCTTTTAAGAGCATAGAAGAAACAGGATCAATCCAGGGTTTAGATTTTCACGAATTCAATCAGATTTTCAATAAATGTGGAAGTGAAAGTCAAAAGTCAAACTTGGTGTACCTGGAATATGGTTTAATAAATGTGGAATTCATCAGATTTTCAATAAATGTGGAAGTGAAAGTCAAAAGTCAAACTTGGTGTACCCAATAATTTTAAAGTCCTATAGATGGATAGTTTAAAACACATATTTTATAGTTTTTGTTTCATAAACTAAGGTTACAATTTTTTCAATGATGAAAAATATAAATAATGAACATATATAAACATGTATAAACTTATTATTTTAATTTTACCAAGATATATAAAATATAATAAAATATAAGATATTATTTAACATGTATAAACTATAAGATACTAAATAGGAGAGAGGCGGGGAAACCAAAAAATTTTTGTGGCTCCAGAGACTTCTCCAATATCCTGTTTTAGTTAGATATTACATGTTCACTGTCCCGCTCCAGGGTTTAGATTTTCAGGTATGGGTTCGGTATGGGGAATTGGCACCGGTTTTTTGGGTTTTCACTTATGGCTTAGGGGCTTTGGGCTTTGGGGCCGAGGGTTAACGTTTGAAGCTTAAGGTGTACGGTTTGGGGCTTATGTTTAGGGTTTTGGATTTCAGTTTGGGGATTTGGGGTTTGGACTTGGAGTTTT
The DNA here is from genome assembly GCA_034093135.1 of Erigeron breviscapus. Lineage (NCBI taxonomy): Eukaryota > Viridiplantae > Streptophyta > Magnoliopsida > Asterales > Asteraceae > Erigeron > Erigeron breviscapus. Next base: position 80,567,531 of record CM067169.1, on the reverse strand, counting down.
GCATTTACTTATTAATATATTAACTCAAAAAATGCGATTACAAATCAAATCAAACAGACAATAACTGTACACAAGGCATTGAATAGAATATTAACGCAAAGCACAACATATTTACTTTCATTTCATAAAGTACCAAACAAAAGGTACATAAATACATAAACCAAGTTCTAGATATTTTGTAGTATTAAAATGGTGAGACCCAACTAATTAAGTGCTAGACGAGTGAGCGGGTAACGATTTCTAAGGCAGAATCTGCAGCAGGGATTGGATTGTTGAGCAATGATTTAGCAGATGACTCGTCAAGATCCTTTCGGGGGTGCTTGAGAAGGGATCATAGTTGGTGGATTGATCGATGAGTACGCCCCAACCAACTGTACCAAATGAGAACTGATTGAAGGGTATAGTTGGTGGGTCTAACGATGAGTACGCCCACCAACTGTACCAAAATGTGATGTAATACCTGCTCCCATTCCATTTCTAGGTTTCAATACATCTACACCAAAAGCATAATTAGACTTTGGTATAATTGTCCATTTATGCTTAATGTGAACGAGTAACTAGGGAACATAACCACATCCATACCTGCATCTTGAGGGTTGAATGAAGTAAGATTTTCATTATCAACAATTTGGTTGGCAACTTGTACTCTCCATCCATTCTTACCATTAACAGTTTCAAAGAGACGATAAGTTGGTACACCTTCAATACCTAACCCTACATAACTGATTTCAAGAAAAGAGGATAAAGTAGATTCACAATCTTAAATCTTCACTGCTCCCCGTAATTAAAAAGGACGATAGTCATTTTCTATAAGTGGTGGAACGAGGATCCCATAACTTGTGTATCGCATATGCTAACCGCATCGGGAGTCCTTATTAACAGGTGAGTAACGGAGAAAAACCAAACTTCCACAGGGGTATCACTCATAGTTGGCACAAATATAATTGACCTTGTAGGTTATGATGGATTTGATATGTGTTGGGTTTTTATGTTAGTGAAAAATAAGATGCCCTTATTGATAATCATTCATTTGTTGTAGACATATATTAGATTTTATTTTTAAATAAAATCTTGAAGAAACATGACGTGGGTGTGGCCTTTGTTTTGCAAAAAAACATTTAGTACTTTATTAGTGATTTTGGATCTTGGAAAAAGTGGATCATGAAGTTATTTGTAATTTTTAATTGGTATATGTTAATGTTGGTCTTTTGTTGATGTCAGTTTTGTTTTTTTATTTTATTTTTCCAGTTACAAATACCCTTAACCGGGGATGCTAGTCTCTTGAAATTATTCTTCATTTACTTCTTGTAGTTTTAGGATTAACGGGATCTCTCTCTCTCTCTCTCTCTCTCAGAGCTTTCTCTCTCCAAAGATAAACTTTAGATGCGAGATCAAGAGATCTTGTTAGATCTGAGATCGAGACCTGGTTTCTTCTCTTTCGGCTTTGGCTTCGCCTTGCCGTCGAGACTATGTTTTCAAGGGTAAACCCTAGGCCGGAGGTCCTTCAGGAAGCAGCCTCTCTATCTTTGGGTAGAGGTAACGATGTTACATTTTACCTCCCTCATACCACGGCTCTTGCCGGGATTGAGGATCATTGTTATTGTCGTATATATAGGCAAGGCTTAGCTCATGTGTTTTAGCATATACATTAAACATATTTTAAACCCATTCAATATTCATGTACTTAATTAGGGCTCGTATGAGAAACATATTTTAAACCCATTCAATTATTCATTATACTTAGGGCTCGTATGAAAACAAAAAAAAATCTAAAACATAACAAATCAGTTAGTTTTTACAAGATCTTGTAAGGAAATGAAGTGCAAAACGTACATGATGACACTTAGAAGATCAATATGATCAGAAGAACTTACAAATGACTATATGAAAACTGAGATCTAAGCATGTGATTTCGTGGGTTTTAGAGCTGTTGTTCCAGCCTAGTATGATGCTTAAAACCGAGCTAGAAATGTCTCCAAAAGACTAGTTTGTGGTGATTCTAGTGAAAATTTAAGGGTTCTTTTGGGTTTTGGTTTTTTCTTCCCTAGTTTCTGTTGCTATAAAAGAGGGGTCTCCAACCAACCATATTGATTCATGCAAACATTTATGAAAACATTAAATGACTTCAACCATATATACTGACAAAACAATTGAATTGAAATACAAACCATACATATATATCATGCAATTTCCAAATAAACAAAAAGAAAAAAGACAACCAGCAAAAACCAAAAAAAAAAAAAAACCTAAAGATCGGCTGTATGATTGCTGACTTTTGAGTAAAAAACCAGTGTTTAGAACGCCGGCGTTTGGGTTCCTAGCTAGTCTTACACAACCAATGTTGAAAAAGATACACCACACGTATGGAAAGGCCAGTGTTGGCAATGCCCATCTTTAATGATTTGGCAAAGTCAAAATCACAATTGTTACATCATTCCCCCGTTAAAGGAATTTCGTCCCGAAATTCGAAACGTAGTTATAACACTAAACCCAATTTGACCATTTGGAAAGTTTTAAACATTAGTTGTTTTTATCTCAACTCATTTTGACCTGTTACCTAAACAGAGCGAGTCACTCATTCTGTTGTTGTAATCTTGTCGATGTACCTTAAGCATTGTCGATGAATGGATAGTGAAATAGGCAACTTAATTATTAAAAGCAGCCCATTGTATGTAAGGTTCTTGCCACCTATTTCTCTATTCCATTTGCATCAAATTTACATACAAAAAGAACGTACAATATTTGAAATAAGAATCTACTGTTCGTATGATGATTCAAGAAACGTATATATATATATAACTAGTAGTACCAGTAAATAATGAGCCATCTGTAGTGATTGTCCATGTCCATTTAAATTATTAAGAGGCATCGATGCTTATCTGAACAAATATAAAATAATATGCAGAAACAAATATGAAATAATGCAGGATCTTAGTGACTTGAAGTGAAATTGTAGTCTACTATAGATTTTGTACTCGCATTAGGTGTGTTCACGTTTTCGGTTATGATGGTTGTCATATTGCATTGCTTGTCAGGTTTAAACTCTTATTTGGTTTGCAACTTTCTTTGTTTTGAGATATGAAAAGGAATATAAAATATGCAGAGACTTTCAGGTGTTATACAAAAGGAAAATTCTGCCATTTATTAACACGAATAAGAGAACAAAGTAACTGCCTTCTTTGACTTCTAAAAACCAAACTGGTGTAAAAGTTATTGTTGCTTATGGAGTTGCACCAAGATATGAACAGGTTCACTATTAACAACTTTATATCATTGATCTATTTTTAAGCATTATTATGTTTATTACAATTTGTTTTGACCCCCTAATTATACAGATATGTAGCTACGAAACTTTGAGAGGGGCATGGATAAATATACTAGTTTCCACTCTAGCAGATTGACAGACATGATTGAAATTTCAAGATTTTCACTTAATAAAATCAAGTATTTGGCTCTAGATGAAGCTGATCGTATGTTGGATATAGGGTTTGAACCTCAAATTAATCAGAAAGATTGTGGAGCGGTTGAATATGCGCCCACCTGGTCGGACACAGACTATGCTTTTCAGTGCAACATTTCCTGCTGAAATTCAAGTTAGTATCGTTAGGCATTTCATTGTTTGTGTAAATGATCTAAGTAATTGTTAATTGTTGTATTTATGCTTCTTTTAAATTGCAGAGACTTGCAGCAGACTTCCTTTTAAACTAGCTACATATTTCTATATGTTGGAAGAATTGGTTCAAGTAATGATCTAATCGTCCAAAAAGTGGTGTTCGTTGAGGATAGGCCTAGGGTTGCTCATGTGATCAATTACGATTTGACAGGTGACATTGATAGCTATGTTCACAGAATTGGGAGGACAGGCCGTACTGTAAATCTGGATTAGCAACGGCTTTTTTCAATGATAAGAATTCATGCATTGCTAAAGCACTTTCCGAGCTGATGATAGAAGCACATCAGGTAGCACCAGATTGGCTTAATCAGTATGCTGAGAGCTATGCATCATTGGATGAACAACATTATGGATCTAACAAGTTTGGCGGTCGAGATTTCAGGAATAGAAATGATGGCATATATGGGACTGCTAATTACGGCGGGGCTTCTGATGGTAATAACTATTGTGCTTATTCTCAAACAATGAAAGGCGCGACTTCTGGTGGCTATGAATGCTCCTCCCGGTCCTACACCTCTGAATGGAGATTATTGTTGTAACTATAGCTCATGAGGATCGGATAGTTACAACCAATATCAATATCTTCATCCTCATCACCGTTTTTGATCATCAAGATCTTGATTCTGATTTTGATCTTGATCCTCATCCCTATTTTCGCCTCCAACTCCTATTTCATCTCCAACTTCCTCCCTCTCTCCCTCTTCTTCCTCATCCCAGTTTTTATCTTGATCCTCATCCCCGTCTTCGCCACCAACTCCCTCTTCATCTCCAACTCCCCCCTCTTTCTCTTCCTCCTCATCATCATCTTGAATACCCTAATGCAATGTTGACTTTGGTAACATCTTGTTCCACATGGCATGTGACCGTATCATCATCATCCAGAAGACGTTGTGGGACAACAACCACATAATCATATGCACTTTCTATCATCTTCATCCTCTTTTTTCACCAACATTTAACCATCCATCTCGTCATCACCTCTCTTCACCTTTCCATTTCACCTTCCCTTAACAAATGATCCAAACCTCTACATAAACCGCCAACACCTTTCTTTTCCAAAATGCTTAAAAGAGCATGAAGCATGTTGTCATACACTCACCCGTTAACGGCCCCCGGTCTGCATATGCTTCCGAGCCACCTCAAGCGGGAATGTCACACTACTTGAAATAGCGTACAAGCTGCTGATCCGACTAATAGGGTGGCAATGTTCTCGATATCATCTTTCTTCATGATTTTCTTGTATGCTTTTCTTAATATATTGTATGCAAAAAAATCCATAGTAAGGTTAGTAACATGCTACGATCACTTTTGACCAAATACCTTGAGCTATTTTAGACCAGTAATCAGATACCATTTTCAGTGTAGCAGAAGCAGCCTACTCACCAGCTGTGGGTTATAAATCAGATGCAGAGTTTTGATTCTCAGCCAGAATGTCACTTAACAATATAATTGATATACTAAGATCTACGCATTGGCGCTTCAGAATGGATCCTCCTTTTGCAATAGCTTTGGTACCATAGAGTAACAAACTCAATAACACTAAATCTAAACTTGTTTATTTCTGAGAAAGTTGATCAAAATTGTAACGGCCTAAGGCACAAAGGGGTCCCAGAGGCCTAGGCAAATGCAGGCATCATGGACATATCATGTCGGAAAGTGAAATACCATATACATAACTCAAATAGCATTCAAAAGTAGTTCATCGCTAAGTACATACATATACAATTACATATATCACATACTGGATGTAGTTTACTATATTCCAAATTAACATATTTTATCTGGCGTGTGCGACAATCATTTGGAGCTGATGAAATATGGAGTTATGTAGCCAGAAACTACAAACATACTGCAAACATTAACATATTGCATACATAATAAGCATCCGTAAACATATTGGCATACTGCATACTGATCTGGGGAAAACTACACCCACAACGGTCTAAAAGATAAAATAGAGCCATACATGATTGCATACATGCATGTTAGAAAACTAATAAGATGCAAGAGCCCATATATAATATATTGTCAATGTCAACAAAGATATAGAGTTATATATATACTTAGAGTCAGCACCAAATAGACATACAAAAACCAAGGAGGAGTACAAAGTGATAATAGCATGCCAAGATATCAATCTGGTCCAGATTAATACAAAAAATCTCTAGATATTTTGTAGTATTAAAATGGTGAGACCCAACTAATTAAGTGCTAGACGAGTGAGCGGGTAACGATTTCTAAGGCAGAATCTGCAGCAGGGATTGGATTGTTGAGCAATGATTTAGCAGATGACTCGTCAAGATCCTTTCGGGGGTGCTTGAGAAGGGATCCCTGTTTCCCCTTAGCTTTTGTACCTATTTAATTATCAAGAGCAGAAAAATAGCATGATGAGCCATTGGAAAGATCCAACCGGTGATTTAAGTAAAATTAATGTTGTCAAGCGGGTTCAGAAAGGAATAAAGGCGGTGTTTTTCAACATGATAACAAAGAATTAATCAAATATATATATGATGATGGCGATGATACTGACCAGTAGTAGTAGTTGCAGTTGGTGGAGAATATGGACCTGCTAGAGGGATTAAAACTTTGTTGGCCAGGGGCTTACAAATGCCAGCATCTCTTCTTCTCTGGGCGGCTACATATATAGAAATTAAAAAGTGAACATCATTATTATGATATATGCAACAGAAATAGGAAGACTTAATTTGAAGATATTGGAATTAGTACCTAAAATAGCACGTCCGTTGATGACGCGAGAAGCTATATGTCCACCACCGCGAGTAGGAATCTTTGCAGTTGCATAGATGGGAGAGTCTTTAGTCATTCGAGGTATGCGTACTTACAAGAAGATACATATAGTTAGCATCAACACTAGCTACTCGCATAATGATCTATAACCAACAGCAGCAGCAGCAACAACAAGCACAAATAATGATTAAACCAAATATCGATACAAAAATCTACAGCTTTTTGGGCTGGGCTTTTTTTTTTTTTTTTTTTTCTTGCAATGCTACCATGAATAATTGAATAAATATCAATAAATATCAATTGTTGTTTTTTTAAATGAATCTAAAATTATTACGACATTAAATTATGCTTTATGCATTAACCAGGTACTTATCTAAAGGCAAAACCACTTGATATCAAGTCATTTGTTAAATATTGAGAGCATTAACATATGTTTTCGAAAACTTATGTCATATAAAATAGATAACTTATTTAGAGGCAAAACCACATCCATATCCAAAAGTTTGAAGTATCGATAAAACGATTAACACCACCACCAAGGTGGCCTAGTAGTCAAGGACATTAGGCTAAGAGGAGTGGGACGGGGTGAGGGGCGATCCACCCCGGTTTGCCGGCTCGTTTGCCAGCTACACACCCCCACCCGGCACTTGAGTTTTTGGCGATTCATTTGGGTTGCTTCATTCATTCTTTCTTTTCCCACTTTTCAAGGAAAAGGCATCACCGCATCAGCCTTTTATCTCTTAACCACACATTTCATATTTAAAAAAATAAAATAAATAATATTCAATTATTATTCTACCCCACCATTCAGGCAACTCCACTCCCATCTTTTTTCTCAGGCAACCTCTAGCAACCCAGGATGCCACATGACGCTCTCTGGTGCAAGTAGCCCAACCTCCGTCAACTCCACTCCTCTTAACCTTAGTTCCTCACAAGGGACTTGTCTACTCGTGGATAACCACTAAGAGAGACTTCATTCGTTGCCCCTTTACCACCAATTAATGTTAATTAAACGTGTACTAGTAACCGTGGTTGTAAGTAATATTAACACATAATGCAAAATCAAACATAGATGGAATGCTAGAGGATAAATGCAATATCAACTTGTTACTCTGCGAGGTGGACGTCATAGTGAAACTTGATTAATGTTTCTTGTTTACCCACCAATAATGTGTTATCTAGTTCAGTTGATAAATCTGTTGAAAAGTGGACAAGCCACTTTTGTTGACAAATATTATCACTTACTTTTGACGTAAGAGTCGAGACATATGCATGGCTGGCTTTTGGAATATAATGAATTGATGGAGTGGGTACAAGCTGAATTCACTAATTGATGATTTGAGTTTATGCATGTTGGATGCATGGAGACTTGTCACTTATGTGACACAAGTTGTCGTACATTATCATTGTAAGAGAATATACAAATGATAGTGAAATGCACTTTGCATGTGCATGTGGGGATGGCTGGTTTTGTCAAAAAGATATATGTCCCACATGGAAATTCTATGCCATGACAAACTTGGAGACAGCAAATGTAAATCTCTAATATTGAGATAATATCACAGATGGTGATATGTGCATGGAACCCACATTATTTTATATTCCCATTTCATGCAGATTCTTACGTGTATATATAAGAAATGAAGTTCACTTCATTTGGATATAGACACACAAAAAAAAGCCATAATACGTGAGATATATTCATATTGAGAGAACAAGCAGAAAACTAGAAAGAGTGTTTAAAATCTCTTGTAATAGTTTGTGAGAGTAGTATAGAATTGTGTTATAAAATTCTATACTAGTAAGCTTGTGAGGGTAGTATTTATTACTGTAACCTCGGTACGCCATATTTGCTAGTAAAATTCTTCTCCGCTTCCGCCCGTGGTTTTTCTCCTATTTTTCTCCCTTCCGCCCGTGGTTTTTCTCCTATTTTGGAGTTTCCACGTTAAATCCTTGTGTCTTTATTGTTTGTGTAATTGTTCTATTTAAATTTCCTCATCTAGAAACGTCATTAATCACAACAAATTGGTATCAGAGCACTGGTTGTGATTGAATTTCTAGATGACGACGCTTAAATCCGATGTAGAGAAGTTTAATGGGCAGAACGATTTCGGTCTATGGAGAATGAAGATGCGGGCTCTTCTGAGCCAACATGGATATTTGTCAGCTTTGAAAGGCAGAGAACACTTGCCTGGAAAGTTGACAGATGAAGAGAAGAACGAGATACTAGAGAAAGCACATGGCTTGATTATTTTAAATCTTGCTGATAATGTGCTCCGGGAAGTAGCGGCAGAAACTACACCTGCCGGGCTATGGCTACAACTTGAGTCACTTTACATGACCAAGTCTCTCACTAACCGTTTGTATTTGAAGCAACGGTTGTATACTCTCCAGATGAAAGAAGGTACACTCAATAATCACATCAATGAGTTCAATAAAATCATTTTGGACTTGAATAATATTGATGTGAAAATTGAAGATGAAGATCAGGCGCTGATTTTGTTATGTTCATTGCCAAAATCATATGAGCATTTGGTTACAACTCTACTATATGGTAGAGAAACTATATCCATGGAGGATGTTAAAGCTACCTTAAACTCAAGCGAGTTAAGGAAGAAGGTCTCCTCGGATTATGTTGGAGATACTGCAGATGGTTTGGTGGCAAGGGGAAGGCAAAACAATAAAGCATCAAGCAGCAGAGGTCGTTCTAGATCAAAATCAAGACCTAGAAAGATAAAGTGTTATCAATGTCACATGGAAGGGCACATACGAAAAGACTGTCCAGATTTAAAAGGAAAAAGGGAAAAATGGAAAGCAACAGGAGAAGCAGATAAAGTTGCTGCGGTTGCTGAAGAAAATTATGATGATGCACATGTTCTTAGTGTTACTGAAGATCGCTCCGGCGATGGTTGGATTCTTGACTCAGGTTGTTCCTATCATATGTGTCGAAATAGGGACTGGTTTACCACATATCAAAATATAGATGGTGGTAAAGTCCTTATGGGAAACGATACACCTTGTAAGGTTGTTGGAATAGGTACAGTCCAAATCAAGATGTACGATGGCACTGTGAGGACGTTGACAGATGTCAGGCATGTTCCAGAATTGAAAAAGAACCTTATTTCTTTAGGTACACTGGACTCCATTGGCTGTGAGTATCGCGGTAAAAATGGAGTATTAAAAGTCATAAAAGGTGCTCTTGTCGTGATGAAAGGTGAAAAGGTTAATGGCCTTTACTTGTTAAAAGGTAACACGGTCACTAGTGCTGCTGGAGTTTCTTCATCAATGAAAGATATAGAAACCACCAAGTTATGGCACATGCGCCTTGGGCACATGAGCGAAAGGGGCATGATGGAGCTTAGCAAACGGGGTTTGTTGTGCGGCCAGAATACTGGAAAACTGGAGTTCTGTGAACACTGTGTATTCGGCAAACAACACCGGGTGAAGTTTGGAAAAGGAGTTCATCGGACCAAAGGTACATTAGATTATATTCACTCAGATCTTTGGGGTCCATCTCCTGTTCCATCAAAAGGTGGTGCTAGATATATCTTAACCTTCATTGATGATTACTCGAGAAGGGTATGGGTGTATTTCTTGAAAAGAAAGGATGAAGTCTTTGTCACTTCAAGCAGTGGAAGACGATGATAGAGAAGCAGACTGGAAAGTCCGTCAAACGCTTGAGAACTGATAATGGCTTGGAATTCTGCAAAGGAGAATTCAATGAGTTCTGCAAGAATGAAGGCATTGTGAGACACCGCACAGTGCGTTATACACCACAACAAAACGGAGTTACAGAACGGATGAACATGACACTCTTGGAGAGAGCGCGGTGTATGCTCTCGAATGCTGGATTACCAAAAACTTTTTGGGCTGAAGCTGTCAACACAGCTTGTTATTTGGTAAATCGGTCTCCATCAACAGCTATTGGTTGTGAAACTCCTATAGAAAAATGGTCAGGTACCCCTGCAGACTATACTGATTTGAAGATTTTTGGTTGTCCTACTTATGCTCATGTGAAAGATGGTAAACTTGAGCCAAGGGCAAAGAAGTGCATATTTCTAGGATATGCTGACGGGGTGAAGGGTTATAGATTGTGGTGCCCTGATGGTAAATCATCCGATTTCTTATCAGCAGGGATGTGACATTTGATGAGTCTGCTATGTTGAAGAAGAAAGAGGAGGAACATCTGGATGCTGGAAATGACCGGGAAGTTGAAGAGCAGGTGGAGCTTGAAATAGAAGTTCCTAAAGGAGTAGTACAAGGTACTCCTGATAAGCCCATTGTAGAAGATGTACGTGATTCTGGTGGTGATACTGTGACACCAGAAGAAGAAGTTCAGCCAGAAGAACAAGAAAATCTCCAAGATTATATGTTAGCAAGGGACAGAGAAAGACGAGTAATTCGAAAAACACAAAGATATGGGCATGCAGATTTAGTAGCTTTTGCACTTAGCGTGGCTGAAGATATAGAGGTCGAAGAGTGGTGTGACAACCGCCAAATTTGAGGTTAGCTAAACTTAGAAAGTTTACTATTCATGTGCTATTTATAGAAAGTTAAATTTAAATACGTGATATTTAAATCCTTATGTGTCAACCATGATCAAACGTCGTTATAAAATAACGATGCCGACACACATTCATCGGGTTGATGAACCGGTCAAGGAGGACCTCCATAATATGCGTTTTTTGTGATATATGATTTTTATGCGACAATATGTATCTAGTTAAGATCTCTTTCGTTAGTAAAAGTGCCATATGAAATATATGCCGTTATATAGTTACTAATAATTA